>OY728153.1:1248183901-1248663901 GCA_963277665.1 Viscum album | reverse complement strand
TAACAGAGGCTAGGTGCACAGTTTGACTAACTATATGAAATCCATGAAAAAAATCATCAGTTAAAAACTCTACAGAACATATATGAGCATGAATAATGGATTTAATTGTTGTGTACAAACCATGTGTCCTCTCCTATTCACTTATTTCTCTGTATGGTTGAGTCACATGGTTAGCATTAACTATGTGTTAATAGTGTAGTTTAGTATTTCTCTCCAATCTCCAAAAATCCTAGCTTTGAAAAATCCCCATATACTAATGAGACCTTCCTAAGGCCATAGGTCACCCTCACTAGGATAAAATAAGAAAATAAATCTGTAAAACAATGATTTGTACCTTCAGGAAAAAATGGGTCTTTACAACCTACCCCCTTCAAAGAAACTCATCCTCGAGTTGGCCTTCTGAGGGTAAAGAGGTACTATCTAAGAAAATCTACATCCACTAGGCATGTATATCCACTTCCTACTTCTATTTCTTATCTTTTACTCATTCATGAATCCATATCACCCATAGTAAAATAACTATACTACCTTTTATATTCTTCATGCTCCAATCCATGATATGAATTGGGTATTCAACAAAAGAATCATCCATATCTATCTCAACCTCACGAGGATGTAAAACATGTGATGGATCAAGATAATACCAATGAAGCTGAGACACATGAAATACATCATGTATGGACTAGTATCTCAAAGTAAGTGTTATCCTATAATCCATTGGTCCAACCTACTCAATAAACTCAAAGGGTACAACGAAATAAAGAGAAATATTACCCTGCCTCTGAATCCAACAATGGTCCAGCTTGGGAAAAACTCACAAGAAAACCCAATCCCCAACAAAAAAATCAATATGTCATCAATGGTTTTTTTAATAAGACGGTTTCCTTGATTGAGATACCAACATATACATCTGGATTAGTTGTACCTACTCTAAAGTCTCCTAAATGAGATTTGGTCTAAGTAGTGCTTCCCCTAACTATAACTAGAATAAAGGTGATCAACATAGCCTTCCATATAAGGTTTCATAAGTATCCATCCAGATGGTTTCATGACAACTTCTATTGTAAGAAAAATCAACCAAGGGTATGTGTTTCTCCCAAGAACTCCCCAAATCAAGGACACATGCATAGATCATGTCATTTAAAACCTAAATCATACGCTCTATTTTTTCATCGGTCTTAGGGGGACAGGTCGTCCTTATAAGAACTTTTGTACTCAATTCCTTCAAAAATAACTGCCATAATACTGATGTGAAACAATAATATCTGCAAGATATAATATAATAAGGATATCTATGAAGATGTATGACCTCCCTAACATAGTGCCTCTCGAGATTTTCTACCAAGAAGGCTACTCAAATAGGTAAGTTTGTGACATTCATCAACCAATCAATGATTAACCAAACTATATCATTGCCTCAAGGCGATATGGGTAATCTTGTCACAAATTCTAGGGTTACATTGTCCCATTTTCACTCTAGAATAGATAATGTTTGTAATATTGATGTTGGTCGCTAGTGTTCTACATTCACCTACTGACAGGTGGAACACCAAGTAATAAATATAGCTATTCCCCATTTCATTCTAGGCCATCAATACTGGTGACATAAGTCTTGATAAATTTTGGTTATACTAAGATGTACTTTCTAAACTAAGGCATTAGATTCCTACATCAATTCCTCCCAGATATTTGATGGAACCTTGGCACACCCATGTATGTGTAATATCTCATCCTCATCCATGATCCAACTTGAAAATGTGTCCTCCTATGAAATATTATCCCCCAGGACTAATCCATCTAGATTTCAAACTTTCCTCATCTTTAACCATTCTATTAGAGTATAGGTCACTACTAAAGTTGAGAGGACTGTCTACTCATGATCCTCCTCAACCTCAACATACATCTCTAAAAACAAGGCCATAAGCTTCCATTCATCACTAGCCTCATAAATAGCAGGTGCCTATGTTTTCCAACTTAGAGAACTAGATACATCATTTCCCCTCCCAGAAATATTGCCAATATCAACATAAAAGGATTATACGTACTCAACCCACGTACACTTCTTGAGATTTTATTCAAGATTGTAAATATATACTTGAAGATTTTGTGGTTTTTGAACACTAGAAAATGATCCCTAAGTAAATAATTCCTCCAACAGTGTAAATAATACACAATAAATGTTAGATTAATGTCATGTGTAGGGTCATTCTGCTTATGAGGTCTCAACTAGTGAGACTCATACACTACAACTCAGGCTCCCTGCATTAAAACCACTCCTAAACCGACTCTTGAAGCATCACAGTAAATGGTATAGATTATACCTATCTCCATAAGAATCTTGATCAGTGTTAATGTCGATATCCCTTTCAACTCCTGAAATAATGACTCACAAGCTTCAAACCAGATGAACATCACACCCTTCTTAGTCAAGCTATTAAGAGGTAATTCTATGATTGATAATTCCTAAATGAATTTCCTATAGTATCTATCTATCCCTATGAAACTGTATATTTCAAATTCATTCTTAGGATGCTACAAGGAAACTATTGGTCTCACCGTCTCTGGGTCTACAAATACTTCTAACTCTAAGATAATGTGACCTAAGAAGTGGAATTTTTTTATCCAAAAGTTGAATTTTGTGAGCTTTTTTTAAAGATGGTTCTCTATTAGTGTATTCAAAATGTTGTCAAGATATTTTTCTTAGTCGTTTTGTGTGTAAGAATACACTAAGATATCATCCAAAAGTACTACCACAAATTAATCTTGATACGAGGGTAAAACATAATTCATCATATACATGAAAATATCCAACACATTCACATGACCAAATGACATTACCAGATACTCATAAAGACCATACCTACTTTGGAAAGTTGTATGTGGTATGTATAAGGACCTAACACATACCTCATGATATTCCAACCTCAAATAAATATTTTAAAACACCTTCACTTCTTAGAACTAATCAAAGAGGTCTTCTATTCGAGGCAATGGATATCGATTCTTAACTATGAGTGGGTTTATCCATTTTTAATCCACAAAAATCCTGAGGGTATCATTCTTCTTATAGGAAAAAAGAACATGTGAACCCCATGAAAAGGTTATAGGTCGGATAAAACCTTTAGTATCAAGGTCCTCAAACAACTTTTTGAGCTTCAAAAACTCTATAGGTTCTATCCTATAAGGGGTAATGGACACCAGTGCTTCTCTTAGAACTATCTCAATAGTTAATTATACCACTATTACTAGAGGTATCCTAGAAAAGTTTTTATAGAAGACATACCTAATTGATCCACCATAGGAGAGAAAATAGCAAGTTATATTCCTTGATCATCCAAGAAGAAAGTTGTGATATGGGATATCACTATACCTAGACCCTACTTATTAGGTATAGATTGAGATTCATGGACATCCCATTAAGTTTGATGAATATATATACCTCCCTCTGATGATATAAACATCACCCTCTGGTGATAACAATCGATATGGAATCACTAGTAATCAACCAATCCATCTGAAAAATTACATCAAACCCGCTCATGTCAGTGTTAAAAATATTCCATACTAAAATATATCCTCCTATATCAAAGGTAAAATCATTACACTAGTGAACACTCTTTGATCGGATACCCAAAGGGGAATCAAGTGCCATAATGCCATAAAAGTGATCTATCTTGAGACACAAACTCTCCAAAATTTCCATAGATATAAAATAGTGTGATGAACATGTGTCAAATAAAGAACACACTAAATTAGAGGCTACTAGAATATTACCTTGAATAGTAAAGCGTATGGCACTCTTCTACACTATTATAGGATACAATACATGTAACTAGCCCATTCAACAACCCTGAGTCACAAACTAACTTCCCAAACTAGGCTCACTCTATTGGTACTACAAATCTAGAATCAGATTCCCTTTTCCAAGACAACTACCTCATTCTAAATGGCTAGTGGCATTTTAGCTGCCTTCCTAGAAAGATACTACTAGACCTTGTCTAGAATGTGGAGTTGGTGTAGGTCCCCTCTCGATAGGAATTCGTGGAAAAGTACTAATTAAGTGCTAGATATTCCCCATCCTTTCACAGCCTCTACACTGAACTAGATCTTGCATACACAATGGTTTCGGGTGTCCTAGTTTTCCTCACAAGTGACAGGTGATAAAACTGTCAGTATTAGGTGTTTGACTACTTCTACCCTTATGAGAAACGTCAAAGTGGTTCATCTTTACAATAGATGAACCACTTCCAGGTCTGGGTACTAAACTATCAGGGATCACACCATTGGCTTCCCTAAAATTCCATTTAGTAATGAGGTTTTGGATGACTATCACATAAATAGTGGTCAACCAGAAAACATTAACCTATGATCAGATAGCATATACAAACCCATCCTAAAATCTCCTCACATTCATGATATCATCTCCATATAATGTTATAAAATATCTATGCATCTTATTAAAATGAGAAAAATACTCCATAAATAACATAGATCCCTACATCAAGTTTCTGAACTCTCTATCCTGGTCATCTCTTAAGGAATTTGGAAAGAAATTATCATATAATATCATCTAAAAATCATACCAGATCATATCCCAATTTAGGTCTTCCTGGGTAATAACATCCCACCAGAACTTGGAATGTAACACCACAAGCTTCTATGGTACGCTTCTCTTTGAATAATGTAATAGCGTGTGTTGTACGCAACACCGAGTTCTAACACACCATAACTAATCAAACTAGCAGTTATGAATAGTAATAACTACTTTTTGAAATTATATATATTTTATATTTCAAAATGGACTTCATTTTTGGATTTGGAATATCGAATTTAGCCTAAGGTGAAATTTTGGTACTTTTCAGATAACTTTAATATTTTGATGAATAGTGAAAATTACTAAATTTTAATTAAAAACAACTTTTTTAATCGAAATAATTTTTATTGATAAATTATTAATTTGAGTGGTTTTAAAATATATTTATAATATATTTTTACCATTTAATACAATGTTGGTCATTGGACATAATTTTACAATTAAACCGAACATAAACAAGTATTAATCTTTTGATAGTTATTATATCTTAAAAACATGCTTTTTGTTTTGAGAGCGGGAATTAATTTTAAATTAATTTCTGACACTTCTGTGTTTTTAATTTAGAAAAATGGATTCCATATTTTGAATCAGGATGTTCAAATTGTGTAAATAGGTAACTTTTATTTTTAGACATTTTGAATAATTACTGCGGTAAATATTTTATTTACCATGGTTAAGGGTAAATCCGGTAAATAAGGGTTAAAAAATAATATTATAATAATAAAAAATTACTCTAAAACGTGTCCTAAACTTATTGGTTGATACATTTTTGACCATGGGAATCTTTGGGTCGATTTTGGGACCCCATGGTGCCACTTGTAGGTGATAGGGACACTTAATTTTAATTAAGTTAAAATAAGTACAAAAATGACACAAGCATATATCTTTTAGAAAAACAATTTTTACATAGGGTTATATATGTTTTATTTTAGACTATAAATATTCATTAGAAATATAAAATTATTTCCTACATAATGATATTTTATTTATAATTTTTAGATATTATATAATATAATTTATTTATGATACAATGATGATGCAGTAATTACCATAATAGTGAAAAATTAAAATAATTGATATTATAAATACCCAAATAAATATAATTTTTGACTTTTAATGAATTAAACTAATTTTCTAGGATAATATGGCATATTAGGATTGATTTAATTGACTTTTTTTGAAGTAATCATTCTGTTATAAGTTTCAAAAAAATCAACTATTGAATAGTGTCAAAATTGACATAAAAGAGTTTTTAAAACAAATATTATATTATTAATTGATATTAAATTCCTAAAAATATAAGGTTCGTCCAAGAGACTTATATCATGATATTGTTATCATTAATGGACCACTTGGGGGTCGCTTGGATGTATATAGTAAGTTTATTAACCATATAATATAAAAACACAAAGAGACATTGTAAAAGTGAAACTAATTAACTTAGAGTTAATACTTAAAGATAAGGTTAATATAAGTACCCAAACCTATCTAAATTCTATTGGTTGAGTGGTTTTAGACCTATACCCACCTTAACATTTGAATAATCAACTTTGGAGCCATTATAAACCGAATATAAATTTATTATAAATTAATATTTCTAGCTTTTCCAAAGGTTCCCCTCACCCCTCTTATAAAAAGGCACTCCTCCTTCTCATTTCTTCACACCTTCAAAGCCTTTTTCTTCGGCCAAAATCTACCCATATACTCTCCCAACTTCCCTCAATACAAACAAGAGGCATTATTTTGATCATAAAGCCAACCTAAGGAGCCCTTTTCATCAAATCAAAAGGAAGAACCCGAAGAAGAGGTAATGATTTCACCACCCTTTTCCAAGTTCCTTTCTTCTTCCACTTCTTCTTTCTTTGTTATTACCATTATAAAGTAATAACTTCAGTATTATATATATAATGTAATGTTATTATAAATATGTTACAACCATATTCAGTATTCTATCCACCCTTTGAATAACATGTCACCATACGTGCGTACGTACGGCTTACCGTCTCCACGTCGTGGTGTAATTGTTATTCAATATATTATTATTTGGATGGGTATAATAATGATGTGTAACTCATGTAAATAATAAATATAACATGTTAATGATTCTGTATATATGATATACCATCCATTTATATATTATTTTAATATCAAAAGAATGATATTGTCGCTCGTGCGTATGTACGGACTACCGTCTCCACGAACGTGATGAGATTCATTCTCCATCGTATCCATTCAAGTATAATTCTCATTTTATGATTAATAATAGTATCTAAGGAATTGATATCATTCTGGATATGATTAAGATACAACCTATCCATTACAAACATGTCTTAAGTAACAAAACATATAAAAGAAAACGAGTAAGTTAACACCCGAAACAACGATAATACTAAGATATTATTAACAAATCAATGTTAAAAGATCATATATGATATCATATTAATGTATATGATTCTTATATAATTTAATAAAAATTATTTCACCATTATACACGAGTTTAACCTACCCCAACCAAGGAAAAGTACAAGGTAAGGGTTATTTCACAATCTCTTCATTATCCGAGGTTGTTTATACGTAATAATCTACTGGGATCTCTTTATCATCCACATCCATGTTTCATAAAAATAAATTTCAAAACATTTTTACTATTTACTATAATATGGTTTAAAGTCATTTATACCCTTGTTTTACTTTTTATAAGAGATTTATAAAGTAATTTTTCCATCGTTTTCCAAACAAGGTGCTTTTTAACCTTTTCGACAGAATTAAGGTAAGAATGTTTTTTTAACTTATACGGTGGGTGCGGTTATTTTCCGCCGTTATAAAATCATCGAAGCTTCCCATACAAGCTTATAAGAATATTTTCAAAGAAAATGTTTTATTTCATAAATATAAGACTCTTAAATGATTTCAAAATAGAAAGAGATATTTCTCTAAAAAGAGTTTTTATTTCATCTGTGTCAACATCCTTTGATGGATTTTACGTTGATTTATTATGATACAAAACTTCTATATTGTATTGAAGGTTTTGTGATATGTTTGACTGTGTATTTGCTATTTTTATACCGTTCATAGTTTATGGTGAAAGTATTGATATTTCGTATGCTAGTTTTAATACAAATGTTTATGTTATGTTTAAACCTTTTCATATGGGAGTGCATTGGACTTAATATGTGACGGGTGGAGCCCTCTATAGCTCCTCGATGCATAGGTAGGTCTCATGAGACAAACTAGTGTCTTGGCACAAGGCCTTGGAAAAATCTTATTTGTAGTCTTGGCACGAGGCCTTGGCTATGTGGTTATGATAGTCTGGCATTATGCATTCCATCATTATGAAAGTGGTAATTGATATTGCATGTGATTATTCGATTAGTAGAATATCCATGTGAATAATTAAATGGAATTATTACATTTTATTTTTTCCATACTATGTTGAAGTTCAAGTTTAAAAGGCTTTTGTTTTAAGTTATACATTGCCTTAAATGATTATTATTATTTATGAAAGTTTCCGCTATATTGTTATCCTTACTGGGAATTTGAGCTCACCCCTTTTCTATGTTTTATTTTTCCCAGGAAGTGAAGAAGTAAATTATTAATGACCTGCAGGGATATTATGTGGGGATATGAGTGTGGAATATGAAGAAAAGATGTTGTTGTAGTTTTCATTTTTATGATGTAATGTAAGACTTATGAATGTAGCTAGTGTTTCCAAGGCTACTAAACCAATCGGTCTTTCGAGATTTGATCTTTCTTGTGATCATGCCAATGTTATGTAATAATGCACCGACTCTAGGTAACTGGGGTCATGGCATTACAGTTGGTATCAGAGGAAGTTTAGTACAAACCTTGGAACCTAGATTTAGATAAACTCTGATTAGAGCACATAGACCTAAGATGAACTTTGAGGATTAGTATAGAAGAACTTCCTATAATTTTGGTATTGTAGAGATTTTGTGAGTTTTACGAGCAATACATCCCTATCTGGATACGAGCAGGTAGAGGCGGCTCTAGCACAGATGTACCTAGGGGTAAAACCTGAAAACACCGCTTTAAGCTAGACTCGAACGGGAACTGGTGCACGACAACGGGCCTTGCTACACTCTTGGTTACGACACTCCTGGGGGATATACTTAGAATAACCCTCATTTCTTTACAAATCATTATGAAGGGTTTATGAGTATATACTTCCTCAAAGAAAACATTCTTATGATTATGGATTATATCCATAAATAGTTCAATTTATGTTAAATGTTTTATAAGTATGGGATTATGTATTTTGATTCATAAACTGATCTAGTTTATACCATTGTTTAGAAATTGTGCCTAGTGGAAGAAATGGAAACCGTATCAATGCACACACTCCATGTAGAGATTTCCCTCCTGCTCAAGATAATTATAGTGGATCTGGTGATGCAACTGGTGCCGATCAGCTAATCACCATACTGGGACAACTCACTCAGGTTATGAATAATAACCTTACCCGTATGGAGCACCCTGATCCGCAGCATGAAGGATCAATGTTAGATCGATTCATGAGGAAACAACCACCAACGTTCAATGGGAGTACAAATCCCTTAGTAGCTAAGCAATGGAAATTTTCCCTAGAGAAAATATTTCAGGCTTTGGGGAGTAGTGAAAGGGAAAAAGTTATCATGGCAGTTTACCGCCTCACTGGAGATGCTGATCAATGGTGGTCATTGATTCAAAATACGAAGGAAGATGATGAAGTATCAAATATGGAATGTAGGGAGTTCAAAGATTTATTTTTAGAAAAATACTTTCCTCACGATCATCGTGCAGATATGGAAAGGCAGTTTCTGAGTCTGAGACAAAAGGAGGATGAGAATGTCAAAAAGTATGAGGATAACATTACAAGGTTAGAAAGGTATGCTAGAGATTATATATGTAACCCAAGAAGTGATATTGATCATTTCTTTGATGGGTTAAAACCATTTCTCCATCGATCATTAGTCTCACAATCCTTTTCATCGTACGAAGACATTGTCTCATGTGCTATCAAGACCGAAAAGGAATTCTCTAAGTCTTATGACTTTAAAGCAAAGCAAGAGAAGAAGAGACCTGCTGATCAATCTGGGAATGGAAATAAGGGGAAGAAGGGAAAGGTTGAATATCCATCCTGTGGTAAATGTGTGAAGAAACACCCTGGTACTTTCTTGAAGGGAATGGGAGTCTGTTACAAGTGTGGTGAAAAAGGCCACCAATCTTGTGATTGCAAGGGGAAGAAGGAAGCTACCAATGTTCAGTGCTACAATTGCAGGGAGATAGGGCATTATGCAAATGAATGTCCTAAGCGTCAGGAGAACTTAACTCAGAAAAGGCCAAGGGATCAAGGCCAAGCTTATGTTATCACTACTGCTGAGGTAGAAGCTCTGAAAGACGTGGTGGCAGGTAATTTAATGGTTTCCTCAAGTTTAGAAAATGCATTATTTGATTCTGGATCATCGCATTGTTTCATATCTTCCCAGTTTTCTAAGAAAATTAGATATTTCCAATTTGATTTAACAAGGGAGTTGTCAGTTAAAACTCTTAAGGGAAGTATCATTGCAACAAAGTTTTGTGAATCAGTCCCCATTAGAGCACATAAATGTTCTTTATCTGCTGATATCAGCGTCAAACCTATGATTGAGTTTGATATAATCCTCGGTATGGACTGGATTTCAGACTATTATGCGAAGATTTATTGTAAGAAGAAATAGGTTACGATTCTTGATGATAATGATAAGGAACACCTTATCTTTAGAGCAGAATCATCACCACCTAATTCTTATTTATATCCACCCCCAGTAGCTCAACTAAATTCAATTATTGGGGAGGAATAGAATGAAATAACTGTGGGTGAGGAAAGGAATGTTCAAATAGAGGATGTACCTGTTGTGAAAGAATTTGTAGATGTATTTCCGGAAGATTTACCTGGACATCCTCCAGAATGAGAAGTTGAGTTTTCCATTGATTTAATTCCTGGATCAAGGCCTATATCGAAGACCCCTTATAGAATGGCCACTGTATAATTAGTTGAACTAAAGAAACAAGTAGAGGAATTGAGTAGTAAGGGATTTATTCGCCCTAGTGTTTCTCTATGGGGAGCCCCTGTTCTTTTTGTTAAAAAGAAAGATGGATCCATGAGGTTATGTATCGACTACAGGGAGATCAATGCTATAACAATAAAGAACAAGTATCCCCTACCTCGCATTGATGATTTATTTGACCAACTGCATGGAGCTCAATACTTTTCAAAGATTGAACTTCGATCTGGATACCATCAGTTGTGTGTGAAGAAGGAAGACATTCCAAAGACAGCATTTCGAACAAGGTACGGGCATTATGAGTTTACTGTAATGCCTTTTGGATTGACTAATCCACCCTCTGTATTCATGGATCTGATGAATAGATTTTTCAAGGAGTATCTTGATGAATTTGTGGTGGTATTTATTGATGATATCTTGGTATAATCCAAAAGCTATGAAGATCATGAAAATCACTTGCGCATTATCTTGAAGACTCTAAGAAGACATGAATTATAGGGGAAGTTTAGCAAGTGTGAATTCTGGCTTCAGGAGATTTCTTTTCTTGGCCATATTGTCTCTAAAGATGGAATCTCTATTGATCCTTCTAAGACTAAGGCAATCCAATAATGGCTAGCACCGACGAGTATAACTGAGGTACTTAGTTTTATTGGTTTAGCAGGTTATTATCGACGTTTCGTCCAGAATTTTGCCCGATTGGCTAACCCATTAACGAAGCTCACACGTAAAGGGGTTAAATTTGTTTGAACAAAAGAGTGTGAAGAATGTTTCGAAGAACTGAAGAGAAGATTAGTCAATGCTCCTATATTGACTCTACCATCGGGGAATGATGGGTTCGTTATTTATAGTTATGCATCGAATAAAGGACTTGATTGTGTCCTTATGCAGAATGATAGAGTTATTGCCTATGCATCACGACAGTTGAAAATTCATGAACAAAACTATCCTACTCATGATCTAGAGTTATCAGCTGTGATATTTGCTTTGAAGATATGGAGGCACTACCTCTATGGTGAAAAATGTGAGATTTATACTGATCATAAGAGTTTGAAGTATATTTTCTCACAAAAAGAACTCAACATGAGGCAAAGGAGATGGCTTGAATTACTCAAGGATTATGATTGCACGATACACTACCACCCGGGGAGGCAAACAAGGTGGCAGATGCTTTGAGCAGAAAATATCATGGAGTTTTGAACAATATGAGAATTGAAAGGGATCCAATTTTCATGGATCTAGTGAAGATGGACATGGGAATAACCAGGGAAGGAGAAACATCAATGCTTTTTCAAATGGTTGCCAAACCATCTTTACTATAAAGGATTAAGAGTTCTCAGACTAATGATGGAGAATTTAAAAATAAGATTAAAGCTGTGAATGATGGGAGACTAAGAGACTTTGTGTATGAAGATGGAATTTTTAAATTCGGGAAGAGACTTTGTGTTCCCGATATACCTGATCTAAAAAGGGAATTGATGGATGATGCTCATAGTTCCAATTTCTCTATACACCCTGGGAGCAACAAAATGTATAGAGATTTGAAGGAACATTTTTGGTGGGACAACATGAAGAGGGAGATTGCTGATTTTGTGTCAAGATGTATGGTTTGTCAACAAGTGAAAGCTGGAAGGCAACAGCCTGGAGGAGTCATGCAACCTCTTCTCATACCAGAGTGGAAATGGGATAATATTACGATGGACTTTGTCATGGGGATACCAAAGACTCCTAGAAGGAATGATGTAATATGGGTTATTATTGATCGTCTTACCAAGTTAGCACATTTTGTTGCTATAAGAGAAGATCTACCCCTGGAACGTCTAGCAAGACTATATATTAATGAAGTTGTGAGACTTCATGGAGTACCCCTATTGATTGTTTCTAATCGTGATCCCCGTTTTACTTCAAGATTCTGGAAGAGTCTTTAGAAATCCCTGGATACTGAACTTCATTTGAGCACTGCTTACCACCCTCAGATAGACGGACAATCAGAACGGACTATTCAAACCTTAGAAGACATGTTGAGATCTTGATCACTTGACTTTCAGGGTATGTGGGATCAATATTTACCTCTGGTGGAATTTTCCTATAACAATAGATTTCATTCGAGTATTCAGATGGCACCGTATAAAGCATTAAACGGAAAGAGATGTCGTACACCAACCTGTTGGGATGACGTTGGTGAAAGAAAACTTGTAGGCCCAGAACTCATGGAGGAAACGATGGAAAAGGTGAAGGTAATCCAAAATCACATCATAGCAGCTCAAAGTAGGCAGAAGATCTATGCCAATAATCGAAGGAAGGATTTGGAATTTCAAGTTGGTGATCATGTTTTCCTGAAGGTATCTCCATGGAAGGGAGTCATACGTTTTGGTAAGAAAGGTAAATTGAGTCCCAGGTACATCGGACCTTTCGAAATTCTAGAACGAATTGGGGTTGTAGCTTACCAATTGGCAATGCCACCAAGTCTCTCCAAAGTTCACGATGTGTTCCACGTATCTCTATTGAGGAAATACATGCCTGACCCAACGCATGTACTCACCTATGAGGAGTTAGAACTGGAACCCGATCTATCTTATTGCGAAGAGCACATCAGGATTCTTGATACGAGAGAACAAGTACTGAGAAACCGGACGACGCGTCTGGTAAAAGTTTTGTGGAGAAACCATAAGATGGAAGAGGCAACGTGGGAACCCGAGGAACTTATGATGAAGAACCACCTGAGTGTTTTCATGCGATAATATTTTAGAAATTTCGAGGATGAAATTATTTGAAGGAGGGGAGAATGTAACACCCCAAGCTTCTACAGTACGCTTCTCTTTGAATAATGTGATAGCGTGTGTTGTACGCAACACCGAGTTCTAACACACCATAACTAATCAAACTATCTGTTATGAATAGTAATACCTACTTTCTGAAATTATATATATTTTATATTTCAAAATGGACTTCATTTTTGGATTCGGAATATCTAATTTAGCCTAAGGTGAAATTTTGGTACTTTTTGGATAACTTTAATATTTTGATGAATAGTGAAAATTACTAAATTTTAATTAAAATTTTTTTTTTAATCAAAATAATTTATATTGATAAATTATGAATTTGAGTGGTTTTAAAATATATTTAGAATATATTTTTACCATTTAATACAATGTTAGTCATTGGACATAATTTCACAATTAAACCGAACATAAACAAGTATCAATCTTTTGATAGTTATTATATCTTAAAAACACGCTTTTTGTTTTGACAGCGGGAATTAATTTTAAATTAATTTCTGCCACTTCTATGTTTTTAATTTAGAAAAATGGATTCCATATTTGGAATCAGGATTTTTAAATTTTGTAAATAGTTAACTTTTATTTTTAGACATTTTGAATAATTACTGCGGTAAATATTTTATTTACCATGGTTAAGGGTAAATCCGGTAAATAAGGGTTAAAAAATAATATTATAATAATAAAAAATTACCCTAAAAAGTGTCCTAACCTTATTGGTTGATACATGTTCTACCATGGGCATCTTTGGGTCGATTTTGGGACCCCATGGTGCCACTTGTAGGTGATAGGGACAGTTAATTTTAATTAAGTTAAAATAAGTACAAAAATGACACAAGCATATATCTTTTAGAAAAACAATTTTTACATAGGGTTATATATTTTGTATTTTCTACTATAAATATTCATTAGAAAGATAAAAATATTTACTACATAAATATATTTTATTTATAATTTTTAGACATTATATAATATAATTTATTTATGACACAACGATGATGCAGTAATTACCATAATAGTAAAAAAATAAAATAATTGATATTATAAATACCCAAATAAATATAATTTGAGACTTTTAATGAATTGAAATAATTTTCTAGGATAATATGACATATTAGGATTGATTTAATTGACTTTTTTTGAAGTAATAATTCTGTTATAAGTTTCAAAAAAATCAACAATTGAATAGTGTCAAAATTGACATAAAAGAGTTTTTAAAACAAATATTATATTATTAATTGATATTAAATTTTTAAAATCTAAGGTTCGGCCAAGAGACTTATATCATGATAGGTGTATCATTAATGGACCACTTTGGGGGTCTCTTGGATGTATATAGTAAGTTTATTAACCATATAATATAAAAACACAAAGAGACATTGTAAAAGTGAAACTAATTAACTTAGAGTTAATACTTAATGATAAGGTTAATATAAGTACCCAAACCTTTATAAATTATATTGGTTGAGTGGTTTTAGACCTATCCCCACCTTAAACTTTGAATAATAAACTTTTGAGCCATTAGAAACCGAATATGAATTTATTATAAATTAATATTTCTAGCTTTTCCGAAGGTGCCCCTCACCCCTCTTATAAAAGGGCACTCCTCCTTCTCATTTCTTCACACCTTCAAAGCCTTTTGGATCGGCCAAACTCTGCCCAAATACTCTCCCAACTTCCCTAAATACAACCTAGAGACCTTAGTTTGATCATAAAGCCAACCTAAGGAGCCCTTTTGATCAAATCAAAAGGAAAAACCCGAAGAAGAGGTAATGATTTCACCACACTTTTCCAAGTTCCATTGTTCTTCCACTTCTTCTTTCTTTGTTATTACCATTCTAAAATAATAACTCCAGTATCATATATATACTGTAATGTTATTATAAATATGGTACAACCATATTCAGTATTCTATCCACCCTTTGAATAACATGTCACCATACGTGCGTACGTACGGCTTACCGTCTCCACGTCGTGGTGTAATTGTTATTCAATATATTATTATTTGGATGGGCATAATAATGATGTGTAACTCATGTAAATAATAAATATAACATTTTAATGATTATTTATATATGATATACCATCCATTTATATATATTTTTAATATCAAAAGAATGATATGGTCACTCGTGCGTACGTACGGACTACCGTCTCCACGAACGCGATGAGATTCATTCTCCATCGTATCCATTCAAGTATAATTCTCATTTGATGATTAATAATAGTATCTAAGGACTTGATATCATTCTGGATATGATTAAGATACAACCTATCCATTACAAACATGTCTTACGTAACAAAACATATAAAAGAAAACGAGTAACTTAACACCCAAAACAACGATAATACTAAGATATTATTAACAAATCAATGTTAAAAGATCATATATGATATCATATTAATGTATATGATTCTTTTATAATTTAATAAGAATTATTTCACCATTATACATGAGGTTAACCTACCCCAACCAAGGAAAAGTACAAGGTAAGGGTTATTTCACAATCTCTTCATTATCCGAGGTTGTTTATACGTAATAATCTACTGGGATCTCTTTATCATCCACATCCATGTTTCTTAAAAATGAATTTCAAAACATTTTTACTATTTACTATAATATGGTTTAAAGCCATTTATACCCTTGTTTGACTTTTTATAAGAGATTTATAAAGTAATCTTTCCATCGTTTTCCAAACAAGGTGCTTTTTAACCTTTTCGACAGAATTAAGGTAAGAATGTTTTTTTTAACTTATACGGTGGGTGCGGTTATTTTTCGCCGTTATAAAATCGTCGAAGCTTCCCTTACAAGTTTATAAGAATATTTTCAAAGAAAATGTTTTATTTCATAAATATAATACTCTTAAATGATTTCAAAATAGAAAGAGATATTTCTCTAAAAGAGTTTTGATTTCATCTATGTCAACATCCTTTGATGGATTTTACGTTGATTTATTATGATACAAAACTTCTATATTGTATTGAAGGTTTTGTGATATTTTTGACTATGTATGTGCTATTTTTATACCGTTCATAGTTTATGGTGAAAGTATTGACATTTTGTATGCTAGTTTTAATACGAATGTTTATGTTATGTTTAAACCTTTTCATATGGGAATGCATTAGACTTAATATGTGATGGGTGGAGCCCGCTATAGCTCCTCGATGCATCAGTAGGTCTCATGAGACAAACTAGTGTCTTGGAACAAGGCCTTGGAAAAATCTTATTTGTAGTCTTGGCATGAGGCCTTGGCTATGTGGTTATGATAGTCTGGCATTATGCATTCCATCATTATGAAAGTGGTAATTGATATTGCATGTGATTATTCGATTAGTAGAATATCCATGTGAATAATTAAATGGAATTATTACATTTTATTTTTTCCATACTATGTTGAAGTTCAAGTTTAAAAGTCTTTTGTTTTAAGTTATACATTACCTTAAATGTTTATTCTTATTTATGAAAGTTTCCGCTATATTGTTATCCTTATTGGGCATTTGAGCTCACCCCTTTTCTATGTTTTATTTTTCCCAGGAAGTGAAGAAGTAAATTATGAATGACCTGCAGGGATATTATGTGGGGATATGAGTGTGGAATATGAAGAAAATATGTTGTTGTATTTTAATTTTTATGATGTAATGTATGAATTATTAATGTATCTAGTGTTTCCAAGGATACTAAACTAATCGGTCTTTCGAGATTTGATCTTTCTTGTGATCATGCCAATGTTATATAATAATGCACCGACTCTAGGTAACTGGGGTCGGGGCATTACATGGAAGAACTGCATAGCATATAGAAAATGAGATTGAACCTCTTATCTAGAAGTGTCTCTAGATGAATGAATATAGAAATCATATCCTCTGACCATGAATCAGCAGCATGAGTTCTTGTATCCCCTGAGAAGTAAGGAAGGTGATGCTACTAGAACTCCCAATTCAATTCTTACATAGTTGTGGTAGGATGACCAACTCCTTGCATAGAATTCATCATATGAAGGAAACCCTCTCAAAAATAGTTGGTATCACCCAAATTGAGAATAAAAAATAGTGACATAGGTGGAACTACAGGAGGTATCACTAGAAACTCAAGGCCCACCACCCCTATAGCATGGTCTTAACTGCCTTTCGGTCATATGAATTGAGCCTATCAGAGTTTCTTGATTCTATAATTCCAAATTAACACCTCTAAAATTTATTTAGTAGTTGAAAATATCATAGGATAATAATTAGAAAAGGTACAAATCATTCCTACGGAAAAGGTCACACCTATCTACCTACTCCAAAAGAAAGGTATATGTGATAAATTAAATCCATAATATGTGATAAAAACATAAAATTTATCCCTAAAACAGCTAAGGCTGGGTTTGGGTTTGGGTCACATATTCCACAACATAGATTTCCGTATATGGAGTGTCAATTTTAAGGTATATAGGAAATATCCCTTTACTTTTCAATTGGAATCACATTTATCAGTAACCATTTCAATTAAAAGTTCTAAATTAATTTAATTTCTTTCTCTTATATATATATATATATATATATATATCATGCTCTAGTTAGATGCATCACCATTCCCAATTTATAAAGTCCATACTCTTTATAAATTGATACTAGCACATCATGTAACTAAAAACTGACATTTACATCTGGTATCGGGATATAATACGTCATATAAAATGATTTTATTAAGTGATTTAGCATTATAAATTTATATATTTACTTTCTTCATAAATTTCAATTGGCATTCAAATAATCAACCATATAATGTTGTTTCGGTCCTTAGAACCAGTAGGTCCAGAACCCACATCATGGTATAATTGGACAATTAAGGTGTCATCATTAATATATGTGGGAAAAAACTTTTTAGATTGATTTGGGAAATTTAGTTAATCCAATTATTTATCTATGCAAGAAAAATTATAACATTTCAATATAACAATTCATGAACTATCTATATGTAATTGGCAACACATGGAGAAAGTAGATGTGGCATGGAAAAATGTAAGGCATATATCCCTATGTTCCAATGATGATGCATGAGATTATAGATCCTTGCCTTAGAAATCCAAGGAAAAATAAAACCCATAATTATAATATTATAAATATTAATAATTTCACAAAAGATGTGTGTCACTCAATTGTGAAATCAGTGCAACTATAACAGGCACAAATCGAAATAGTAAAAACCCGTCCCATGTAATTTGGGTTTCCCCTATATGTGGGTTAGCTACTCCCAAGAATAGGCTCATTACCAATTCCATGGAATCCTAGTCTCATATATAATACCCAAATAGTAAGACAAAATGAAAAATAATTTATGATCTTACTTTGTAACATCACGACCCCTGATCCACTAAAACGGTGCCCTGAGCTGGTGGTTCATAAGGCCTCAAGCATGCTTCCCCATATGTCTGAGGCTTACAAATAACAGTAAGAGTCCAAGGTAGTACATTAATGATTCTATACCCTCTTATTATAGTAGAACATTGGATATAAATAGAGATAATAAATAGTGGAAGAATTATATAATAGAAAACATAGTGGAAACATATACCATAAATAACCAGTCGAAGTAAAAACATTTAATCAACTAAAATAATAATCAAAATCCATATTATATGTCATGTAAAAAATGGTTTCATTTCATGATAATACAAAAAATGGGATACAGTGGATATAGGGCATAATCATATACAAAATTCTGTACAAAAATAGCAAAAGACAAAAAGATGTTCCCACTAGAATCACGATCATACGCTCGGTCTTATCCATACATTCTCTCATGCTATAAGAAAAATAGATCATGCATCTATGATAGGTATATTTCCCTTATCCATACCTAAAAACTTAAAGTCTACTTAGGCACCAAATTAATCTCGAGTAGGATGTGAGATAAACTTAGTAGGCTACCACTAATGGTGTCTAGAATAATTCAATCAATGTATATAGCATAATAGTGTATAGATGTAATGAATAATAAACAATGGTAGAAAATAAATACTAGTCAGATCAGTTTCTTATAGGACACATGGCAGAGTTTACCTTCTTAATATAAGATAAAATAAGTCTAATCAGTTAATCATATATATGTGATTATATATATATATATAATATGTATACATTTATGTAAATTATATATGTGAGGACATTTATTGGTATATACATGAATACTAGGTGATAGTTGGACCTGGGGCGTAACTCAGGCATCCATGACTAGTCTAACAAGCCATAGGCTCCAAAAATTGTAAAAATATTAAATCTTAGATGAGTGTGAGACATTATGCCCATCACTCGAGATGGTGGGGTGAGTCATCATGCCAAACACTTGATTCAAGGGAACATGGAGCATCATCCCCATCATCCAAATAAAAAGGAAATGATGTGATATGCAATGTTCGACATATAATGTAAGGGGGTGTGAAACACCGTGATCAATAAAACCCTTAACAATTGTTCACCAACCAATATCTATAGAACTAATAATAATAATAATCATGATGGATTAACTCTAAAAATTTATAATAATTTAACCAAATCTAACCATGGGTGTCACGACTCATATAATTCATTTATATAGACATATAATGTATAGAGTGGCCATACGACCAACCTTCATATTTTAATTAATACATTTAATTTGTAAGTAAAATCGATTTAATGGTCATTACAAATGAAATATATGATGTTCGGGTCAATTAAACATTTAACTTAAGGAGTTAATTCAATTCAACAAAACCATAGGGGTGTTATACAAGAGGTATTCAACCTTTAACAATTAAATACGGGTCCATGGGAGTACCTAAAAATGGTTCAATTTATTTATAAAGTAAATTCACATTTTAAGTCATCGTGTAGAAATTTATAGGAGTGACACAATGATGAATCTATAAAAACACCCAAAATTTTAAGGAAAATTATTATACCACCTACCTTAGTTTCTTAGTAATCTCCTCATTCAGTGTTGACCTTTGAATCAAGATAGAATGGGAGAAATCAAAAGAATGAACCAATGTACTAAAAATAGGGCATATAAACTTACAAAAACAAAAGAGAAATAGATGGGAAGACAAACTATAATATGATATAATAGGATTAGGGTTCCTAAAAATAGGTATCCAATGCTTCTAATGGTAGTGGAATCGGAGTTCAAACGTGGGAGTTATCAAAATCCTAACATAGGCTTTGGAGATCCCTATGGGAGAAGAAATGAGGAGAAATTGTTCATTGAAGGAGAATAAAAGATAGGATTAAGGTTTAATACATTTCAAGTTCAAAATGGTAAAATACTCTTTAAATATGGGGTCACATGGTTTGGATAAAAGGTTGTCCAAACCTTGCACCAACCATGTGAAAATCCTCTATTAAAAACTATACAGCACCTACATGGGCATGCGACCTAGATTTAAAGGTTTTAGACGAACCGTGCGACCTCTCTTGTGCACTGATTTCCCCACATGGTTGAGTTTCATGATTATAACTAATTGTGTGATAACTGTACAAGTCAATTTTTCTCTCCAATTTCCAAAACTCTGGGATCTGAACAAGCTCTAAAATCACTTAAGACAATCTTGAGGCCATATTGAACCTTCACTAGGATAAAATAATGAAATCAAACTATAAAAACAATGAACAATTCTTTCATGAAAATATGGTTCGTTACATCACACTTGTGGCATGTGTTGTGATGCCTCGTTGTTATTGTACGCATGTTCCAAACTATGTGCATATTGGATAATGGTCCTAATAAGATGGCATCTCATTAATTGAGGGGGTGATGGTGTATCCCTACCTTGGAGGATAAGGTTGTGATAAGTTTTATTTGATGTGAAACATCTTTTATGGGAAGTTTGTTTTTGGCACTTGACGTCGATGTATTAGGTATTCATATGATAGAAGGTGGTTTTTGGTGGGGATGCAGCCCCCTAGGTGTATGAATGATGATAATTCCATGTGATAATTGATAAAAAAAATTATTTTATTTAATATTTTTTGGATAATAATGGATATAATTTCCCCGCATTTATCTTTATTTGAGGATTTAATTAAAATTTATATTTTGAACATTAATTCAAAAATTCCAAGAAAAATCGGTTTTCCCCTTTTAATTTCACTTGAGTATTTCTAGTTTAACATTTATTTTAGTCAATTTTTTTACTTTTAATTTCCTAAATGGATACTAAATTAATTTTTTTTACATTTTTTTTAATACGATGCTAGTTGAATCCCTTATCTGAAGGGATAACAGTTTCCATGAAGTCAATGGTAGAATGGATTCGATAGATTGGAACATTCCTCTCTATTTGGTCTATAAAATTTTCTTCTATAAATGTAATGGGATAAAAAATCAGATGTTAAATAATGAAATTTTGATCATTTAATTTAGTTATAGTGAACTTTTGTTCACATGAGAACTTGGTAAAAAAGGTATCTCAAGGCAGAGTAAATTTTGGAGACAAAATTTCACATGTATCCTTATTATAATTTCAAACCTTAGCTCTTTCCCACTCTATTTAATAGAATATTTCACACTTGGGTAGTGTTGGCCTTGTATTTAGGAGTTTTTTCTGAGGATATTGTTTTTATTTCACCTTTATAATAATTTTGAAGATGAAAATCTTGTAGAAAGGATTTCTTCCAAGTTGGCACTCCTCTTATTGTTATTTTACTTGTTTCTCTATTTTTGTGAATGTAATATCTCTTTCTATTAAATAAAATATATTTGTTATTAGAGTTTATTATTTTATTTTATTTATTTGTGCTATAATCTAAGTGTTTAGATGATATTGGGTAATATCCATTTAAACCTTTTCTTATGCATATCTTATCCACACTAACAATTCTACTCATGGAAGAGTAGTACTTTTTATATTTGACCTAATCTTACGATATTAATTAGTTATTTTGAATCCATATACTCACTATAATTAATAATAATATGGTTAATTAAATTAGTTTTTAAATTTCAAATCACTCAAATGATTCACACATAGAATTAAGGCTAGGATTTTGTGATTAGTGGCAGGAACACTTTAATCGTCAAATCTTATCAACTTGGGATCAATTCAAAGGGTTTAAATCTAATCCCAATAATCGAGAAATTATCATTTATAGAGTGTATGTGTTTCCATAATTTTCCACTGATCATAAGTTATCTTTGTGAATTCAATAAAAGTATAGTTCCCAAATTGGAAATCCTAAAGTTAGATTAGGGTTCATTTGTTCCAATCATTGTGGTATTATTTTCTTCCATAGGGTTCAGAGGTTAAAAAATTATGGAACCATAATTGAAGGAATTTTTCATAATAGGTAATTATTAATGATAAATAAATAGTTATATTAGATCAATCACATTCATTTTTTAAGTTACTATTTCTTTATCAATTTATTATTTCTATAAATCATTTCCTTACTCCATTATGTTCCAAATTTTCTCATAAAACCCACCAATTTCCATTTTGTTTTTATAAAATATAAAATAAAAATATATAATAATATAAATTGGAATATTTAGTGATTAAAAAAAAGGCTCCTCAAGAAATATGGCCAGGTTCAACACATGTTTTTTACTTAAAAATACCAATTCTTTTGACAGCGTGCATGAAAACGCTCATCAAATTGGTGTTATTTTCAGAGATCCAAGTCAATCGCTCATTATTTATTTTCACTTGGTAAATGTTTTTGTTCTTTCAAATTAAATTTGAAAATCTAAAAAATGGAACTATTTTTTGACTATACCTCTCCCATAGAAGATATTGTTTAATTATTTTATAGTTAGGTGGGGGATTCTGGAGCACAAACTGTGTATTATATTTAAAGAGGTCAATGATTAATTTTAGGATGATCTTGAATAAATGAATTTCAAAGTTTTGGTTAGGGAACTCAAAGAATTCTCTTTATACATTCAGGAGATCCATTAATAGGTGGTTGAGGTATACAATAAATATCATCCTTCCAAAGTTTTAAGAATATATCATGGTGGTGGAAATAGGAATGTATAACCCTCATATCCCACACAATTCAATAATCCTCATAAAAGACAAAAAAGAAGAACCAAAAATTGAATCTAATCAGTTGAAGAGATTAGACTCGACACTAGATCCTCTTGTTTTTTATTCTTACAATGTTATCAGATCCAATTCACTAAGCTTATGTTTTTATAAACCAAAACCTATTCTTTCCCTAGAGAGTGATGATGATGTAGATGTGGTGACCACCAAAAAAACAATATAGTGGTATAATTAAATGATGATGAAATTCCAAGGGATGTATAAGTTGAAAAATACTTAAAAGATGATTATAGTAATGGGGTCATTCAAATTTAAATTATTATTGTTTTAATATTTATAAAATGTAATTCTTAAATTATTTCCCTTATACATTTTATATATAATTATAACTTTTATAACTAGCCTGGGATGTTACCAAAGAAACTACTCAAGAGGTGTTGGTTGAAGAAGAATAATAAATTTATATGAGGTTGTGGTGTTAGGATACCTCCTCAATTTCAACATACACATCTACTGGAGTAGGATATCATGAAAGTTAACAGGTATTACCCCTTATTTATTTACCCTCCCCCTAATAATTACTTGTTTACTTTTCTAATTCTAGGGGTGATATAATTTTTCTATTATCTTGGGGGTCACCGCTCTTGTTGTATTCTCAAAGACAATAGGAAAAATAAAATGTGGTGGTTGATAAAAAATAAAATCCATCCACCTTCAAATTTGGGTTAACCATAAGAATTGTTTTTTATAGGAAATGTAAACACAACACCTCTTGGGGTATAACCCAAGTTTTTCTTTATTTTTTTTTATTTTTATTTACTTATTTTTTTAATTTTGTTTAATTTTTTTTCAATTTTTTAGCTTGTAGAAGGTGGTAATTAGAATATTAACACAAATACATAGGATAAAAAATAAATAAGTTTTTATTTATTCTTCTTATTTGACTACAACCCTTCATTTTATGAGTATGTTTTTTCTTCAATTTAAATGGGTAGTTTCATTTAGGTGTTGTTGAGTGTCAACCTACTTTGAAATTTTTGTCATTTTATTTTGTGTTTTAATTTTTAAAAACATTTATATTAAATGTATTTTTATTAGAATTTTTCAGTCTTGAATTGATTTTGAGGTAGTTAACTTGATTTTTGTAGAAATTTATTTTTAAATGATTACTAATATGGAAAATTTTCCTTGAATTTTATTTTCACACATTTTTATGAGTGTGGAATATTTTTTAAATAAATTCCCATGAAACACAAACCTAAAATATTTTTTCCATAATTTGAGGTATTTAAAACCCATTTGACATATTATTCCTACTACCAAAACTTTCTTGAAGAAACATGGATTTTCTTGTGAGAACCAGAATTTTTTATTATTTCGCTTTTAAGGCTATGGATTTTATAAAATATATTTGATATGATTATATAATTTCATGGGAAAACCACATTATTAACCTAATAAATTCCCTTTACATCAACCCTTGTTTACCCCTTAGAATCAATGAATTTTGTTTTATATTTAAGGCACATTACAAGCTGATTTTCCCTTACCTATCTTCACTATTAATATTTTTTCATGGATATTTCATGTTTGAGTGTGTAGGGAGTGGATTTTCTATTTTTTATTTAGGAAAAAACTCTTTTTTGGTTTTCTGTGGTTATGTGACATTATTTTGGGTAGTGGATAGATAATTATCATGATTCATTATTCATTTTACTCCATTAATATCATCATTTTCTCTAAAAAGAAACAAATTGAAAAATGGAAACTAAAAAATAAAATAAAAAAGTGATAATATTGAATTATTCATTATGATTAATTAAATGATCTTCCATTCAATCATTACATTCCTTTTCCATCTTATCTCTAAAGAAAAGAAAAATAAAAAAGAGGGAATGTACCACAATGAGATTTTGTGAAAAAAAATTCCAATATATTTATTCTTTTTGATATTTTACATTACACATAAAACATAGTATAGATTATGCTTCATTAAACACTTAGTTTTTATTTTGTTAACTAAAATATCAATTTTATCTTATGTTTCATAAAACACAGAGTTTAAACAAAATATTACATACTATTAAAACTTTATTATTTAATAAAATAGTAATCACCTAGTTGTGGGAATGTTGGGTATGAATAGAATTATCTAAATTATGGAAATATATATTTTACATATATATATATATGTATATGTATATGTATAATTAAATATTTGGAGACTAATTAATTATAAATGGTAATAAACCCATTTTAAAATAAAGGAAATCATTTTCTAAAAAAAACTATTTTGTGCATATAAACGCGTTTTACCACAATAAATTAAAAGAATCACTTTTTGGAAATAAATTTAATAAATTTAAATATTATATTTTCATACAAATTTCTAATATTAATCTTATGTATTTTATATAGAATAGATAATAATAATTCTAATTTTATGTTTAAAATTGTATTTTTCTAAAAAGCAATATCATCACCTTTGGTGAACTTATTTTAAAATTAATTTTAACAATTTTAGAAAAATTATTTGAAAAATTAAACATAATTTTTTAAATAATAATTTAAAAATTATCTTAGGGTGAATTTGTTTATTTTTTCTAAAGGCTTTCATTTTTTGATGAATAATGAAAAATGTTGAATTTTATTTGAAAATTTACTTTTTATGTAATTTATTTATAAATTTAAATTATATTTTAAATAGGGATTAAATTAAAATTAGTTCAATTTTACATCCATTAATCCAATTTAGTTCATTTTAACCAATATCATATTGAATTATTATATAATTGTTTTTAATATTTTGAACATTTTCACTTTGAAAACCCGCGTTCTCATCACATCTATAGGATTATTTTTAAATTAAATTTTCTGATTTATGTGAATGTAGTTTGAAAAAAAGGATTCCATATTTAGAATCAGAATAATTTATATTATATAATAATGTTAACTTAATTTTCAACCAAGATAATTAGTGAAAATAATTAAAATTAATTACTACGATTAAGGTTAAAATAGGGTTTTGCACATTACATGCATTTGTATTTAAATTAATTTTACACACACATATGATTTTTCATTTAATAATTTTTTATCATATTTATAATAATTAGTACAAAATTATCTAATATATCTCATTTTAATTTTATTTTTAATGGATAAATTTCCTAAGTAAATAAAATGATACAGGTTAACGTGGTAAAAACTAAATGAGTAAAATTGAGTAAACTTAAAGGTTAAGTAATAACATGATAAAAATGTATTTAATTTGTTTGGTAGAGGTTTTTATGGAATAAATAATCCCTAAACTCATTTATTTATCTATTTTGTAGGCACGTAGGGTAATATTGACCACCTAATAGTGAATACATTTTAATATTTACAAAAATGTCCCCCCTCCTCAATTATGAAAGGGAACTCACCCCCATCACTTACCCACACATTTCAAGACCTTTGGATAAAACTTAACTATCCCAAATCACTTCTAGACTTACCTAATCTCAACCTTGAAGCACTATATTGGTAATTAATCCAAACTAGGAAGTTTTTGGTGCAAACCTAAGGATCATACCTGAAGAAGTGTTAACATTCTTCAATGAGTGTTTTTATTTTACTCTTCCTCAACCTCTCTAAATTATTATTATACCATGATGATATAAAATAATCAATATCTTATATATATTAAGATATTGTTGTGTTAATTTAATTTCCTAACACCATCTCCACTTCCATCAAATGGGTTATGAAATCATCATTTGTGTGTACGGCGTACTACCACCTTGTGAATCAAAGCTATTCATTTTTCCATTACCACCTCTCAAGAATAGAAATAATGATGGATTTATTATTTAAATATGATTTTTATGATTTTTTATTTATTATTTAATTATTATATCTAACATACCTTCATACTCTCCCTTTTTTTAGAATATGATAACATTGTTTGTGTGTACGGCAGCCTATCACCTCACAAAGCAATGTGATTCATTTATGATTTGCATAGAATGTATTAAGGATCAGTTTAATAAGAATATGTGATATATAATAATTAAAAATTATTCTTTAATTATAATATATATATATATATCTGTGTGATTTACTTTTATTTCTTTTAATTTGATAATAATGGAAACATTGTTCATGCATGTGTGCGGCCTGCCGACTCCATGAATGGTATATTTCATTTTCCATCACTAAATTTTATATATTACTCTAAATAAATATATAATAACCATATATGATATTTATATCAGTTTTAACATTATGGATATTATGAAACCATGATCAATGTAAGAGGACCAAAATTTAAAAGTCAAAACAAATAAGAAAAACAATGCAGTTATTGCCCGAAACATGACCTTTACATTAAATTGTTAATAAATGGGTAATAAATGGGATTAAATAAATTATATATGGAATGATATATATAATAATGGTTATGTAATATATGTATAATAAAATTATATTTCTTATACATGATATTTTAATGTGTAAAATGGAATCCAATGATTAAGGTAAGGGATTTCCATCTCACTTTTATTTTATATAAGACACAAGCCATATTCACTATGTGTTTATTTTATGTAGTTTATAAACAGACCATGAATGTATTTGATAAAAAAATTATTCAATATTGTATTGATAATAAATGAAACAATTTCCATACATTATGTAAAATATTTTCATTTATGGAATATTGGGGACCATATCATTCAATTCAAAATTTGATGAAAATTCCAGTCTTTCCCCTTAAAAGTTCACTGTATTATTTAGACAATAAATATTTCTATATAAGTTATTTAAACATAAAATTTTGTAAAATTATTCCTCACTAAAAGTTAAAAAACGTTGATTTATTAAACCTTAGTTGTTTCAGGCATTTGATTTGAGTAAAGGGTCCATGAAGTCAAAGAAGGACTGAAATTTATATATTAGAAACCAATTTAGTATTTGGGCCTTAATATCTTTATTAAACCTGGAATTGGGCCTAGAGAGGTAAATATTATATAAGGTACAATATTTAAGAAATTATTATTATTTAATTACATTTGGTTCATTATTTTTTGAGTTCAAACAGTTAGTGAAAGTCGTCTTGAAATATTTGTCTGAATTTCCCATTCACACTTGAAATTTCCTGAAACCCAAGCCTCACCTCCACTCTATAAATGTGTTTTTTAAATTTTTAAGGGTTTTAAGTTACTTATAATATTAAAAGTATATTATAAGTTTTTTATTTTCATTTCCATTCACCAATTGAGGAGGAAATATATCAAGCTAAGATCTCCTCCAAAATGATTTATTTTCCTCTTTTTTGTTGCAACTTTGTTGTTCTTTAAATAAACTCTCTAATTCTACCTCATTTCTTCTGTTATTTTAATTTTTGTTTTTATTTATTTTAATTATTTATTTTGGAACTAAATAGTGGAATTTATATTGTGTTATAACCTTTCTAAACCTTTGCACATGCAAAACGTTTCTATGATGATTACACCGCCGATGAAAGAGTAGGTTTTTTAGTAATCGATCTACCTCTGACCTTATTAATTTGTTTATTTTTATTTAATAAGATAAATAAATTAAATTAAAATGATATATGAGTTTATTTTCTAATTTAAATAAAACTAATCAATCAATTGAATAATTAACACAAAACATGTGCCGTAGAGAATGGTATAAATTGTGAGAATGCAATCTTGTTCAGTAAAATGAAACAACATGAGATCAAATTGTAGAGTTAAAATATAATACTTAAAATAAATTCATCCAAATTTCCAAAATATATATATTCCTTAATTTACAACATACCATAAGTTATCCTAATAACATAAATCAAAAAGGTTGTTATGATTTCATGTTCTAAATCTAGCCTAGGTTTTAATTCATTTCATCATTGTGGTTAAGTTATCCCACATAGGGTCTGAGAGTTAAAATATTAGGGGATCATAATTAAGTGGATATTAATTTAAATGATAATTATTAGTAATTAATTAAATAGGTAGAGTTATATCAATTACACCTTCTAGAAAATAGTATTCTAAAAAAATAACTTCACGTTGTGTTTTCTCAATCTCAATTCATTTCAAAAACAAAAAAAAATACAATATTATTATAGAATAATTATTGTTTCTTTATAAAACATAAAAAACCAATAATTTTTATTAGTGTGTTTATTTTATTATATTATATTTACAATATACCTTTAATATTTTGTTTTAATTACTTCCTCCTTTGAGAGACAACCTTAGTCATCCACTATGTTGTACCTAAATTACCAAAAAAAACAAAACATCATTTGAGAGCACCTGTGAAAGTTAATTTCATTATTATATGAATATTATCCATAATATTATGGGTATTTACAAATCAATTTGATTATATATCTTTCATGGGGTTTACAGTTTTGATGTTATCAATGTAGTAAGATATTTTTGTCTCAATTTTCCTTCTTTGAGAAATATGTTATTTTATGCACCTATATTATTTTAAAACATGCTTATATAGCCCATTTGACATTAAATATGATGAATTTATTTATCCTCACTATATTTGAAATTTTAATTTTATTTTAACCTTTCATGGGGCTTGTGATTCAAGGTTACCAATGTGGTAACGGTTTTAGCTTACAATCTCATCCTTTATCGAGATTATATATGATTAAGTATCCAATATTGAAATATCATGATCTAACTATCAATAATTATCATTAATTTAATTATACTTTAGTTATTAATGATATTTTCATGTAATATTACCATTTTTATAGTCTTTGGTTCATAAAATTATTGAGAAAATGTTTTTAATAAAATATGACATTATTTCTCTCTTCGGTCGAAAATATATTATCTTCTAAAACCATGTTTTATTTTTCTCATATGATTTTTAAAATAAAATTTTACCCATTTATTATCTTCCAAAACCATGTTTTATCACATTGAAAATAATTTTTTTTAAAGGAATGTTTATTTTATTTTATAAAAAATTCTCATTTATCTTTTTCTAAAAATGTGACAGGAATCTTTTCTTTAACATGTTTCGCATCAATAGGATTTACCATATTCATGACCATTATTTTCTTTGAAGATTCATTTTTAATTTTTCAAGTTTATTTTAAAACAAAATTATTTTCAAAAAAATTATGTTTTAAAACTTTTTTTCAAATAAGAAAGGATATTTTCTTCAATAAATGATTTAAATGATTTTAAATCATTCTTTATATATTTTCAATGTTATCTTAAAATAAAATTATTTCAAAAATGGTTTATGTTTTATAATGTTTTTTTATCAAAAGTATATTTTTCTCAAGAAAATTTTTCAATTATTTTTAATGCTTCATGTATAAGATTCCAAGGTTATTTTTAGAGAAAAGAATTTTCAAAAAAATATTATGTTTTAAAAAGTGTTTTTCAAAATGGAAAGGATATTTTTATTAAGAAATTTTTTTAATGATCAAAATATTTTTCTATATAAGATTAAATTAATTGATGTTACCTTTTCCTTACTGGGGATATGATCTAATGATACTATTATTATTCTTTCTTTGAATGTTTTATGTATATGATGGCATGATATTTTTGAAACTTGTTTCTCTTACATGGGTTATACCATGATAAAATTATGATGAAATATTTTTCTTTTCATAGGTTATTAATTGATGATATGATGAAATTATTATGAAACATATCTATTTTCCATAGGTTATGATGTGATTATATGTTTATGAAATCTATTTAATTTCATGTTTTATGATATAATGAATATTTTATAATATTTTGGAATATATAAATATAGTTTTTATTATGAAAAGGGTGGGACCTATATCTCCCTTCAATGTATTGTGTAAAGATGTATATCTCGTAAGATAGATAAGATGGGAATGGGGAGTAAACTCAGTTTAGTAAGAGAATTTGTCCACTATGATGGTCTTGGGAGTAAACCTTGACAACTATTATGGTTTTGGGAGTGAACTAATTCCAATATGATATCCTTTGTAGTGAACCTTGACTAATATGGGAATATTTCTCTATAATTATGTGTATTAAACATACTCTATTTCTTATTCCAATGTTATGCTCTCATGGATCATGTTCTTTGATTCCCTTATGATTTATGTCTTATGAACTTCCAATATTTATTCCATGACCCAATATTATTATCTTTGATGTGCATGGTATGGTTTTCATATGTCATTCTCATGTTATAATACCCTTATGTTTAGGTTATACATACAGATCTCCTTTGTTTATCCTTAATGAACATCTGAGATCACCCTTTCTTATAATTCATTTCCATGTTTTATGAAGATATGTGTTATGTATGATTTTTCTAAGAAGGTTTCTAGATATGAATAATTTATTTGTAGACAATGTATCTCACCTATGGAGCAGTTGATTATGTTTACAAGTTTTGAAAGGAACTAAACTATTATAGTATTTCGACATCTATTTGTGTAATGTATTGAATATTATTCTAAAATGATGTAATATCTATGTATGAGAATCCTAGTTTTCTATAGTTTGTAATATAGGAATGTTTTAGTTACCCATTGGAAACTAGGATAATAATAATTTGTTGATATACCTATGGATATGTATAAGGATATTTATAGGGATGTCTTTAAGGATAATTATATGTATGATTCAATGTTTAGGAAAATGTCCTATAATTGTTTTTAAAGGACAAAGAAAGTGGTTTAAAATTAATTGAATCCATGATTAGATACTACAAGTAGAAGTGTCTCTATAATGGAGGTATCTAGGGGTAATAACATTAAAAAGGGTGTATTGATTTGATCTTGATCGTCACTTGGTGTGTTACAACATGCCTTGTTATACACCTAGTTTGACACTCAAGGGGGATATTATTTGGAAATTCACAAAACCTTTATGAGCCATCGTAAAGGATTTTAATATATGATGATTATGAATGACCTAGGATAAAACTAAGGTTTCCTAGATTAAAAATAAGGTTTCATGATTTAGACATATTGTAAGTGATTTTTCATGATTATGTTGTTTTTTAATATGATTAGTGTTCCTCAAACTATGATTTTTTGTTTTAGTCAGTGAAGGGAAATTGAAGAAACTAGGTTAACTTTGAATGTGATAGAAAATTTGTTTATGATCAGCCTAATGGGATAATGACTTACTAAAGGATGTTGTGATCATGCCTAATCAGTTATCACATAACACGATTAAGAACATGCACCTTAACCAACTCTCTTACCAAAGAATATAAGGAAATAGTTTCCTAAGATTTTTGGTAGTGGGGAGCATGGTGGAAAGAAGATTCAGATTCTTATATGTTGAGAATGTGGGAAGAAACCCCCAATTATAAGTCTTATAAGAATTATAATATGATTTGACTATGGAAAATAAGGATACAAAGTAAGTAACTCCAAAGGTAAAATGAATTTTTTTGTTAATGTAGTGGATGATAATAATGGTATCCCTAAGATATCATCTACTATTGAATTATTTAAATGTATAAAGTATGGGCATTATAAAAATTGTTTTCTTAAGAGGAATATCAGGAATAAAATCAGTAGGGTTGTAATAGTAATGGTGATATTGCTGATAATGAAGAGAATAAAAATTCCATAAGAAAGGAAAGAGTTATTAAGGAATAACAGGATGAAGCATATTTAATGGTTTGAGAAGGAATTTGGGTGAATTAAGTATTTTTGTATTATAATTAAAATATTATTTTATGTGAATCATAAAATATATAAGTATTATTTAGTATAATTTTTTTAATGATTTGAAATAATGTGTTGAATGATGTTGATGGATTGGAAAAGTGATTTAATAGAAATGTGATATTTTTAATATAACCCTTAATATTTTTCAGATATTAAGATAATGATATTTGTATAAAGAGATTATTTATTTGGATAAATTAAATTGGATAGTACTGATTTCTTTATAATTGATAATATTTTGATGACAAAGTGGTTTGTGCTATCATGGATGGAGTTTACAACATTTTTTGAAGTTAAGTAATATATCCAATCATATTTATTTTATGAATGGAATAAGGAGGTATTTATTTTTTCACTAAGGTTTTTATGGTAATTCTAGTTTAAAGAGAATACATGATGAAGTTATTCACATATTTGTTATGTGACAATTAAAAACTATTTCATGTTGTTTGGGTGATTAATGATAAGTTCAGTTTGGAAAACTAGTGACCTTCTTTCTAATGTTTTGGATTTTAATATTTTTAAATGGAAATAGGGTTAGCCATTTATGAAATGCTTTATATTGAACTTTCAATGAGGTTTTAGAGATTAATGAATTATTTCTCCGTATGAAGATCCATTCACACTAGATAACATGTACTAACCACTTTTTTTTATAACTAGAGATGGAATGAATGAATTATCATTATTTATGGATATTATGATCTATTGGTGATGTAGGAATTAAAAATTCACCTTAATTTGTTATATTAAAAGATGATATGGTAATTGGTCAAGGTGTAACCAAAGGGTTAAATTATTCTTATGAAATGGAATTAAATCAAGTGTGTATATCTTCTCATGAAAATTCTCCAACATTAGGAAAAGGATATTGAAATAAAAAAAAATTCATATTATCATCGTTTTTTATGATATTAATGAACTTTTTCATACCTATTTTTTATGGTTATTAGGTCATTATACTTCTATGTATCAGCCACTTTCTTATGATCAATGTTCTCTATCACTCTTAATTAATATTTGGGTCTTAGTTTTCTCTTCTATGTCTATATTTTCACTTCCCACCTATGTTCTCCTACTTGGAAACCTAGTATGTCTTATTCCCGATGAATTTCACACATATCTTTCTCTTTTTTAAGAGTATTTTTTATTAAACATTTTTACAATATAGGTTACTATCAATGAATTTTCAAATGTTAAACCTTTGATGACTGAGATGAATTTTGAGGGCGAAATTCAATTTAATGGGGTAGAATGAAACACCCTATCATTTTCTAGAATATTTTATTCAAATTTATTTAAACTTTTTAATATTTTATATTACACACAACATTAATTTTATCTCAAATTACACATAAAACTAATTTTATATTTTTTTACACAGAATACCTATTTTGTCATGTGTTACATGCAACACTAAGTTTAAAATAAATGTGACATACAATTAAAATATTTTTACTTAATATGATTGTTATCACCTAGTTATTCAAATAGAAATTATGAATATGATTAACTAAATTTTTAAAATATATATTTTACACACACACACACACAGATATATATATATATATAAATAATTATTTGGTGAACAATTAATTATAAGTTAAAATAATAAACCTTTTAAAAATAAAAGAAATCATTTTCTAAAAAAAACTATTTTGTGCACATAAACGTGTTTTACCTAAATAAATTAAACAAATAATTTTCTATGAGTGGTTTTAATTAAATAAATAAAATAATTTTTAATAAACATTTTAATATTCATCTTATGTATTTTATAAACAAGATATAAGAATAAATCCAATTTTACACTAAAATAGTATTTATCTAAAAAGTAGTATTATCACCTTTGGTGCACCTATTTTAAAATTAATTTTTTTAAATTTATAAAATTAATTTGGAAAAATAAAATTAATTTTTGATATAATCATGTAAAAATTATCTTATGGTGATTTTTTTGTTTTCTTTTTCTAAAAAGCTTCATTTTAGATGAATAGTGAAAAATACTGAATTTTAATTGAAAAATACAATTTTTTTTAATTTATATATAAAGTTAAATTATTTCTTAAAATTGGTTTTAAGTTAAAATTAGTTCAATTATACATCTAATAATATAATTTGGTTAACTTTAATCAATTTTGTATTTAATTTTTATTTAAAATCTTTGTAAACTTTTGAACATTTTCTCTTTGAAAACTCGCTTTATCATCACATTTGTATGATAATTTTTAAATTAAATTATGCCACTTATATGAATATCTTTTGAAAAAATGGACTCAATATTTCGAATTAGAATATTTTTTATTATATAATAAGTTTAATTTAATTTTTTACCATAATTATTAGTGAAAACAATTAAAATAAATTACTGTTATTAAGTTTAAAAAGTGGTTTTGTGCATTACATGAATTTTTATTAAATTAAATTTTATACAAACATATAATTTTTATTATAATGAATTCATTTTAATATTTAGAAGAATTAGTTCAGAAATTTTAATAAATATAATTTTAATTTTATTCTAAAAGGGTAATATACCTAGGCAAATAAAAAGATACAAGTTACCATGGTAAAAAATAAAAGGGTAAAATTGAGTAAATTAGACTAAGGAATAACATGATAAAAAATGTGTCTATGTTATATGGTAGATGTGTTTCTATACCACATCACACCTTCACTACTTTATTGATCTATTTTGGATTCACATGAGGTAAGACTGACCTCCCAATGGTGGATACTTTTGGGTATTTTCAAAAAATGCAACCCCTACTCAATTATGAAAGGGAACCCACCCCCCTCACTTATTCACACCTTTAAACTTCATTGGATCAACAAAAATCTACCTAAATCAGTTTAAAAATTCTTTAATCTTATCCTAGAAGAATTATTTTTGTAACGCCCTGACCTTAGTTACCCAGAGTCAGTGCCTTATTACATAACATTGGCATGATAACAAGGAAATAATGTCTCGAAAGACCGATAAGTTTAGTATTATTGGAAATAAGATTCATACATAAGTTCAACTTTACAACTTGAAAATAAATACACCATGAATTTATTCCATTATAAACATCCAAGCCTCCTAGATTATGCCTTCAAGTCACTTATAAATAACTTCTTCATATCCTCGGAAAATGAAACATAAAAAAGGGGTGAGCTCAAACGCTTAGTAAGGGTAAGCAATATAATGGAAGATAACATAAATATTAAGCATGGTGAATAATTGAAACCACATTCCTTTACCAATAATAATAATGAATACTTTTATGGCAGGAATATTAGATGAGTAAACAATGCTATAATAAAACATAATCATGGGTATTCTAATAGTCGAATGACCACATGTACCATCAATATTATTTTCATAATGAGGGAATGTATAATGCCGGATATTCTGAAACATTTTGTCAACTCCTCGGCCAAGACGTCTAAAAATGATTAACGCATCAGCCAAAACCATATATCAAATTGGGAATGGCCGCATCCAATTCCACATCTAGTTGTCTCATGAGACCTGACAATGCATCGAGGAGCTATAGCGGGCTCCACCCGTCACTTACCAATTCCAATACATTCCTCATATGAAAAGGTTGAAATATAACATAAACATTCGTATTAAAACTAGCATAGAAATTGTCAATACTTTAACCATAAACTATGAATGGTATAAAAATAGCACATCCACAGTTAAAAATATCACAAAACCTTCAATAAAATATATAAGTTTTGTATCATAATAAATCAACTTCAAATAAACTTAAAATCTATCAAAGGATGTTGACATAGATGAGATCAAAACCTTTTTTAGAGATATATCTATTTCTATTTTGAAATCATTAAAGAGTCACATAATTATAAAAAAAACATTTATTTTGAAAATATTATTATAATCTTACAAGAAAAGCATTGATGATTTTATAATTGTGGAAAATAACTGCACCAGCTGTACAAGTGAAAAAACATTCTTACCTTAAATTTGTTGAAAAAGGTCAAAAAGTACCTTGTTTGGAAAATGATGGAAAGATTCCTTTCAAAACATATAAGGTCAAATAAGGGTATAAATTTCTTTAACCCATTTTTTATTAAATAGTAAAAATGTCTTGAAATACATTTTTATGAAGCGTGGATGTGGATAATAAAGAGGTCCCAGTAGATAATTATGTATAAACAAACTCAGATAATGAAGAGATTGGAAAATTAACCCTTACCTTGTACTTTTACTTGGTCGAGCGTAGGTCAACCTCCTTTATAATGGTGAAATAATTGTTATTAAATTATACAAGAATCATATACATTAATATGATATCTTATATGATCTTTTAACATTTCTTTGTTAATAATATCTTAGTATTTTCGTCATTTCGGGTGTTAACTCATTCTCTTTCCTTTATATGCTTTGTTACATAAGTAATGTTTTTTATGGATAGGATGTATCTTATTCATATTCATAATGATATTAATTCTTTAAACATTTTTTTAATCATCTAATGAAAATTAGTCTTGAATGGATACGATGGGGAACGAATCTCATCGCGTTCTTGGAGACGGCAATCCGTACGTACGCACGAGCGACAATATCATTATTTTGATATTAAAATAATATATAATTGGATGGTATATCATATATAAAGAATATTTATCAAGTTATATTTATTAATTACATCAATTACACATCATTATTATACCCATCTAAATAATAATGTATTGAATAACAATTACACCACGACGTGGAGATGGTAAGTCTTACGTACGCACGTATGGTGACATGTCATTCAAAGGATGGATAGAATAATGAATATGGTTGTATCATATTTATAATAACATCACAGTATATATAAGATACTGGATTTATTATTTTATAATGTAAACAACAAAGAAAGATGAAGTGGAAGAAGAAAGGAACTTGAAAGAGGTGATGAAATATTTACCTCTTCTTCGGGTTCTTCCTATTGATTTGATCAAAAGGGATCCTTAGGATGGCTTTCTGACTAAAGGAAGGACTCTAAGATTAATGGAGGATAGTTGATAGGGTATTAAGGCAGTTTTTTGTTGATACAAATGGCTTTGATGGTGTGAATTATAGAGAATGGGGAGTTCCCTTTTATAAGAGGGGTGAGGGGCACCTTAGGAAAAGCTAGAAATATTATTTTATAATAAAATAATTTTCGGTTTCTAATGGCTCCAAAATTAATTATTTAAATACTAAGGTTGGGATTTGTTGCAAAACACTCAACCAATAGGTTTTAGACTAGTTTGGGTCACTATATTAACCTTATCTTTTATATTTAACTCTTAGTTAAATAGTTTGACATTTACCATGTCTCTTTGTATTTTTATATTATATGGTTAATAAAATTACTATATACTTCCAAGAAAACTCCAAGTGGTTCATTAATTATAAACTTATAATTATATAAGTCTTTTTGATTAACCTTATATTTCTAGGAATAGAATATCAATTAATAATATAATATGTTTTTTAAAAACTCTTTTATGTCAATTTTGACACTATTTGGTATTTTGTTTTTTCGAAATTCATAACAGCCTTATTACTTCAAAAAAAATTCATATAACCAACCATAATATGTTATATTAACATATAAAATTAGTGTATTTCATAAAAAGTCTCAAATTAAATTTATTTAGATATTTATAATATCAATTATTTTAATCTTTCATTAATACGGTAATTACTACATCATCATTGTGCCGTAAATAAATTTAATTATTTAATCTATAAAAAATATAAATAAAATATTATTATGTAGGAAATATTTTTACCTTTATAATGAATATTTATAGTCGAATTTATCTTATGTGTATCCCTATATTAAAAATGGTTTAGTTATTAAACTTTGAATTTAACACTTTTAACTTTTCTTTGAATTAAATAATAATAAATGTCCTAATCTAATCCAAGTGGACCTAAAGGATCATATTTTATTCCTCAGGTTGTTTCTGGTCGAATTACACTCATCCAATATAATTAGGACATGTGTTAGGGTAATAATAATATCATTTTTACCCTTAATTACCCTATTTACTTTTAACTGTGGTAAATAAAAGTAAAAAGTTACTATTCAATAAAAATTATTTTCATCTTATTGAACCAAATTTTAATTACTGATATCAACCTTCTCTCTCAGATTTTTTAAATTCAACTCACAAAAGTGGTAAAATTAAGTTTTATGTAAATTTGCAAATGCTCCTAGGAGGTGGATAAAACACGGTAAAAAGTTCAATAAAATTTTTATATATCTACAATTATTATAAACTGACACCAATGAATTACATTAAACTTATATAGGTATTATGTATCTATTTTTACCTAAATAAAATTTAAATAAAATAAATAATTATTTAAATAAAAATTATGTTTTAAACTATAACTCAATGTTTTTCACTATTCATCAAAAATTGAAAGTTTTCAGAAAAATACCAAAAATTCACCCTAAGATAATTTCGATATTCTGAATCCCAAAATGAAGTTCATTTTGAAAGATAAAATTTATAAAATTTCAAAAAGTGGGTATTACAATTCATAATGGCTAGTTTGATTGGTTGTGGTGTGTTAGAACTCGAAGTTGCGTACAACACACGCTATTGTATTATTCAAAGAGAAGCATACCGTAGAAGATTGGGGTGTTACATTCTCCCCTCCTTCAAATAATTTGTCCTCAAAATTTCTAGAGTATTAATACGTAAAAATACTTGGTTGTTTCTTCATCATAAATTCCTTGGGTTCCCACGTTGCCTCTTCCATCTTATGGTTTTTCCATAGAACTTTTACCAGGCAAGTTGTCTAGTTTCTCAGCACTTGTTCTCTTATATCAAGTACCTTAATAGGATCTTTGCAATAAGACAGATCAGGTTCCATCTCTAATTCCTCATAGGTGAGTACATGCATTGGGTCAGGCATGTATTTTCTCAACAGTGATACGTAGAAAACATCGTGAACTTTTGGAGAGACATGTCGGCATTGCCAACTGGTAAGTTATAGCCCCAATTCATTCTATAATTTGGAAAGGTCCGATATTCCTGGGACTTAATTTTCCATTTTTACCGAAATTTATAACACCCTTCCTTGGAGATACCTTCAACAAAACATGGTCTCCTACCTGAAATTCCAAATCCTTCCTTCAGTTATCGGCATAGCTCTTCTGCCTACTTTGAGCTGCTTTGATGTGGGTTTGGATTACCTTCACCTTTTCCATCGTTTCCTACACAAGTTCTAGGACTATGAGTTTTATTTCACCAACCTCATCCCAACGGGTTGGTGTGCGACATCTGTTTCCATATAACGCTTCATATGGTACCATATGAATACTTGAATAGAAGCTATTGTTATAGGAAAATTATACCAGAGGTAAATATTGATCCTACATACCTTGAAATTCAAGTGAGAATAATCTCAACATTTCTTCTAAGGTTTGAATAGTCCATTCTGATTGTCCATTAGTTTGGGGGTGGTAGGCAGTGCTCAAACGAAGTTCAGTATCCAGGGCTTTCTGAAGACTTTTCCATAATCTTGATGTAAAATGTGGATCACAATCAGAAATAATCGATAGGGGTACTCCACAAAGTCTCAAAACTTCATTAATATATAGTCTTTCTAGACTTTCAAGTGGTAAATCTTCCCTTATAGAAAGAAAATGTGCTAACTTCGTAAGACGGTCAAAAATGACCCATATTGCATCATTCCTTCTAGGAGTATTTGGTAGTCCCATGACAAATTCCATCATAAAATTATCCCATTTCCACTCAAGTATGGGAAAAGGTTTCATGACTCCTCCAGGCTATTGCCTTCTAGCTTTCACTTGTTGAAAACCCATACATCTTGACATAAAATTAGCAATCTTCCTCTTCATATTGTCCCACCAAAAATGTTCCTTTAAATCTCTATACATCTTAGTGATACCAAACTGTATAGATAAATTGGAACTATGAGCATCATCCAACAATTCCCTTTTTAGATCAGGTATATCGAGAACACAAAGTCTCTTCCCAAATTTCCAAATTCAATCTTCATACACAAAGTCACTCAATATCCCATCATTCACATCCTTAATCTTCTTTTGAAACTCTTCTTCATTGTTATGAGAACTCTTTATCCTTTCTAGTAAAGATGATTTGGAAACCATTTGAAAAAGTATTGATTTTTCACCTTCTATTGTGATTCCTATATCCATATTTTCTAGATCCATGTATATAGGATCCTTTTCAACTCTCATCTTGTTCAAAACTCCATGATCCTTCCTACTCAAAGCATATTCCACCTTATTTTCCTTCCTCGGGGGGTAGTGTATAGCGCAATCATAATCCTTGAGTAGTTCAAGCCATCACCTTTTCCTTATGTTGATTTCTTTCTGTGAGAAAATATACTTTAAACTCTTGTGATCGGTATATATCTCACATTTTTCACTATAGAGATAATGTCTCCATATCTTCAAAGAAAATATTACAACTGCTAACACAATATCTTTAGTGGGATAGTTTTGTTCATGAATTTTTAACTTTCATGATTCATAGGCAATAACCCTATCATTATGCATAAGGAAACAACCAAGTCCTTTCTTTGAACCATCACTATAAATAACAAACCCATCATTACTCGATGGTAGAGTCAATATAGGAGCATTGAATAATATTATCATAAATTCTTCAAAACATTCTTAACACTCTTTTGTACAAACAAATTTATCCCCTTTTTGTGTAAACTTTGTTAATGGGTTAGCCAATCGGGAAAAATTCTAGACGAAACACTGATAATAACCTACTAAACCAATAAAATTGCGTACCTCTGTTATAATCGTTGGTGCTGACCATTATTGGATTTCTCTTGTCTTAGAAGGATCAACGGAGATTCCATCCTTAGAGATGATATGGCCAAAAAAATAAATATCATGAAGCCAGAATCCACACTTGCTAAACTTCCCATATAATTCATGTCTTCTGAGAGTCTTTAAGATAATGTACAAGTGATTTTCATGATCTTCATAGATTTTGGAGTATACCAAGATATCATCAATAAATACCACTACAAATTCATCAAGATATTCCTTGAAAAAACTTTTCATTAGATCCATGAAAAAAGAGGGTGAATTACTCAATCCAAAAGGCATTAGTGTAAACTTGTAATGCTCGTACCTGGTTTGAAATGTTGTTTTCGGAATGTCTTCCTCCTTCACACTCAACTAATGATATTAAGATCGAAGGTCAATCTTTGAAAAGTATTGAGCTCCATGAAGTTGGTCGAATAAATCATCAATGTGTGGTAGGGAATACTTGTTCTTTATTTTTATATCATTGATCTCCCTATAGTCAATGCACAACCTCGTAGATCCATCTTTCTTCTTAACAAAAAGAATAGAGGCTCCTCATGGAGAAACACTAGAGTGAATGAATCCCTTATTACTCAATTCCTCTAGTTGTTTCTTTAGTTCCACTAATCCCACAGAGTCTATTCTATAAGGGGTCTTCGATATGGTTCTTGAACCAGGAATTAAATCAATGGAAAACTCAATTTCTTGTTCTGGAGGATGTCCAGGTAAATCCTCTAGAAATATATCAACATACATATGCACAATAGGTACATCCTATATTGGAACATTCCTTTCCTCACACACATTTATTTCATTCTCTTCCTCCCCAATAATTTAATTTAGTTGATCTACTGGGGATGGATTTAGATAAGAATTAGGTGGTGATATTTCTTCTCTAAAGATAAGGTGTTCATTATCATCATCATCAAAAATAATAACCTCTTTCTTCTTACAATAAATTTTTGCATCATATTCCGAAATCCAATCCATACTGAGGATTATATCAAATTCAATCTTGGTTATGACGATGAGATTAGCAGATAAAAAACATTTATATGCTCTAATGGGGACTGATTCACAAAACTTTGTTTCAATGATACTTCCCTTAGGAGTTTTGACTAAAAACTCCCTTGTTAAATCAAATTGGAAATATCTAATTTTCTTAGCAAACCAGGAAGATATGAAATAATGAGATGATCCAGAATCAAATCAATCATTATCTAAACATGAGGAAACCATTAAATTACCTGCCACCACATCTTTTAGAGCTTCAACCTTAGTATTAGTGATTGCATAATATTGGCCTTGATCCCTCGGCCTTTTCTAAGGTAAGTTTCCCTAAAGCTGAGGTCATTCATTTGCATAATGTCCCATCTCCCTACAATTGTAGCATTAAACATTGGTAGCATCTTTCTTTCCCTTACAATCACCAGCAAGATGGCCTTTCTGTCCACATTTGTAGCATACTCCTTTTACTTTTAGATAGGAACCAGGGTGCTTTCTTCCACAATTATCATAGGGTGGAAATTCAATTATTCTCTTCTTCCCTGTTTCCTTATTTCCTTTCCCAGAGTGTTCAGAATATCTCTTTGTCTCTTACTTTGCTTTAAAGTTATAAGACTTAGAAAACTCATTTTCTGTCTTAATAGCACATGAGACAATATCTTCGTATGATGAGAGGGATTGTGATACTAATGCTTAACAAAGAAAAGGTTTTAACCCATTAAAGAAACTATCAATCTTACTTCTTGGGTTACATATATAATCTGCAGCATGCCTCGCTAACCTTGTAATGTTAGCCTCATACTTTGTGACATTCTCATCCTCCTTTTTCCTTAAGATCAGAAATTGTCTTTCCATATATGCTTGATAGTCATGGGGAAAGTATTTTTCTACGAAAATCTCTTTAAAATCATTCCATTCCATATTTGATACTTCATCATCATCCTTTGTCTTTTGAATCAATGACCACCATTGATCAACATCTCCAGTGAGGCAATAAACTACCATGACAACTTTTTCCCTTTCACTACTCCCCAAGGCATGAAATATTTTCTCTAAGGAATTTATCCATTGCTCAGCTACTAATGGATTTTTACTCCCATTGAATGTTGTTGGTTGTTACCTCATAAATCGATATAACATTGATCCTCCGTGTTGTGGATCAAGGTGCTCCATACGGGTAAGGTTATTATTCATAACCTGTGTGAGTTTTCCCAGTATGGTGATTAGTTGATCAGCACCAGTTGCATCACCAACTCCACTATAATTATCTTGAGCTGGAGGGGAATCCCTACATGTAGTGCGTGCATTGATACGATTTCCTTTCCTTCCACTAGGCACCATTTCTAAACAATGACATAAACTAGATTAGTTTATGAATCACAATACATAAATCCAAACTTTTAAAACACTTAACATAAACTGAACAGTTTTTGGATATAATCCATAATCATAAAAAATGTTTTCTTTGAGGAAGTATATACTCATAAATCCTTCATAATGGTTTATAAATAAAATTAGAATTATCCTAATCATATCCCCTCGGAGTGTCTTAACCAAGAGTGCAGCAAGGCTCGTTGTCGTGCACCAGTTCTCGTTCGATTCTTATTCAAAGTGGTGTTTTTGGGTTTTACCCCCAGGAACATTTGTGCCAGAGCTGCCTCTACCTGATTGAATCCAGAACGAGATGTATTTTTTCGAAAACTCACAAAATCTCTACAATACAAAAATTCTTGGAAGTTCTTCTATACTAATCCTCAAAGTCTATCTTAGGGCTTTGTGCTCTAATCAGATTTTATCTAAATCTAGTTTCCAAGGTTTGTACTAAAATTCCTCTGATACCAACTGTAACGCCCTGACCCCAGTTACCTAGAGTCGGTTCATTATTACATAACATTGGAATGATCACAAGGAAATCATGTCTCGAAAGACCGATCAGTTTAGTATTATTGGAAAAAAGATTCATACAGAAGTTCAACTTTACAAAATGAAAAGAAATACAACATAAATATATTCCATTAGAAACATCCAAGCCTCTTAGATTATGCCTATAAGTCACTCATAACTAACTACTTCATATCTTTAGAAAATGAAATATAAGAAAGGGGTGAGATCAAACACTCAGTAAGGGTAAGAAATAGAGCGGAAGATAACATAAATATTTAGTATGGGGAATAATTGAAACCACATGCCTTTACTAATAATAAACATGAATACTTTTATGGCAGGAATATAAGCTGATTAAATAATGCCATAATAAAATATAAGCATGGGTATTCTACTAGTCGAATGACAACATGGACCATCAATATTATTTTCATAATGAGGAAATGTATAATGTTGGACATATAAGGTCAAATAAGGGTATAAATTTCTTTAACCCATTGTCTATTAAATAGTAAAAATGTTTTGAAATAAATTTTTAAAAATCATGGATGTTGATGATAAAGAGGTCCCAGTAGATAATTACGTATAAACAACCTCAGATAATGAAGAGATCGGGAAATTAACCCTTACCTTTTACTTTTCCTTGGTCGAACATAGGTTAACCTCCTATTTAATGGTTAAATGATTGTTATTAAATTATAAAAGAATCATATACATTAATATGATATCATATATAATCTTTTAGCATTGCCTTGTTAATAATATCTTAGTATTATCGTCATTTCGTGTGTTAACTGATTCACTTTCCTTTATATGATTTGTTACATAAGTAATGTTTGTTATGGATAGGATGTATCTTATTCATATTCAGAATGATATTAATTCTTTAAACATTATTTTTAATCATCTAATGAAAATTAGTCTTGAATGGATACGATGGGGAATGAATCTCATCACGTTCGTGGAGACGGTAATCCGTACGTACGCACGAGCGTCAATATCATTCTTTTGATATTAAAATAATATATAACTAAATGGTATATCATATATATAGAATCTTTATCATGTTATATTTATTATTTACATCAATTACACATCATTATTATACCCATCCAAATAATAATGTATTGAATAACAATTACACCACGATGTGGAGACGGTAAGTCGTACGTACGCACGTATGGTGACATGTCATTAAAAGGATGGATAGAATAAGGAATATGGTTGTATCATATTTATAATAACATCACAGTATATAGAATATATTTGAGTTATTATTTTATAATGGAAACAAAAAATAAAGAGAAAGTGGAAGAAGAAAGGAACTTGAAAGAGGTGATGAAATATTTACCTCTTCTTCGGAATCTTCCTATTGATTTGATCAAAAGGTCTCCTTAGGTTGGATTTCTGACTAAAGTAAGGACTCTAGGATGAAGGGAGGATAGTTGAGAGGGTATTTGGGCAGTTTTTGGTTGATCCAAATGGCTTTGAAGGTGTGAATTAGAGAGAAGGGGGAGTTCCCTTTTATAAGAGGGGTGAGGGTTAACTTAGGAAAAGCTAGAAATATTATTTTATAATAAAATAATTTTCGGTTTATAATGGCTCCAAAATAAATTATTTAAAGACTAAGGTTGGGATGGATCTAAAACCACTCAACCAATAGGTTTTAGACAGGTTTGGGTCACTAAATTAACCTTATCTTTTAGATTTAACTCTTAGTTAAATAGTTTTACATTTACCATGTCTCTTTGTATTTTTATATTATATGGTTAATAAACTTACTATATACTTCCAAGGAAACCCCAAGTGGTTAATTAATGATACAAATATCATTATATAAGTCTTTTGACCAAACCTTATATTTTGAGGAATAGAATATCAATTAATAATATATTTTTTTTTAAAAAATATTTTACGTCAATTTTGACACTATTTGGTATTTTGTTTTTTCTAAATTCATAACAGCGTTATTAATTTGAAAACAATTCATCTAACCATCCATAATATGTTATATTAACCTAGAAAATTTTTTTAATTCATAAAAAGTCTCAAATTACATTTATTTAGATATTTATAATATGAATTATTTTAATCTTTCATTAATACGGTAATTAATGCATCATGATTGTGTCATAAATAAATTTAATTATTTAATGTATAAAAATATAAATAAAATATTATTATGTAAAAAATCGTTTTATATTTCTAATTAATATTTATATTTGAATTTATCTTATGTGTATCACTATATTAAAAATGGTTTATTTATTAAACTTTGAATTTAACACTTTAACTCTTCTTTGAATTAAATAATAATAAATGTCCCAATCTAATCCAAGTGGACCTAAAGGATCATATTTTATTCCTAAGGTTGTTTTTGGTCTAATTACACTCATACAATATAATTAGTACATGTTTTAGGGTAATAATAATATCATTTTTACCCTTAATTACCATATTTACTTTTAACCGTGGTAAATAAAAGTAAAAAGTTATTATTCACTAAAAATTATTTTCATCTTATTGAACCACATTTTACTTACTGATATCAACCGTCTGTATCGGATTTTTTAAATTCAACTCACAGAAGCCATAAAATTAAGTTTTACATAAATTTTCAAATGCTCCTAGGAGGTGGATAAAAGACGGTAAAAAGTTCAATAATATTTTTATATATCTAAAATTATTATAAACTGAATCCAATGAATTAAATTGAACTTATATAGGTATTATGTATCTATTTTTAAATTAAAAAAAATTAAATAAAATAAATAAAAATTTAAATAAAAATTCTGTTTTATACTATAACTCTGTGTTTTCACTATTCATCAAAAATTGAATGTTTTCCGAAAAATACCAAAAATTCACCCTATGCTAATTTTGATATTCTGAATCCCATAATGAAGTTCATTTTGAATGATAAAATTTATAAAATTTTCAAAAGTGGGTATTACTATTCATAATGGCTAGTTTGATTTGTTGTGGTGTGTTAGAACTTGAAGTTGCGTACAAGACAGGATATTGTATTATTCAATGAGAAGCGTATCATGGAAGCCTGGGGTGTTACATTCTCCCCTACTTCAAATAATTTCATCCTCAAAATTTCTAGAGTATTACTACGTGAAAATACTCAGGTGGTTCTTCATCATAAGTTCCTCAGGTTCCCACGTTGCCTCTTCCATATTATGGTTTCTCCATATAACTTTTACCAGACGAGTCGTCCGGTTTCTCAGCACCTATTCTCTTGTATCAAGAATCTTGAAAGGCTCTTCGCAATAAGACAGATCGAGTTACAACTTTAATTCATCATAGGTGAGTACATGAATTGGGTCAGGCATGTATTTTCTCAATAGTGATACATGGAAAACATCATGAACTTTGGAGATACTTGGAGGCATTAACAACTGGTAAGCTACAGCCCCAATTCATTATAGAATTTCAAAAGGTCTGATGTACCTGGGACTTAATTTTCCCTTTTTACCGAAATGTATAACACCCTTCCTTGGAGATACCTTCAAGAAAACATGGTCTCTTACCTGAAATTCCAAATCCTTCCTTCGGTTATGGGCATAGCTCTTCTGCATACGTTGAGCTTCTTTGATGTGGGTTTAGATAACCTTCACCTTTTCCATCATTTCCTCCACATGTTCTGGGCCTACAAGTTTTCTTTCACCAACCTCATCCCAACAGGTTGGTGTGCGACATCTCTTTCTGTATAAAGCTTCATATGGTGTCATCTAAATACTTGAATGAAAGATATTATTATAAGAAAATTCTACCAGAGGTAAATATTGATCATGCATACCTTGAATGTCAAGTGAGCATGATCTCAACATGTCTTCTAAGGTTTGAATAGTTCATTCTGATTTTCCATCAGTTTGGGGGTGGTAGGCAGTGCTCAAACAAAGTTCAGTATCCATGGATTTATAAATACATTTCCAGAATCATGTTGTAAAATGTGGATCACGATCTGAAACAATCAATAGGGGTACTCCATGAAGTCTCACAACTTCATTAATATATAGTCTTGCTAGACGTTCAAGTGGTAAATCTTCTCTTATAGAAAGAAAATGTGCTAACTTGGTAAGACGATCAATAAAGACCCATATTGCATCCTTCCTTCTAGGAGTATTTGGTATTCCCATGACAAATTCCATCGTAATATTATCCCATTTCTACTCAAGTATGGGAATAGGTTTCATGACTCCTCCAGGCTATTGCCTTCAAGCTTTCACTTGTTGAAAAACCATACATATTGACATAAAATTAGCAATCTCCCTCTTCATATTGTCCCACCAAAAATTTTCATTCAAATCTTTATACATCTTAGTGCTACCAGGGTGTATAGAGAAAATGGAACTATTAGCATCATCCAACAATTCCCTTTTTAGATCAGGTATATAGGGAACACAAAGTCTCTTCCCAAATTTCAAAATTCCATCTTCATACACAAAGTCACTCAATCTCCCATCATTCATAGATTTAATATTCTTTTTAAACTCTTCATCATTGGTCTGAGAACTCTTTATCCTTTCTAGTAAAGATGATTTGGAAACCATTTGAAAAATTATTTATGTTTCACCTTCCATGGTGATTACCATATCCATCTTTTCTAGATCCATGTATATAGGATCCTTTTCAACTCTCATCTTGTTCAAAACTCCATATACTTTCTACTCAAAGCATATCCCACCTTATTTTCCTTCCCCGGGTGGTAGTGTATAGTGCAATAATAATCCTTGAGTAGTTCACGCCATCGCCTTTACCTCATGTTGAGTTCTTTCTGTGAGAAAATTTACTTCAAAATCTTGTGATCGGTATATATCTCACATTTTTTACCATGGAGATAATGTCTCCATATCTTCAAAGAAAATATTACAACTTCTAACACAATATCATGAGTGGGATAGTTTTGTTCATGAATTTTTAGCTTTCGTGATGCATAGGCAATAACCCTATCATTCTTCATAAGGACACAGCCAAGTCATTTCTTTGAACCATCACTATAAATAACAAACCCATCATTCCTCGATGGTAGAGTCAATATAGTATCATTGAATAATCTTCTCTTCAATTCTTCAAAACATTCTTCACACTCTTTTTTTCAAACAAATTTAACCCCTTTTCGTGTAAGCTTTGTTAATGGGTTAGCCAATTGGGAAAAATTCTGGACGAAACACCGATAATAACCTACTAAACCAATAAAACGGTGTACCTCAGTTATACTCATCGGTGCTGGTCATTCTTGGATTTCTCTTGTCTTAGAAGGATCAACAAAGATTCCATCTCTAGAGATGATATGGCCAAGAAAAGAAATATCCTGAAGCCATAATTCACACTTTCTAAACTCCCCATATAATTCATGTCTACTAAGAGTCTTTAGGATAATGCACAAGATATTTTCATGATATTTCTAGCTTTTTGAGTATACCAAGATATCATCAATAAATACCACTACAAATTCATCAAGATATTCCTTGAAAACTCTGTTCATTAGATCTATGAAAATAGAGGGTTAATTAGTCAATCCAAAAGGCATTATTATAAACTTGTAATGCTCGTACCTAGTTCGAAATGTTATTTTCGGAATGTCTTCCTTCTTCACACTCAACTAATGATATTCATATTGAAGGTAAATCTTTTAAAAGTATTTATCTCCATGAAGTTAGTAGAATAAATCATCAATGCGAGGTAGCTGATACTTGTTCTTTATTGTTATAGCATTGATCTCCCTATAGTCAATGCACAACCTCATAGATCCATCTTTCTTCTTTACAAAAAGAACTGAGGCTCCCCATGGAGAAACACTAGGGCGAATGAATCCCTTATTACTCTATTCCTCTAGTTGTTTCTTTAGCTCCACTAATTCCACAATTTCCATTCTATAAGATTTCTTCGATATGGTTCTTGAACCACGAATTAAATCAATGGAAAACTCAATTTCTCATTCCAGAGGATGTCCAGGTAAATCCTATGGAAATACATCAACATACTCTTGAAAAATAGGTACATCCTATATTGGAACATTCCTTTCCTTATCCACATTTATTTCATTCTTTTCCTCCCCAAGAATTAAATTTAGTTGAGCTACTGGGGGTGGATTTAGATAAGAATCAGGTGGTGACATTTCTGATCTAAAGATAAGGTGTTCCTTATCATCATCATCAAAAATAGTAACCTCCTTCTTCTTACAATAAATTATTGCATCATGTTCTGAAATCTAATTCATACCGAGGATTATATCAAATTCAATCATGGTTATGATGATAATATTAGCAGATAAAGAATATTTATATGCTCTAATGGGGACTGATTCACAAAACTTTGTTACAAGGATACTTCCATTATGAGTTTTGACTAAAAAATAACTTGTTAAATCAAATTGGAAATAACTAATTTTCTTAGAAAACTAAGAAGATATGATACAATGAGATGATCAAGAATAAAATAAATCATTTTTTAAACTTGAGGTAACCATTAAATTACCTGCCATAACATTTTTCGGACCTTTAACCTCAGTAGTAGTGATTGCATAAGATTGGCCTTAATCCCTTGGCCTTTTCTGAGGTAAGTTTCCCTGATAATTAGGACATTCATTTGTATAATGTCTCATCTCCCTATAACTGTAGAATTGAACATTTGTAGTATCTTTCTTTCCCTTACAATCACCAGCAAGATGGCCTTTTTGTCCACATTTGTAGGATACCCCTTTTCCTTTTAGATAGGCACCAGGGTGATTTCTTCCATAATTATCATAGGGTGGAAATTCAATTCTTCCCTTATTCCCTATTTCCTTATTTCCTTTCCCAGAGTGTTAAGTAGATATCTTCTTCTCTTGATTTTCATTAAATTTATAAGACTTAGAAAATTCCTTTTTTGTCTTAATATCACATTAGAGAATATCTTCGTATGATGAGAAGGATTGTGATACTAATGCTTGATGGAGAAATGGTTTTAACCCATCAAAGAAACGATCAATCTTACTTCTGGGGTTACATATATAATCTGCAGCATGCCTCTCTAACCTTGTAAAGTTAGCCTCATACTTTGCGACATTTTCATCCTCCTTTTGCCTCAGACTCAGAAATTGTCTTTCCATATCTTCTTGATGGTCATGGGGAAATTATTTTTCTAAGAAAATATCCTTAAACTCATTCCATTCCATATTTTATACTTTATAATCATCCTTTATGTATTGAATCAATGACCACCATTGATCAACATCTCCAGTGAGGTGGTAAAATTCCATGAAAACTTTTTCCCTTTCACTACTCCCCAAGGCATGAAATATTTTCTCTAAGGAATTTATCCATTGCTCAAATACTAATGGATTTGTAATCCCATTGAATGTTGGTGGTTTTGCCTCATGAATCGATCTAACATTGATCCTCCGCATTGTGTATCAGGGTGCTCCATATAGATAAGTTTATTATGCATAACCTGTGTGAGTTATCCCAGTATGGTGATTAGTTGATCAGCACCAATTGTATCACCAACTCCACTATAATTATCTTGAGTAGTAGGGGAATCCCTACATGGATTGTGTGCATTGATACGGTTTTCATTCCTTCTACTAGGCACCATTTCTAAACAATGTCATAAACTAGATTAGTTTATGAATCGCAATACATAAATCCAAACTTTTTAAACAGTTAACATAAATTGAACAGTTTATGGATATAATACATAATCATAAAAAATGTTTTCTTTGAGGAAGTATATACTCATAAACCCTTCAAAATGGTTTGTAAATAAAATTATAATTATCCTAAGAATATCCCCCGAGAGTGTAGTAACCAAGAGTGAAAAAAGTCTCGTTGTCGTGCACCAATTCCCGTTCGAGTCTAGCTTAAAGCTGTGTTTTCGGGTTTTACCCCTAGGTACATCTGTTCTAGAGCCACCTCTACCTACTTGTATCCATACAGGTATGTATTGCTTGGAAAACTCACAAAATCTCTACAATACAAAAATTATAGGAAGTTCTTATATACTAATCCTCAAATTTTATCTTAGGGCTATGTGCTCTAATCAGAGTTTATCTAAATCTAGTTTCCAAGGTTTGTACTAAACTTCCTCTGATACCAACTATAATGCCCTAACACCAGTTACCCAGAGTCGGTGCATTATTACATAACATTGGCATGATCACAAGGAAATCATGTCTCTAAAGACCGATCAGTTTAGTATTATTGGAAACAAGATTCATACATAAGTTCAACTTTACAACTTGAAAAGAAATACAACATGAATTTATTCCATTAGAAACATCCATGCCTCCTAGATTATGCCTACAAGTCACTCATAACTAACTTCTTCATATCTTGGGAAAATGAAATATAAGAAAGTGGTGAGCTAAAACGCTCAGTAAGGGTAAGCAATACAGCGGAAGATAACATAAATATTAAGCATGGTGAATAATTGAAACCACATGCCTTTACCAATAATAAACATGAATACATTTATAGTAGGAATATGATATGAGTAAATAATTCCATAAAAAATATAATCATGGGTATTCTACTAGTCGAATGACAACATGGACCATGAAAATTATTTTCATAATGATGGAATGTATAATTCTGGACATTCTGAAACATTTTTTCAATGCCTCATCCAAGATATCTAAAAATGATTAAGGCCTCATCCAAACCCATATATCAAATTGGGAAAGGCCTGGCCAATTCCACATCTAGTTGTCTCATGAGACCCACTGATGCATCGAGGAGCTATAATGGGCTCCACCTATCACTTACTAAGTCAAATACATTCCTCATATGAAAAGGTTGAAATATAACATAAACATTCGTATTAAAACTAGAATAAAAAATTTCAATACTTTAACCCTAAACCATGAATGGAATAAAAATATTACATCCAAAGTTAAACATATCACATAACCTTCAATATAATATGAAAGTTTTTTATCATAATAAATCAACTTCAAATAAACTTAAAATCCATCCAAGGATGTTGACATAGATGAAATCAAATCCTTTTTTAGAGAAATATCTCTTTCTATTTTGAAATCATTTAAGAGTCACATAATTATAAAGAAAACATTTATTTTTAAAATATTATTATAAACTTGTAAGATAAGCTTTGACGATGTTATAATGGCAGAAAATAGCTACACCCATCGTATAAGTTAAAAAAATATTCTTACCTTAAATTTGTTAAAAAGGTCAAAAAAGTACCATGTTTGGAAAATGATGGAAAGATTCGTTTCCAAACATATATGGTCAAATAAGGGTATAAATGACTTTAAACCATTGTCTATTAAATATTAAAAATGTTTTGAAATATATTTTTAAGAAGCATGGATGTGGATGATAAATAGGTCCCAGTAGATAATTATGTATAAACAACCTCCGATAATGAAGAGATTGTGAAATTAACCCTTACCTTGTAATTTTCCTTGGTCAAGGGTATATTAACCTTCTGTATAATGGTTAAATAATTGTTATTAAATTATAAAAGAAACATATACATTAATATTATATCATATATGATCTTTTAACATTGCTTTGTTAATAATATTTTAGTATTATCGTCATTTCGGGTGTTAACTGATTCATTTCCCTTTATATTCTTTGTTACGTAAGTAATGTTTGTTATGGATAGGATGTATCTTATTCATATTCATAATGATATTAATTCTTTAAAAAATATTTTTAATCATCCAATGAAAATTAGTCTTGAATGGATACGATGGGGAACGAATCTCATGGCATTCGTGGAGACTGTAATTCGTACGTACGCACGAGCGACAATATCATTATTTTGATATTAAAATAATATATAATTGGATGTTATATAATATATACAGAATCATTATCATGCTATATTTATTATCTACATCAATTACATGTCATTATTATACCCATCCAAATAACAATGTATTGAATAACAATTACCCCACAACGTGGAGACGGTAAGTTGTACGTACGCACGTATGGTGACATGTCATTCAAAGGATGGATATAATAATGAATATGGTTTTATCATATTTATAATAACATCATAGTATATAGAATATACTGTAGTTATTTTTTTATAATGGAAACAACAATGAAATAAGAAGTGGAAGAAGAAAGGAACTTGAAAGAGGTGATGAAATATTTACCTATTCTTCAGGTTCTTCCTTTTGATTTGATCAAAAGGGATCCTTAGGTTGGATTTCTTACCAAAGTAAGGCCTCTAGGATGAAGGGAGGACGGTTTGGAGGGTATTTGTCTAGAGTTTGGACGAGAAAAATGTCTTTGAAGGTATGAATTAGAGAGAAGGGGAGTTTCCTTTTATAAGAGGGGTTAGGGGCACCTTTAGAAAAGCTAGAAATATTATTTTATAATAAAATAATTTTCAGTTTATAATGGATAAAAAGAATTATTTAAATTATAAGGTGATTATGGGTCGAAAAATACTCAACCAATAGGTTTTAGACAGGTTTGGGTCACTATATTAACCTTATCTTTTAGATTTAACTCTTAGTTAAATAGTTTGACATTTACAATGTCTTTTTGTATTTTTATATTATATGGTTAATAAAATTACTATATACTTCCAATAAAACCCAAAGAGGTTAATTAATGATACACCTATCATTATATAAGTCTTTTGGCTGAACTTTATATTTTTAGGAATATAATATCAATTAATAATATAATATTTGTTTTAAAAACCCTTTTATGTCAATATTGACACTATTTGGTATTTTGTTTTTTCTAAATTCATAACAGCCTTATTAATTCGAAAAAAATTCATATAACCAACCATAATATGATATATTAACGTATAAATTTAGTGTAATTCATAAAAATTCTCAAATTACATTTATTTAGATATTTATAATATCAATTATTTTAATCTTTCATTAATACGGTAATTACTGCATCATCATTGTGTCATAAATAAATTTAATTATTTAATTTATAAAAAATATAAATAAAATATTATTATGTAGGAAATATTTTCATCTTTATAATGAATATTTATAGTCTAATTTATCTTATGTGTATCCCTATATTAAAAATGGCTTAGTTATTAAACTTTGAATTTAACACTTTTATCTCTTCTTTGAATTAAATAATAATAAATGTCCTAATCTAATCCATATGGACCTAAAGGATCATATTTTATTCCTAATGTTGTTTTTGGTCAAATTACACTAATCCAATAGAATTATTACATGTGTTAGGGTAATAATAATATCATTTTTACCCTTAATTACCCTATTTACTTTTAACTGTGGTAAATAAAAATAAAAAGTTATTATTCACCAAAAATTATTTTCATCTTATTGAACCACATTTTACGTACTGATATCAACCGTGTCTCTAGGATTTTTTAAATTCAACTCACAAAAGTGGTAAAATTAAGTTTTATGTAAATTTGTAAATGCTCCTAGGAGGTGGATAAAAGACGGTAAAAAGTTCAGTAAAATTTATATATATCTAAAATTATTATAAACTGACTCCAATTAATTACATTGAACTTATATAGGTATTATGTATCTATTTTAACCTAAAAAAAATTAAATAAAATAAATAATTATTTAAATAAAAATTCTGTTTTAAACTATAACTTAGTGTTTTCACTATTCATCAAAAATTGAATGTTTTCAGAAAAATACCAAAAATTCACCCAAATATAATTTTGATATTCCGAATCCAAAAATGAAGCCCATTTTGAAAGATAAAATTTATAAAATTTTAAAAAGTGGGTATTACTATTCATAACGGCCAGTTTGATTGGTTGTGGTGTGTTAGAACTCGAAGTTGCGTACAACACACACTATTTTATTATTCAAAGAGAAGCGTACTGTGGAAGTCTGGGGTGTTACAATTTTGGTCATAAATCCAACCTAGGAATTTTTTGGTGCAAACCCAAGGAGGATACCTGAAGATGAGGTAACATTCTTCAATGAACATTTTTATTTTACTTATTCCTCCAGCTTCATAAATTCTTATTTACCATGTTTATATAATAACATGAGTAACTTACATATACTCAAATTTTTTTATGTAAATTTCATAACCTACAACCATATACACTTCCACCAAATGGGTTACAAAATCATCATTAGTGTGTATGGAGGACTACCGCCTCACGAACCGATGTTATTTATTTTTCCATTAACACCTTTAAATGATAGACATAATGATAATTTTATTATTTATATATGATATTTATTAAGTTATTATTATTATGAAATTATTATATCACAAATACCATTATTCTCTCTATTTTTTTGGAATACGATAATGCCACTCGTGTGTACGACAGACTACAGCCTCGCAAAGCGATGTGATTTGTTAGTGCTTTACGTGGAATGTATTAAGGATGAGTTTAATAATAATATTTGATGTATATATAATAAAAACTATTCTATAATGATAATATATATTTCATTTAATTTTCTTTCTTTTAATATGATAATAAAATAGAAACAACATTCATGCGTACATATGGCCTACCATCTCTATGAATGGTGTATTTCATTTTCTATCTCTAAATTTTATGGACTACTCTAAATAAATATATAATTAAAATATATGATATTTATATCATGGTTAAAATTATGTAGATTATGAAACTATTATCAAGGTAATAGGACCAAAAATAAGAAATCAAAACACACACGAAAAACAAAGCAGTTATTACCCAAAACTTGTATCTAACATTAAATTATTAAAAAATGGTAATAAAAGGGAAAAATTATATCATATATGGTATGATATATATAATTATGGTTCTTTAATATATTTATAATAAACTTATATTTATTATATAATAGGTTTGAACATGTATGACATAAGTCAAGACTTAATGTAAGGGTTTTCTGTTTTACTTTTATTTTCTATGAGACACAATCCATATTCACCATGTGTTTCTTTTATGTGTTGTATATACTAACAATGAATTTATTCTATGGTTATTATCCATAAAAATACGTGGATTTATATATCCATTTTATAATCTCTCTTTCATTGGGTTTATGGGTTTGATTTTATCAATATTGTGAGGGATTTTTGTCTCAATTTTACTTCTTTGAGACATATGTTATGTTATACACCTATATTCTTTTACAAGGTGTGTATAAAACCTCTATGACATCTCAATCCTAGTTTAATCCTGAACAACCAAACCTGGTTGGTCACATGGCCTCAAATGTGCCTCCCTTTTTACTAGAGGCTATGGAATATCAGTGAGGGCCTAGGGTGTGACAGTTGGGAGACTATGCCCTTTATTTAGAGTGGATCGCATTGGTAATATAACATGAACAATTATGTGGAAGAAGTATAATAATTAAAAATAAATCAAAATAAAAAATAAACATAATTCAATAAATAATAACCTCAAGAGATGTAAATTGTATCATATACCAAATATTATGGCATGTATCTACAAAAAATAAAAGCAATCACACATGAAATAGGTAGACAAGACAATACATGATATATAAAAGAATCAAAAAGGTAAAAAAACTATGCAAGCATCCCAAGCTTTGGCTCAATCATCTGCTACTAAGCTACCATCCTAAATAAATAATTATGGTGTAGAAAATAGGAGGATTCCATTTGTCTACACCTATGATCATATAATCTTCTTGGGAACCAATGGTGTCCTGGATAAGGTGTGATATAAATCTTTATAGGACACCACTAATGGAATATAAACAAATCCAGTCTATGAATATAAACTGTAATAGAGTATAGGTATATAAAAGTAAATAAGTAAAATATAAAAAACCCATACCTAATTCATCCTCAAGTGGCGTCGCTAAACATTTATTTATTCAATTAATTATAATTCAGTTTATAATAGGAATACAATATGAAAAATGTGTTATCAATATTGTAAAAGATGATAACAATTATAATAATAGAGGATTCAAGGTGAAACCAAGGAATCCTTGATGTTGAGGGGTTGAGCCAACTCATATTAGTAACTAATTTGGTCTGGAAATAAGGGTTCAAAGTGTAATCTAAGGGGAAAACCCTAGGAATTCCACTGTAGAATATTCTAACTGAGCCCATGGAGTTGGTCCATAGTAATCCTGATCTATTAATGACTAGGCCCAATGTGATAAATCCATAGTATTGTGTGTCTGAATACATCAATATGAATCCAAGGAGTGTATCCAATTCATTATAATATCTAGAAAAGAGTCACATGAATCACCAGTACATCATTAAGGCATTCACATAATAAGACAAGAACCTGATTCTGTGGTGGGTATCTCCCACGAAAATTGGATCAATGGATCGGAATGGCGTTCAATGAGTTCTAAAGGAATTCCCTCATGAATACAAGGGAGGATCAAGTCTGACCAGTCCTATAAATATGAAAAAGGTCCAAATTCAATAGGAATCTTATACTCATTTAATTTATATACATATTTCATCATATACTATGTTATACTCATTCAAAATTCAATACATTAGGTTCAATCCATTACATTTCATCATACGTGAAGAGGTGAATTAAGGACATGCAACCAATTATCAATTTAAATACATTTACCAAGGCCAAGTGATATTTATATGTATATATACTTGATATATAAAAATATAGTGTTTCATTTAATTATGATATAACACTTAACTTAACAAATGTTAATTCAATCACACCTAAATGGAGTCTCAGGTAAACCAAACATGGGTCACTAAAGGAATAGAAAAGAACACACCCTACTTGGGGTGGTTAACAAAGAGTTATCAAAATCTGATGGTCTCGAGAGGTTTCATTAGTGTCTAGAATATATCCTAGACAACATAAAATAAAGCAAGTGAATTTTAAGAGAAACACCGGATGAAACTGGTGTGCACAAAATGGTAAAATTTTATAAAATGTCAAGAAATTGAGGGAAAAATAATATACCACCTACCAGATTCCTTTAGTAGATTAACCCATCTAGTATTATCCCTTAGTTTGTCCTAGATTAGAATAAAACAAAAGAATAGAAGAACTATTTAAAAATAGGGAATATGAGCTCACATCAAAATAGCACCATCTATAGAAATACAAATGATGAAAGGATCCTATAGAGTGGGGATCTTACTAGTAACTATCTAATGAAATTTATGGATATAGATCTTGATTCCAGATAGAGAAGTTGTCAAATAACCTAGGTTAGGAGGCTTGAGATATTTGTATGCGAGGGGTAGATCCTCCTTTTAGATATAAATAAAAAAGAAATATGGGAGATTAAATTATAAATCTATAAAAGAAAAAAAATTATTTTACCAATCTTCTTAAATGGTGAATGGTTTGGTTATAAGGTTGTCTAACCCATGAACTAACTATGCATAGATTACTATCTAAGGAATGTGATTGTGTAGTACATGCATAGGGTTTTAGAAACCATGTGAAAACCATAACATCTTTCTTTATTAAATTCTAAAAAAAAATTACAAAATTATGTATCATGGGTTCCATAGTTTCATCAAACCATAAATCCTTAGGCAGTGCACTATAATACCCTACATGGTTTCATAAAACCATATAGACTAGGTTGCGTGGTTTTTACTAACTGTGTTCCCTAGTTGTTCCTTCCACTGGTCAGGGTTCCTAGATCCGAATAATCCTTGGACACCCTAGTTTCCTTTGAATATTCATTAATCACTTATATGGGTATAAAACCAAAGAATTAAACTAAAAATAAAAGGATACATTCCCTGATGAAATTTTTGGTTCTTATATCCTTCTCCCCTTGAAGAAAATCATCCCCAATTTTCCCTTATTAGGGTGGTAAAGATTCATCTGAGAATAAATCCATCCATTGAGCATGTATATTAGCATCCTACTCCAAATTATCATCATGTACACAACCATGCTTCCATATAACCTATACAAAAGGGATAGACCTTCCTTAGAGATCCTCCATTATATAGTCAATTATGCGTATGGGATACTTCTCAAAAAATGTTTTAGCATCCAATTCAACGTCATTAGAATCAAAAGTATGAGACATGTTGTAATGGTAATGATGAATCTATGAATTTTAGATGACATCATTCATGGAATGATACCTTTAAGTTAACAAAAATTGATATGATACTTGGTTGACTCTCCCTAAGATCTGAAAAGGCCCAAAAAAACAAGGTGATAGCTTCCCTTGCCTCATTATCTGTCTATTCCCAAATCTATTTGATACCTGTAAGAAAAATGATCCCCAGTCTCAAAATCTAGAGGTTATAAAAAATGATTTACATACAATTTCTTTCTTGAATGATTAGTATCCATACACTTTCTAATCAACTACACCTTCACTGAAGTCTCCTGCATAAGACGAAAACCTAGTAGCACTACCTCCCCTACCTCTATCTAGCACTTGGGTGAATGGCATGGCATGGCATATAAGGACACATGTAGATCCATATGAATTATTTCTAGAAAGATATTATTAGAGTAAAAATCAATGAGAGGGATATTATTATCCCAATAACCTTTTAAATCAAGGGTTTATGCTTAGATCATGTCCTATAACTCCTGTATAGTCTATTCCAACAGGACATTTTTTGGGAAAATCCCTCAAGGTAACATTGTATCATTTTTGGGTTAATTGTGTTTGTTGAAAAAGAGATTTTACATGGTAAGATATGGATTACAGAGAAATTTTTTACAACCTATTTTGAAAAAGAAACATGAAAAATTGATGGACAATTTGGAGGTGGTACAAAAGGAATATATACAAGGTGGCACTATTTTTCAGTGTTCACCAAATATTTGGGCCCAAAAATTGGAGAATGCAGAAAATTGATTTTTGAAAAGGAGGTTGTGTGATAGTTTTAAGGATAATTCTATAGTTTCACACTATGCATTTTTCAAGATCAAAATACCAAATATGGAAAAATAAATAAGGCGTACAATTTTTAGAGTGGCGTGCAAGGTGAGTTGTAAGACAGAGGCTTGGGAAAATGAACTAGTGCGTCTAGGGGGAATTTGCACGTCATACACTCAGGGTCTTCAAAATTTCTATAAATAGATATTCACCACCATAATTTCTATATAGATCTCAAAACTTAGAGAAAATTGGAGCTCTGGTCACACAATTGGTGAGGGCGCACAAGTAGAGAGTTATTCAGAAGTTGCACGCCAGAAGTGAGTTGTGCACCAATATTGAGTTGGATGTAAAAAAGGTTGTTTCGTGAAAGTTTGGAGTAGTGTGAAAGTGGTTTTTCATAAAAAAAGTAAACATTTATGTTTCATTATTAAAGTACTACGCAAGTCATCCTAAGGTTCCCAAAAGTTGGATGTTTCCCAATACATCTATGGTAAAGTGGTAATCATCAGTGGATGAATGTTGAACTTTGATAGAGAATTTATCTACAGTTCAGGATGTGGGTTTTAATGAAAATTAAGGGACCTACAAGTCCATAAAATATGTTTGGATACCTTCCAAGAGCAGTGAGTGAAGGAATAGGAAGATGGTGATCCTTTCCACTGGAAGTGAACTAGAGAAAGAGACCTATGGAGTGACCATTGGGAATATAGTGAGCAGACCCTAAACTTTGAAAAGGTAGTGAGATTTGGTAGAGAAGTGATATAGCCCAAACCTTGTAATTGATAGTGATATTTAGTGTATTTGGTACATTGACACATCATCATTATATGATCCTTGTACGTAACCCAGTGAGGGTGAACCAAGTAAAATTGATGTGTTTTGTGAATCATTTAATTTTTATTCATACTTTTCTATGGTAGAAAGAGAGAAGTTTGTTTTTTTAATGATAAAACAAGATCAAAAGGGGTATTAGTTTTAGTCTGACATACCCTAATTCACCTCCCTCTCAAGGAATTTTACCTAGTGGACCTAACAATTGGTTTCAAAGGAAAAGGTTAATTTCTGGGTTTATTTCTGAAGGGTTTCAATGGGGGTTATCAACCACAAAGTTATTTTGATCTTTGATAGGAATAATTTTTAGTTATCGAAGAATCGGATGCAGTACTACTTCATATCTTTGGGAATGGATGTGTTTACAGTAGATATACATGGTATTTTGGCCAACATAAATAGTGGGGCTTTATCAAAAGCTAAGCGAAGAGATTTAGATGCTGAAGCTAAAGGAATCAATGTTATGGGTGGAGCCCTATCAAATGAAATTTATATAAAGGTGATATCATGTAAAAAATCACAAGTTATGTGGGAAAAGTTACTTAATATTTATGAGGGTGACTCAAAAGTCAGAGAAGCAAAGTTTTGGGTTCTATGGAACAAATACAAGGATCTTAGAATGCACCCTAATGAGTTTTTTGATAAATTCTTTGACTGAGTAAATGTGGTTGTGGAATACATGCATGGTCTTATAGAATTCATTGAAGATATAATGATTGTGAAATGTATCTTGAGGAAAATTCCACCTCACTTTATTCTAAAATTTTCAGTATTGGAAGATAAAGATCTGAAAGAGCTAACATTGGATAACTTTAACAGTAATCTTGTAGAATATGAAATGAGAAATAATGATAATGATGCTTTGGGAAATGGAACATCCAAATATATTTCATTAAAGTCCATTAATAATCACACCATTGAATATGTATACAAATATGAAGAGACTTATGAGGTGATGTCAATCCTTTCCTAAAATCTTCAAATAGGAAAAAGAAAGTTCAAAGGGAAACATCCACTTGCATGATTTAGATGTGGAAAGGTTGGATATGTTGCAGCAAGGTTCCTGAAGAAGTTTCAAGAAGATGATGTAGATGAATTTAAAATTCCCATGAATAATTCATCATCCTGTATGAAAGGAAAGAAACGGTTTAAGAGAAATTTCATCAAAAATAAGAATCTTCTTTCAAGATAAGATGATAGTTTAGAAGAATATGAGGTAGAATAATTGGAGGACTGTAAGGATCATGAAGCTAATTAAATGGTTGCAGTTTTTAAAAATTCCGTAGCAAAACAAGAGAGTGAAAATAAAGAAGGTGAGGTTGAGGTAATATTTGACCTTCGGTACAAACTAGAAGTTGTTCTTGAGGAAATAGATATTTTGAGAGCTAAAACAAAGAAATCCAATAAATTGGTTCATGATGCCAAACTATATATGTATTAGTAAGAGAAAGAGAAGTTCAAGATGAATGAATAAATTTAAAAATTAAAGTCTTCAATTCCATAGAGTTCAAATAAGGTTGTTGAGTGGAAGCTCAAAATTAAAAACAGAAAATAGAAATCAATAGTTTGTTTGAAACTAGGAAAGATCAAATCAAATGTATTGAAGAACATGAATATGAATTAATTGGTCTACTATGAAGAGTTAAGTATTATGAAAAAAATTTGATTCTTGGTACAACATTGGGAAAATAGACCATACATGCAATAGAGAAAATGAAAGTTGAGCACAGTGGTCTAGTGGAATAAAAGACATATTAAAATCTGAATAATAAGGTTGGTATGAGGATTGATCAAAAAAAAAGTAGTAATGGTTGGAGTCAGACCCCAATGACCCACTCTGAGATTAAAGGTTTATTTGGGTATGAAGTAAAACAATAATACTCAGAGAACCCAAGGGATAACCAGTGGTGTAGATTTGACATTCAAGAATGCACCTCACATCAGATGTTATTAATACAGAAATATGGGACACTCAAAAAATGTGTGTTCCATAGGCAAGAGATACTGAAGGGTGAAAGAAAAATAATGGAAGCAAAAAAGAGTGCAATAATCTAGAATATCATTCAAGGATCATTGTTTTTGGTGTGGATTATTTGGACACATGGCCAAATATTATACATCAATCATATGAAGGGATGCACAGAAGAAGAATCAAACCAGTCACAAGAAGCAATTCAATGAACCAACAAGTGTGATGAAAGTGGAAAACCATTTCGTAGTATTTCAAGATAAATTTGGTCCATTATACATAGAGAAAGATACATATTATCAATCCCTACCAAGTATGAATTCAAAAACATAGATAAAGAAGAAACGAGCTGAGCAGAAAGTTTTTTCAATGATTTATTTTAAAGCATCAGATCACACTAGAATATGGATCATCGATAGTGGATACACCTCACATATGACAGGAAATAAAGATCTGGTGACTGTAATTAGGTAATATAAAGAAGGTATCGTAATATTTTTTAATGATTAGCGCTAAAAAATTATTGGTTCTAGAAAAACAAAGTTTGGGGGAAAAGGCATGATACATGTAGATGTCCTTATTATTTAAGGAATTAGTCACAACTTACTAAGTGTCAGTCAATTATGTGACTCAGGACATGTCATGATATTTTCCAAGAAATTATGTGACATCAAGGGAAAATATGGTGCTATTTTTTATAGGTAAATCATACGAAATGGAATCTCTACCTTGTAAGTGGATAAGAAGATATGTTTTTTTATCCAAGGGAGAAGAAAATAAATTGTGGAATAAACATCTTAGCCACTTGAGACAAAAATACTTGGGATATCTAGTGAAATATTATGCTTCTATATATCTCCCTAGATTATCACGTGATCATAAAAATACATGTGATTTTTATAAACAAGGTAATATCATCCAAAATATATATAATCCAAAAGAGAAAAGGTTTACAAAATTTCTTCAGTTAGTGCATATTGATGTGTGTAGAACAATTTTGCTGAGGGATATTGATGGGAGAATATATTATGTTCTCTTTATTTATGATTTTATAATAATGTCATGGGTTTCAATCATCACCCACAAATATGAGGTATTAAATTTCATAAAAACTTATCAAAGGGAAGTTGATAAGATGTTGGGTTGAACAATTTGGAAGATTTGTATAGATAATGGAATATATTTCACAAACAGCCTAGTGGAGTATTATCTTGAGACACATGGGATAAGTCATCAAGTTTTATCAATAATAACTCCATAACATAATGGTGTAGTTGAGAGAAGAAATTGGATTATAAACAATATATCCAGAACAATGCTCATTGAGAAAGATCCTCCAAATAAATTTTGGAAAAAATCAATGAAGATGATATTCTACATGTAAAATAGAGATTTACTATGTCTGAAAGAAGAAAAGACTCCATATGAGCTATGGTATGGAATGAATCCATCGTTGAAGTACTTTTGAATATTCAGAATTAAGTGTTTAATTCTCAACAAGGATAAACATATGAAGTTTGAATCCCATGGAGATGAAGGGATATTTATTTGCTACTCAAACAAAATAAAAGTATATAAATGCTTTGATATGTGTCTAGGAAAGATTTTTGATAGACATTATGTAAACATGGTGGATAATGATCAGAAACTTCTACAAATACATGATCTATCTTAGGAGGATAGTGATGGAGAGATAATAAGATCAATGAATGATTCAGTTCTATATAATTATTTATAAGAAGACTTATATGATTAGAAGGATGAGGATAAATCATTATCTACATAGAGACCAGTGAGAAGAGTTGAAATTGACATAAAAGACATAATTGGTGATTAGATTATGTTAGTGTAGGCAAGGAGGATGAAGACTCCACAACAACCATCATACTTATCATAGGTAGATCCTAAATGTTTCAGTGAACCAGTTGGAGATGAGAATTTGGTCCAGGCTATAAATGAAGAGTTTTACCAAATTGAGAATAATAAAACTTTGGAGATTTCTTTGAGGCCAATAGATAATAATTTCATCATGACTAAATGGGTCTTTCACAATATAATGAACGAATATGGTGCAGTGATTCAAAAAAAATGACTAGTGTGCAAAGGTTAATCTTAGATAGAGGGTATCAATGTTGATGAGATATTTTCACCTATTAAAAGTTTGGAGAAAATCATATTATTCTTATTCATTATAGTGAAATGGAAGTTCAATGTTTTCTAGATGGATGTCAAGTCCACATTTTTTTAATGGGGTTCTGGAAGAAGAAGTCTATATTGAGCAGCCATATGGTTTTATTTTTCATAAAGATGAGAACAAATTTTGTCGACTAAATAAGACGCTATATGGGTTGAAGAAAGAACCAAGATCATGGTATTCGAGACTAGATCGATTTTTTAAGAAGATGGTATTTAAGAGTGGTAGAGTTGATTACAATCTCTATGTCATTAATGACAATAATTAAAGGATGATGGTGCTGGTTTATGTCGATGACATAATATTTGTTGGATCAGATGAAGCACAATGATAAAAGTTTTCCAAATTCATGAAAAGTGACTTTGAAATGTCAATTATGGGTGAGATGACATTTTTCCTTGGTTTATAGGTGACATAAGGAAGGAATGGAACATTCATTTCTCAATCCAAATATGCCAAACAAGTTCTAATAATATTTTGAATGGAAAATTATATGGATATGAAAACTATGGTTTCTACCTAAATGAAACTATAAAAATATGATAATGTAAAGGAAATTAATATTACATTATAGAGGAAAGTCATTGGAAGTTTACTTTACTTGATAGTTAAAATACCTGATATTGTTTTTGTCACATTCTATGTAGTGAGATATCAAAGCAATCCCAAGGAAATCCACATGATTATAGTGAAAATAATACTTTGGTATATCAAGGGAATTGTGGATTTCAGTTTTGATGTACAATGAAAAATATTATCAAAAGAAATTAGTGTATATGGATGAAGGGCTAGTTTAGAAGATGATAGGAAATCAACGTCAGGAGGTTATTTCTATCTTGGTGGAGTGTGTATTTTTTCGCTAAGAAAGAAACAAGTTTGAATTTCATTAAGAACGGTAGAAGATGAGTATATTTTGTCCACTCAATCCTAAACACAATTATTTTTGATGAAGTAGTAGCTTTATGATATGGGAGTTGAAGTGAAGTCCCTGATCGGAATCCATTTTGATAATTCAAGTGTTATCGATCTTATCAAAAATCCAGTCCATCACTCAATTACAAATCAAATTGAAATAAAATATCATTTTATCATGGATAAGGTGGGTCAAAGGATTTAGAGGCTGGATTGTGTTATTACAGAACTATAGGTTGCAGACATTCTGACAAATACCTTACCCAAAGAATCATTTGAGAGGCATCAATTAGCTCTGGGAGTTCATTCGACTCCCCGCACTTGAAAAAGTGTGAATGTAGTATCACATATCCCCAAGGAATGGTTTGTTTTTTCCTATTGTACTGATATGTGTTCTTAACCATGTTTTAGGCCACAAAGGATTGACTTTTGTCTTCATTGAAAAAGGGGGATAAATTATGGCAATTAAAAGTGAGAAAATGTCTTTGTTAAGACATGGGGATAAAATTATAGGTGGGGTAGTGAGATAGAGGGAGTATTAAATTTGATTAATCTTGAAGTTATCAATCAAATGTTACATATCACAATAGTGGAGGTTTGTGATGAAATCATAAGAGTGGTTTTTTAATGGAATGAAGTGATTAATTGATGAACATTTCATTATACTCTTGTTTCTCACGTTGAGCATGGATCAGTTGGGATTAGAGTGTGTAATGAGTAAATCATTGATCTATATCTGAATTTCATTAATTTAATGGTGGTATAAGATGGATGAAGCTATAAAATGTATAAAATTATGAAATAGTTATCAACAAACCCAAAGGGGGGGATTGTTGGGAAAAAATTCATCAACGTAACATTACATCATTTTTGGGTTGATTGTGTTTGTTGACAAAGAAGGTTTTTATGGTAAGTTGTGTAGTATAGATATATTTTTAACAATATATGTTGATGAATAACCATGACAAAGGGATGGAAAATCTGGTGGTGTTACAAAAGAAACGTGTATAAGGTGGTGTCATTTTCCAGTGTTTGCCAAATATTTTGGTCCAAAAATTAGAGAATGGAGAAAAGTGATTTTGGAAAAAGGAGGGTACACATCAATATTAAGGAGGATTGTAAAGTTTCATTCCATGCATTTTTCAAGATCATAACATCAAAATATTCCAAAGGAAAGAAGTGCACACAAGTTTTGGAGCGGTGCACAATGTGAGTTACGCAATAGAGGCATGGGCGAATGGACTAGGGTGTTTGGGGGAAAGTTGTGCATTGTTTGCGCAAGGTCTTAAAATTTTTAATAAATTAACATATACCCCCCTCATTTCTATATATAAATCAACACATAGAAAAAATAAGATCTCTAGTCGCGAAAGTGTTGAGGGCATGCAATTAGAGAGTTATTCATATGTTGCGTGCTAAAAGTGAGTTGCATGCCAATATTTATTTGGGCGTAAGGAGGTTGTGTCGAACATGTTTGGAGAAGAGTGAAAGTGGTTTTTCCATGAAAAAGGAAACACTTGTGCACTATAATTAAAGTAGTGTTCAATTGACCTTGAGGTTGTGTGAAAGTTGAATATTTCCTAGTACATTTGTGGTAAATCAGTATTGATTAGTGGATAAAAGTTGAACTTCAATAGAGAATCTATATATAGTTGAGGATGTAGTTTTTAATGCAAATAAAGGGTCTTACAAGTCCATAAATTTTGTGTTGATCCCTTCCAAGATTAGTGAACAAAGGAAGAGGAAGAGAGTGATCCTTTCCACCGGAAATGAGCCAGAGAAAGAGACATAAGGAGTGACCCTTGAGAATGTAGTGAGAGGGCCCTAAAATTTGTAAATGCAGTGAGATTTAGTTGATTTGGTACATCGGCATATCTTCATTGTATTCTCCTTGGACATAGCCCAGTGAGGGTGAACCAAGTAAAATTTTTGTGTCATATTCATGATTTAATTTTTATTTGTACTTCTCTACGGGAGAAAGAGAGAAGTGTGTTTTTTTAACAATGAAACAAGATCCAAATGGGTAGTAGTTTTAATCTAACATACCATGATTCACCCCTCTGTATTTTACCTAGTGAACCTAACACCATCGATATGATGGTGAAAAGTTGTTCTTAGAATCACCTATGTACCCAAATATTTTTGAAACCCTTTCCTGAACCTCAATGTGAAATGATAATACTATCTAAAATGATAGTAACAGGGACCTTGTGTTGGTTTATAATCTCAAAAAAAAAATATTATTACCACCCAATCAACTAATAAAGTCTCCATAATAAGAATGATGTGGGCTACCTTTGTCATTCTATCTATGAATACCCAAACTGCATCCCTAAATCAAGTAAACCTTTTTAAAATAATCAAAAAATCCATTGTGACATCATTTGATTTCCATTCTAGGACTGGTAATGGTTTTAACAATCCAGTAGGCCGCTATTGATCCTATTTTACCTATTGACAGGTGGAACTCCCTGTCATAAAATATACAATCTAATGTTACATCCCAAGCCACCAATACTAGAGATGCATATCACAATACATCATGGAGATACCTGGGTGCACTTACCACTAAGAAGAATGGGATTCTCACATTATATACTCTTACATGTCTGTAGGAACCCATATATACCCATGTATGCACAGGATGTCATTTCTATCAATAGACCAATCTAAACATGGGTCCTCACCAGAAATAATTTCCCATGGGACCAAACCTTCAATATCTAAAAACAGCATTATCTTCAACCTCTCTAGAAGTGAAGATGTAACTACTACAGATAAAAGAAAAAGTTGCTTATTAATCTCTTGAAACTCTATATACATCTCAGAAAATAGGGTCATCAACTTTTATTCATCACTGGATTTCTAAACATCTTGTGCCTGATTTTTCTAGATTATCACATCAGATACCATATTGCCCTTTATAGACATATAAGAAAGCTCAAAGTCAAAATTCTGAAGGTATTCAACCCATCTTCACTACCTGATATTCAAGTCACACTATGTAAAGATATTTTTGAGTCTCTTGTGGTTCAAAAACACCAAAAAGTGCTCTCTCATAAAATAATTCCTCTAGAAATGTAAGTCATGAACGAATTATTCAAGCTCAGGTTCATGTGTTAGATAATTACACTTGTGAGGTCTCAACGGGAGAGACCTATATGAAAAAAATTGATCCCATGTATCATTAATGTACCTAGCCCAATTCTTAATTCATCATAGAACACTGTATAACCTCTTCCAGCCACTGATAGAATCAATATTAGTAATGAAGTAAGTCTTCCTTTTATCTCTTGAATGTCCTTCGTATACTCTTCAAAATATAATAACTTTACATTATTCTTATTCAAATTGTTAATATGTGTTGTAAGATTTGATAATACCTGTATAAAATTCCTATAATATCCAACCATCCCTAAGAAACTTTATATATCAAACACATTCTTAGATTGCTCCCAGGAAACCACAACACTCACCTTGTCTGGGTCAATTGGTACTCCTAATCCTGAGCTAATATTACCCAAGAAGTAAACCATGTCAATCTAGAAGTGTCACTTTGTGATATTATCATATAAATGAGTTCATATCGGGGTATTCAATCTGATCTCAAGATGTTTGTAATGGTTGATTCAAGTATATCAATACACCAAGGTGTATTCCAAAAAACCATGATAAAGGAATCCAAGTAGGGGTGGAAAACTCTATTCATAAAATCCATTAAAATAGAGGGTGTTTTTTAAGACTAAATGGAATAAAGAGGTACTCATATAAACCATAGAAATATCATAAATTTGTTTGTGGTTAGTATGAATTCTTGAATCACACCTAATGATAGCCTGATCTTTGTTTGATCTTCAAGAACACTCTAGATCCTTCGATCTGGTTGAATAGATCATCTATTATAGGAAATGGATACCATTTATTCACTATAAGTTGGTTCAACCATCATTAATATATGAAAATTAGGAGGTTTGTATTCTCCTTCTATGAAAAAAGGATTGGTGAACCCCAATAAGAAGTACTGGGTCAAATAAAACCCTTAAATTGTAAATCCTCAAACTATATCTTGAGATCCTAAAGATTAGTAGGTTTCATCCTATATAGAGGAATGGATACTGGATATTATCCAGGAATGAGCTCAATAGTAAACTCTACATCTCTCTCAGGAGGTAATCTAGAGAATTCATCTGGGAAAACATCCCTAAAATTAATCATCACTGAAGGAAAATATGTCAGAAACACTATCCTATCATCTAGGAAAAGACTCGAAATCTAGGTTGTCACTCCTCCCAACCCATGATGTTTTGGTCTGGTTCAATCAGCATAGACACTCCACTCACCCTTTTTAAGATAAATATCACCATATGGTGATGTAAACAATACCCTATAGTGATATAAAACTATATAGGCATGATAGGGGACTGATCATTCCATCCTAATAATGACATTGAATCCTATCATCTTGAGGATGAAGAGGTCTCATAAGAAATGATAACTATGTAACTTAAGGGTAAAATACTTAAATTTTCATATACCCTCTAACTATACACCCAATGGTGTGTCTAGGGTTATCACCCCAAAAAATTATTGAATTTCAAGACCAAGAATTTCCATGATCCATTTAGAGATAAATGAGTGTGGATAACTTGTATCAAATAATGTATATATAATAGTAGAATCTACTAGAATAGTACCTTGTATATTAGATGGTATTGCACTCTACTCCATGGGTATCTTATATAATTATTGAAAATGACCTAATCAAAATCTTTGGGATACAGTTGTAATACCCTGAGTAGGTCCACTCTAATGGTGTTGAAAATCATAAGGCTGGCTACCTCATCCATGACCTCCTCCTTAGAATGCTTGGCTGATGCTACTTCAGCTTCCTTCCTATCATGGATTCACTAATCATTCTCCTAAAGGTAAAGATTTTTTAGATCATCTTCTACTAGAAACATGTGTAAAGGTCAATAAAAACCTCTAAAGATGACCCATCTAGCTGCATGCACACCACTTTAGTGGGTCTCTATCACACTATGGATTCACATTCCCATGTCATCCATACTAATGGAATAAAACATAGATACGAGTTTGAAAAATCTTTCTACCACTACTCTGATTAGAAACCTTAACTCTATACTTCCTTCTACTAGAATAACCTCTTCCCTATCATAGCACCGGCCCTCTATGACCAATACTATCAGCTTCCCTAAAGTTTCACTTAGTGATGAGAGCATGGTTCACGATCTCAAAAAAAGGTAAATAGGTGAAATAAATTCTCTTGAGAGTTAATGGCATACCTAATCCAATTCTCAAAGAATCTCTCTCTGAAGAAACTCATCACTAGAAAAAATTAGTGTGAAACATTGAAGATCAGTGAAATGCACTGAATAGTCCATGATTAATATAGCACCCTTCTATAGGTGCATGAAATCCCTAGCTATGTTAGCTCTAACCATTTTAGGGGGGGAAATAGTCATTGAAGTTTGTATGGAAGTCCACCCATACCCTTCCCTAATGACAACTAGCCTACGTAATCGCATCCCACTGATGATTGGTAGAATCACACGGCATGTAGGTGGTTATATTTACTCTCCTCTCTAAATATATCTCTAAATGCTCAAAGATAGAGAAAATAGATTCTATCCATGGCTCATCATCCTAAGTACCACTATCCCTTAAGAATATATGAGGATTCTACTACTAGAACTCATGAGTGAGATTATACATCATAGGTGAAGGTCATATAACACTCTATATAGACTGCATTAAATGTAAGAAACTCCTTAAGGATGAGAATTTATGCCTAGTTCCACAACTGCAAAAACGGGAAAGGGAAGTGTCACCCTTTATCAGCGCTAATCAAAAAGCGCTAATAAAGGATAATCTTTTTCAGTGCTAATTAAAAGCGCTGATAAAGGGTAGATATATCAGCGCTTTTGTAGAGCTGATAAAGATTATCCTTTATCAGCGCTAGAAAAGTGATCCTTTATCAGTGCTAAAATTTTAGCGTTGATAAAGGGTGGTTTTATCAGCACTTTTTTAGCCCTGATAAAGGACACCATTATCAGCGCTAGAAAAGAACTGATAAAACTTGTCTCCGATTTTATTAAAAGCAGGCACACAATATCCTCTTTTTTATTAGGCCCCAAGCTCTCGCGGTACTGTACCCCTGCGACAGCTTCCCTCCCCCCGATCTTCCCTTTGTCGGACCTCCGTCATACTCTTTATCCTTCCCCTCGAACCTCTTCTACGGATCTTCCTCCCTCCGAACCCTACTCCTCCTCTTCCCCTCTGGACTGTACTCCGCGTGAACCCTACTCCAGTGGATCTTCTGTGGATCTTCCTCCCTCCGAACCCTACTCCTCCTCTTCCCCTATGGACCATACTCAACGGTTGGAGGCTCCTCCCGTGCACCCCCCACTTCGGCGGTTGCGTCTTCTCCTCCCGAGGCAGTGCAGAAGGCTCCCTCACCCTTTGGGTTTTTCCTTGGACTTCATTGATTTCTTCACCCAAGGTCAGTGGATGCCCTAAAATATCTAGATGTTTTTAGTATGAGTTTTTGTGCATTTATTATTGTTCTATAAATTAATTTTGTGATGCGAATTGTGTTTTCGAATCATTTTGTATGCCTATGTGTTTGGAATTCGATTATATTGATTGTGGTAAATGTCTAGATTACATTTTATATAGTGAATCTTTTAAATATTGTTTTTCCATCTTGATTTACCCCTTGAACAATACACACCAACCCTACTTCCATCCTTGGGCCATAGTGAAATCCTAATCACTCGATGCCATTCAAGATGCTTTAGATTGATCCCATGTAAAACCTATGCTCAAACATATAAAATAGATATATGGTCTGAACATGCTCCAAAGTTCCTATGTGTGGTGTGAGAAATACATCTCAGTAGGGTAACACCATGTTCCCCTAGTATATATCATCATATCCATGTATGGATGAGGAAAATAAAAACATCACCTAAGAATGTTGGATGTCATGTGCTAACTAGGGCACCCTGACTCAGTGAACGTTAGGTCTTTATGTGCTAACTACGACACCATAACACATGATCATTCCATATTTGGTACCATAAAAAAATTCCATCATCGCCACATGCCATCATATTGGTACCCATGTTCCAACCCATACCCAAAGGCTCGGAGAAATCATCATCCAAGAACTCAACCCACTATTAAAAGGTACAAGGTAATGTCCTAGGATCAAATCCTAACCCACTGCCTCATAACTCGGGATAGGGTCCATCATCCACATGTCCTGTCTCATTAAAACCCAACATTGTCACTCAAGGCATTCCACCATCATGACCCAAGCCTTTCCACAGAAGGAAAGTTCCATCATCCACATGTCCCATCTCATTTCTTTCATTACTTATTCCTTTTTGTGTATTTAGGCAACATTGGCTGCTATTTGCGGTGAATTTGGATACTCCAAAGATTTATTTTCTGGATTCAAAACACTGATATCCAACAAACCGACCGCATGTGATGCGGTTTGTCAATCTGTATGACACTACATCCTACGTTTTAGGTCTAAACATAAAGTTATATAATATATATTATCTTTTACTGAGGATTCTCTTATGATAGGGCGGTGTACCAATATCATCTAAATCATGGTATGAGGATAGGGGATAAGCATAAAAAGCTAAGCAAGTACTATGTCTGGACAAGTATCAGGGTATATATAATAAAATTTCACTAGCCAAACATATATCAAAACAAGTTACTTACTCGCCTCATGATCAATGTTTCTGCAGTGTCTAAAACAAACAAACGACAAAGATTGTGGTTATTATGTTTTTAGATTCATGAGATAGATCGGTGTCAATGGACAAACTAGCATCCCTAAAGAGGTATTTTCGAAAACAAGTACTATTTAATTTAAATTATTTATTAATTCTTTATTTATATATTTTTCAATACTATTATGAATTCTGAAAAGCTTCATATTCACAAGACGATGTAGATATGTTCAAAAACGAGTGGGCCACATACCTGATGCAATATTGTCCATAAATAGCATGAAGATCTGACTTTTATTGCAAGAGTTGCGGACGTGTATAATTGGTCGACATTTTTTAGAGGGGTTCATGGTGATAAAAAGATGAAACATTCTTGTATGTAAATGTTTGTAGAAAAATTGTAATTATTATTAAATAAAACATTCTTTCTCCAATGGTTAATTTTTCCATTTTAACAGATGAAATGAACTAGGAACAAGCAAGAATAATGAACCACATTTCTTTGGGATTTGGACAAAAAAACCAGTAAAATCTCTAAAATACCTTCATATCACGCATGAACCAGTAAAATCTCGAATAATTAGTTGCATGTATATGGCAGCTTCCATGATATATTGGAAGTTCACCAATCCATTTTATGAACAAGATGGGATGCTAAATCTGGCATTTAGAACATCCAATGCCGGAAATTGTTCCAATGATTCGGCAATTGACGCTACATTTAAAGATATTTCCTCTGTTTCATTAAGCGAGTCAGAGCCTAGTTCCGAAAAGCATTCACAAACATGACTATCTAATTATTCATTATGAAAAACATAAAGGTACCATTAAATACTTACAACGGTCAACTTGTTTTGGAAATTGTTTATCTTCATCTGTGCCTTGTACTTGCACCCATGAATTTTAAGGTGAGTATGCGTACACGATAGTTGACATTCTTAGATAAGATTTTCTGGAAGAGTATAAGAGACATGATGCAATGAACATCATTAGAGTGTTGGAGCAAATGTGGTTGCTACAAACAAGGTGGAAATCGGCTTGTGCAACGCGGCCTAAGTTACAACTTGCAGGTATTGTACTTTATTTTTTTCTAGAGGGTTTCAGTGTAAATGCATTTTGGAATGATCATTGCTATTCATTGTATTTTAGGTTTTTTTGACAGCCGAGGGGAAAGGGTTGGGTCTGCAGACATTGGAGGATATGTCGAAGGGTGATTTTGTGTGTGAATATGTTGGAGAAATGTTAACTCACGCAGAACTATGAGAGAGAAAGCTAACTAAGAGTAGTGAAAAGCATGCATATACAGTTCTCTTAGATGGTGATTGGGGTTCGGGGAGCTTGAAGGGAAAATAGGCCATTTGGTTAGATGTTAGATACTATGGAAATTTTGCAAGGTTAAAGGTCGCCTTTAACAGCACTTTTTTAGCACTGTTAAAGGGGCCCACCCCTTTATCATCACTGAGCTATACATGCCTTTTTTACCTATGATTAATAAACCTTGCAATATTTCCATAGTATCTAACATCTAACCAAATGGCCTCTTTTCCCTTCAATCTCCCCTAACCCCGATCACCATCTAAGAGAACTGTATATGCATGATTTTCACTACTCTTAGTTAGCTTTCTCTTTCGCAGTTCTGTGTGAGTTAACATTTCTCTAACATATTCACACACAAAATAACCCTTTGACAAATCCTCCAATGTCTGCAGACTCCACCCTTTCCCCTCGGCTGTCAAAAAACCTAAAAGACAATGAATAGAATTGATCATTCCAAAATGAATTTACAATAAAACCCTCCAGAAAAAAATAAAGTACAATACCGGCAAGTTGTAACTTAGGCTGCGTTGCACAAGACGATTGCCACATTGTTTGTAGCAACCACATTTTCTCCAACACTATAATGATCTTCATTGATTCATTTCTCTTATAATCTTCCAGAAACACTTCTCTAAGAAGGTCAACTATTGTGTGCGCATACTCAACTTCAAATTCATGGGTGTAAGTACAAGTCACGGATGAAGATAAACAATTTCCAAAACAAGTTGACCAACATGCATCATCCTCGATGGAAGTAAGATAAAAATACACATGGACATTCTTAAAGATATGATTTTGATGTATATAGTGAAAGGGTGGTGGATATTCATTGTTGATGTTGTTCGTCTACGGGACTTTCACCTTCTCTTCTCCTCTTGATATGTCTTGGACATCATGAAATAGCCTTATATCATGTGGGGTAAATTGAGGTTGCTGAGAAACTATGGCACCGCATGATCTTTCATGTCCAGTGCCCTTAGGATTTTTTTTGCTAATCAAGCTTCCTCTGATCATTAGTTGTGTGTAAAGGTGGTGCGGTAGCCTCCATGATAGATTATAATTTGACCAATCCATTTGATGAACAAGATGGGATGCTAAATATGACATTAAGAGCATCCAATACAGGAAATTGTTCCAATGGTTCAGCAAGTGAGGCTACATTTAAAGATATTTCCTGTGTTTCATCAAGCGAGTTAGTTCCTAGTTCCAAAAAGTATTCACAAACATCACTCATCATTTTCCTCATTGATAAACTTGGGTTCATGGCTTTTTATGATCAAAGATATCTATCCTCTACTGCTTTTACAACCTATGTGGTGCATGTTTCAAATTCCTCCAAGAAAAAGGAACAAATGTGGTGAGTTGTAATCCACATCTATTTGATGTTTTGAAATGTTAATTATGTTTTGAAAATGGGTTCAATCTTTGAAGAAAAGTTGAATTGTCCTTGATTCATGTATGGATGATGGATTCACATCCATTCCAAGTGGTTTTGATGGAAAAGATGGATGATAACATTGGTTGGTGTTCTCATGGATGTCTAAGCACGGTAAGTTAGAAAACATGTTGGGTATGCTGTGGAGTTTTAGTTGGGGTTCTTGTGGTTCTTTCCCGATAATGGAGGTGTTAAGCATCAGATGGTGGTGTTTGTGAGCTAAAGCGTATAGTGGGGAGCACCATAGAAATTAAGTGGTTGGTTGATGACATGATCGGCATTTTGAATTAGATAGTCTTGGGTAAAATCCATCTTGGTGTTTAGATCGGTTGAGTACATTGAGATGAAGGTTTTGGTTGGGTTGTGTTATGGGTGTTTGGGGAAATGTAAGTATTTAATGGTACCTTTATGTTTTTCATAATGAATAATTAGTAGATAACATTTGCTTGTTTGATATACTGGTTTTTCTGCAGGTCTTGTCCGGCTGGCTGTACTGATGTAGATTTTCTATTTGCAGCAGGGAGGGATTTAATAGCGCTAAAAAAGCACTATTAAAGGGGCCCATCCCTTTATCAACACTGAGCTTTACAGAGCTTTTTTAGCTCTGTTAAATCCCGATTTGAGCGCTGATATTGCCCGTTTTTGTAGTAATGTTCAGGAATATAAATTAGTGTCAAAGGTGGAACTACTGGAGGTAATATCGGTGGCTCAAGGCCCACCACCTCTAGAACATGATTATTCAAACCCTCTTAGAATACAACTCCAAGATGTCATGGTGGAATATATTTAAAAATACCAAGCACACGTCTCAAAACAAGATACCTAATATATAGGATTACTAATAGAAGTGGAAAAAATAAAAAGGTCTCACTACCAAGAAAACTACTCCAACTACCCACATCACGAGTCAAGGTATTAGTAAGTTTTCATGTTTTTTTATAGGGGTTTCAGTGTATGGAGGGTCAATTAAAATTTAAGTAGAAAACACTTTTTAAATTACATTTGGACTTCTCATTAATATGAAACCATTAAAATTATAATAAAAAATTTACATTTTAATTTCTTAAGTAAGTTTATACATAATACAAGGTTTAATTAAATGGTTTTTCATTCCCAGTTTATAATAGACCATATACTTTATAAATTGATTTTGACTCCTATTTTATTATAACTAGTAAACCGTACATTCGGTCTAATGATGTAATAGTTAAAATACAATGGCATGACTAGATGGATTACCCTTCTCAATATATAAAGGAGTATACACATTATAAATTGAAATTGGTATTCATGTAACTGTAACCAAATCCCAAATCATGTAACCAAGGTAACATAGCATACATGGTTCAAAAATGTCCATTTAATATCCCGCTGTAAATATTTACAAGAAGAAACCATTTAGGTTGATGTTGACATTTTAGACAAAAAATTTCCCTTCCTAACAGATAATGTTAGTGGCACAGGCATATATATAACTACCAAGGCACACTCAAAACTCACAAGAAATGCAGGCAATGCAAGCAATAAAATTCACTTATAAGGCATGTCATATACATGGAATGTGAATAATAGGTGCCTATAATTATGCATGTAACAATTCTCCTTTCCATACTTATCCAAGGTAAAATCTATATAAAGCAAAAAAATACCACAATTAATGTGCATTACATAATAGTGAAAGCATATCAACTATAATAATAGAAATATAAAACAATAATTCCACATTCCCATGAAACTTGGTGTTTACTAAAACTTGGGTTAGTTACTCTCAAGAACAAAATATGACCAAGTTCTAACATGTTCCTAATCTCCTGTCTAAATTTCCCAAACAATAAAACAATAAAATAAACCCCTTTGATACCACTTTTTGACATCTTATACCTAGTTCACTCTTGATAAACTAAACCGAGTTATCCACATGGCCTCAAGCATGCATCCCCATATGCCATAGGCTTCTAAATAGTGGTGAGGTTCTAGGTTTTGATATTGTAGATACTATTACCTTTGTTTAGATTGGATAACAATGGTAATATAACATGAAAATTTCATAAGTAGTATAATAATGTATAAGATATCCAAAGAAAAAATAAAAAAACATTCAATAAGTAATCAACTCAAGAGATGTAAAGTGTATCATAAACAAAATATGATGTAATATCACTATAAAAACAAAACAAGGTATACATGGTAGCATGTAGATAGTACAATACATGATATACAAAATAATTAAAAAGGTAAAAAAATATCCAAGCATCCTGAGCTCTGGATCATCCATTTGCTACCAAGATCTCATATTAAATCAATAATCCAAGTGTCCAAAGTGGGATCTTTCAATTTCTCTACACATATAATCATATAATATTCCCAAGTACCAATGGTGTCCCAGATAGTGTGTGAGATCAATCTTAGTAGGTCATATCCAACAATTTCTATGATAATCCAATCTATTAATATGAACTATTAAAGTGTGAAGGTATATAAAATTAATGTAGTACAATATTAATAACCCATATTTTCTTCATCCTCAACTGGTGTCTTTGAACATTTATTTATTCAATTAATTAAAATTCAGTTTGTAATAAGAAGATCATATGTAAATGATGTATGTAGTACTATAAAAGATTATAATAATAAAAATAACAGATGATATGAGGTGAAATCAAGGAATCCTTGAACTGAAGGGTCATCAAAGCATATTAAGAACTCATGCAGTCTGGAAATAGGGGTTCTAAGTGTAATTCAAGGTGTACACCCATGAAATTCCACTCTAGAAGATTCTAATTGAGTCTATGAAGCTCGTCCACAGTAGTCTTGGGATAATAATGATCAATACCAATGTGGTGAATTCATGGCATTGCATATCCAAATACATCAAGATGAATCTAAGGAGTGTATATAAGGCATTATAATATCTAAAAGATTTGGGTGAAACATTGGTATATCTCCATTACATTCACATAATAAGACAATGACCGAATTCTATGGTGGGTATCTCCCATATAAATTGGCTCAATAAATCAAAATGTAATTCTCTAAATACTCAAGTCATTCCCTATTGAATCCAATGTGGGCTCCATCATGATCATTCCTATAAAGAATAAAAAGGTCCACATGCAATAGGAACCTTATACTAATTTTACTTTTATATATGTGTGTGTGTGTGTGTGTGTGTATTTCATTATAGGAAATGTAATACTCATGCCAATTTTAATACATTTGGTTCATTCTTTTACCTTTCATCATAAGTGACAAGGTGAACGAAGGACATACAACCAATTATTGATTTAAAAATATTTTCAAAGGAAAATTTATATATATATATATATATATACTTTTCATATAAAAATTTAGAGTTTCATTTAATTATTATGGAACACTTACCTTAACAAAGTTTAAGTTAATCACACCCAAATGGTGTCTCAGGTTAACCCAACATGGGACACTAAAGGCATAGAAAATAATGTACCCTACTTGGGGTGGTTAACAATGATGTATAAACCTCCAATGGTGTCATGAAGAGTCATTGGGGTCTAGAATAAAACTTACACAACTTAAAATAAAGCAGATGAATTTTAAGAAGCAATGCTTGGTGAAACCAGCATGAATACAATGGAAAAAGATTATAAAACGGGGAAACTTTGAGGGAAAAGTAATAAACCACCTAAATTATGCATGTATTATATTCCTTTTCTAATATGATCCCTTAGTTTTTCCCAGAATTTAATAAAATGGAAGAATGGATGAATGTACTGAAAATGGGGAATATGAGCTCGCACCAAAATAGTGTTGTTGATAGAAATAAAAATAAAAAAATGAGCTTAAGTGGTTGAAATATTAACAGTAGATATCCAATGTGAGAATTGAAAGTTGATTCAGATTCCTGGAAAATAAATTATCAAAGAACCTAGGTGAGGAGGCTTGAGAGATCTATACCAGAGGAGGATATTCTTCTCTCTGTTAGAAATAAGAAATAAATAGGGGAGGTTAAGTTATAAATCCTCAAGGGAAATTTAAAATTTTACCCCTATTCTTAATGGGCACATGGTTTAGCTACATATTTGGCCAAACTGTGTGCTAACAGTGCATGGATTACTATCCGAGTAAGGGTATCACATGGTTCATGCACACAGTTTTAGAAACCATGCACAAACCATTTCATCTTCCTCTATTAATTTTAATAGATTTTTTTAAAAGTTTAAATAGATTGGGTGACACTGTTTCTACTAATCGTGTAGCCTATATTTTTCTTCCACCAACCGGGGTTCTGGGCTCCAAACAAGCCTCAGATACCCTCACTTATTTCGAGACTTCATTAAGAAATTGTATAAGTATAAAATCAAGTAATTAAACTCAAAATAAAAGGATATTTACCTAAAGTAAAATTTGGGTTCTTAAATCCATTTTGACATGTAATATCATGAATTTATTTATCCTTATAGTATTTTAAATTCTCATTTGGTTTTATCCTTTCATTTGGATTATGATTCAAGGTTACCAAAGTGGAAAGGTTTTTATGTTACAATCTCGTCATTTATCGGGATTTTTTTTGATTAAGTCTCCAATATTGAAATCTCATAATTTACCTCTCAATGATTCTCATGAATTTTATTAACATATATTTATTCATGATATCTTCAAGTAATAGTACCATTTTTCACTCTTTATTACTTAAAATAATTGAGAAAAATATTTTAATAAAATATAACATTAATCCTCTCTTTGGTTAGAAATCCGTTTTCTTCCAAAACCATGTTTTCTAAAAATGTATTCAAAAAAATGTTTTATTATTATTATAATGTTTTTAAAAGACATTTCTAACCCCATTTTACTTTTTACAAAAATATTTTTAAAGGAATCACCTTATAATTTTCCAAGAAATTATCATTTTAATTTTACAAAAAATGTGAAAGGAATATTTTCTTTAACATGTATTTCATGAATTGAAATTCATGTCTTGATGGTCATTATTTTTTTTAAATCTTAAATTATAATTTTTTCAGTTTATTTTAAGAGAAATGTATTTTCAAAATTTTTTATTTTTTGAAAAGTTTTTTTTAATAGGAAAGGATATTTTCCTCAAGAAATTTTTTAATTGATTTGTAGATATTTCTTTATAAGTTTTCAAGGTTATTTTAAAATAAAATTATTTTCAAAATGTTTTATATTTTAAATTTTTTTCTAAAACAGAAAGGATATTTTCCTAAACAAATGTTTTATATATTTTTTAAATCTTATTGTATAAGTTTTCAAGGTTATTTTCAAAGAATTTTTTTTTCAAAATGTATTATCTTTTAAAATGATTTTTTCAAAATAGAAAGGATATATTTATCAGTAAATTTTTTAAATGATCAAAATTATTTTCCATTTAAGATGAAATTTATTGATGTTAACTATTCCTTTCTATGGGATATGATATAGGGACACCATTCTTATTCTTTCCCTGAATATTGTATGTATGTGATATCATGATGTTTTTGAAACCCATTTCTCTTCCATGGTTTATACCATGATAATATTCTTATAAAACCTACTTATTTTGATGGGTAATTCTATGATGAAATGATTATGAAACCTATCTTCTTTCCATAGGCTATGATGTGATAAAATGTTTATCAAAACCATTTAATTTCATGGGTTATGATATGATTAATTTTTTCAATCTTGTGGAACACATAAATATAGTATTCATCATGATATGGTTGATACCTATATCTCTTTCAAATTAATTGGGTAAATATTTATATCTCATGAGATAGACAGTACTGGAATGGGGAGTGAACTTGGTTCAGTAAGGGAATTTTTCCACTATGATGGTCTTGGGAGTGAACTTTGACTACTATGATGGTTTGTGGACTAAAAGCATTCCAATATGATAGACTTGGTGGTGATCCATGACTAATATGGAAATTATATTCTATTCTTATGTGTATGTCAAAAATTCCATGTCTTATGCCAATGTTATACTCTCATGACTCATGTTACTTGATTTCTCTATGATTCGTGACTTATGAACTATTAGTATTTATTCCATGACCAAATATTATGATCTTTGATATGAAGGGTATAGTTTTTATATGTCATGACCATGTTCTCATACCATTATGTTAATGATGTTCTTATGTATCTGCCTTATTTATCCTTACTAAGCATCTGAGGTCACCCTTTATTATGCTTCCTTTACCCAGGTTATATAGATATGTATTATGAATGATTTCCCTAAGAAGGGTTCTAGACACAAAGAACTTATTTAGATATGATGTATCTCACCTATGCACCAGTTTTTTATGTTTCCAAGTTTCCAAAGGCACTAAAATATGGTCCTCAGACTTGTGTTTTTTTAATGTTTTGAATATTCATCTAAAAATATGTGATATTTATATATGAGAAGCATGGGTCTCTATAGTTGGTATCAGAGGAAATGTTTAGTCCACCTTTGGAAACTATGATGATAAAACCTTAGTGATATCCCTAGGTATATTTCTAGGTATGTATCCAAATATAAGTCTAAGGATGAGTCAAAGTATAGAAAAATGTCTTGAAATTTTGGGAAAGGATATAGAAAGTGTTTATATGAAATTACATCTCTTCCAAGATACTACAGGTGGATATTCCTTGGGAAAAGAGGTACCTAGGGGTAATAACTCTTAAAATGATGTATTTACTTGGACTCGATCATCACTTAGTGCATGGCAATGGGTCTTACTTCACACCTGGTTTGACACTCCCAGGAGATATGCTTTGAAAATTCACAAACAATTTAATAACCATTAGGAAGGATTTAAATAGACGATGAAAATGAATGGACTAGGATAAACCTATGATTTCATGGATTAAAAATAATGTGTCATTATTTAGACATCATATAAGTGATTTTTCATGATTATGTTGTTTTCCACTATATATTTCTCACACTATGATTCCTGATTTTAGTCAATAGAGGCAACTCGAAGGAACAGGTTAAGCATTGAATGTGATGGAAAAAATTTTGATGATTAGTAAAATGGTATAATAACTAGATTAAATTATGTTTTGAGGATGCCTAATCATTTATCAAGAAACATGATTAACAACGTGCACCTTAACCAACTCTCATACTATCCAAAGAAGATAAATAAATATTTTTTTGAGAGTTTGGGTAGTGGAGACCATGGTGGAAAGAAGATTCAGTTTCCTATGTGTCAAGAGTGTGGGAAGAAACCCCCAAGTGGATGTCTTAGAGGAACGGGAAGTTGTTTTGACTGTGGAAAATAAGGACACAATAAAACTAAAAAGAAAAAATGAAAATTTGGGTGAATTTATTGGATGATAATAATGGTCTCCCTAATATTTCATTAACTATTGAGTACTTTAAATATGGAAATAATGGGCGTTATGAAAATATATGTCTTAATGGGAAAGCATTTGAATAAAATAATCAAGGTTACAGGAGTAATGGTAGGAAAGAGGGATTATGGAATATGAGGATGAATAATAGTTAATGGTTTGAGAAGGAAATGGGGTGAATGAACTATTTATGTATTTTAATTAAAATGTAATGTTATATGAATCCTTGAATATACAAGTATTGTTCAATATAAGTTTTTCATTAGTGATTTGAAATAATTTGATGAATGATGTTGATTGATTTGAAAAGTGATTTAATGGAAATGGGATATTTTGAAGATAACCCTTAATATGTTCCAAATATTGAGATAATGGTGTTGGGATAAATATATTATTTATCTAGATAAATTCAATTAGACAGTACTTATTTCCTTATAACTGATTAATTTTTTTTGATAAATTGGTTTATGCAATCACTCGTAGAGTTTATCGTATTTTTGGATTTAAGGAATTTATCCAATAATATTTTTTAATGTAAAGAATAAGTAAGCATTTATGTTTTCAATAATGTTTATATAATAATTATAGTTTAAATATAATAAATTATGAATATATTCATCTGTTTAGTATGTGACAATTAATAACTATTTCATGCTATTTAGGGGATTAATGATAAGTTCATTTTGTAAATTTAGTTACCTTCTTTCTAATGTTTTGGATTTTAATATTTCTAAAGGTTCATATGGATAACCATTTATGAAATGATTTATATTGAACTTTGAATGAGGATTTAGAGATTAATGTGCCATTTCACCATATAAAGATTCATTTTTATTGGATAGTATATGATAACCATTTTGTTTTTGTAATAACTAGAGATATAAAGAATGAATTATCATTCTTTATGGATATTATGATCCATTGGTGCTTCAAGCATTAAAAATTCAACTTCATTTCATTTGAGTAAGAGATGAAGTAGAAATTTATCAAGGCATAACCAAAGGGTTAGATACTTCTTATGAAATGGAATGAAATCAAGTAAGTATATCTTCTCATGAAGATTATCCAACATTGGGGAAAGGATATTGAAATAAAATTTCATCCTATAATCATCATTTTTATGATATCATGACTTTTTCATTCCTATTTGGTTTATGGTTTTGTGGTTTTTAACATTTTCTGTATTACACACTTTCTTGTGATCAATGTTCTCTATCACTCTCCATCAGTATTTGGGTGTTAGTTTTCTATTATATGACCATGTTTTCACTTTCCGACTATGTTCTTCTATTTGGAAACATGGTATGTATTACTCTAGATGAATTTCATACACCTCTTTATCTTTTTAAATAGGATGTATTATTAACCCTTTTTACGATGTGGATTTCTATTAAGGAATTTTAAAATGTTAAGCCTTTTATGACCTAGGAAAAATTCATTTTAAGGGTGGTAGAATGTAATGATGTGAGATTTTGTGAAATGTTTTTTTTAAATATATTTAATCTTTTTTAAATTTTATATTGCATGAAACACTGGGTTTATCTTGTGTTACACACAATACTATGTTTGGCTTATGTTACACACAATACCATGTTTATCATGCATTAAATTCAATATAAAGTTTAAATGAAATGTGACATACTATTAAAATATTATTATTTAATATGATAGTTATCACCTAGCTATTAGAAAAGAGAGTATGAATAGTATTAACTAAATTATGAAAATATATGGTCTACACACACACACATATATACAATGAATTATTTTTTGACCAATTAATTAGAAATAATAATAATAATCTTTTTTAAAATAAAGGAAATCATTTTATGAAGAACTATTTTGTGCAGATAAATGTGAATTACCTCAATAAATTAACAAAATCAATTTTGGTGAATTATTTTAATTAAATAAATATATTATATTTTCAATCAAAATTTTAATATTCATCTTATGTATTTTCTAGGTGAAAAATAAGAATAAACCTAATTTTATGATTAAAAATATATTTTTATAAAAAGTAGTAGTATCGACATTGGAAAATTTATTTTTAAATTAATTATAAAACTTTTATAAAAATAATTTCCAAAAATAATATTAATATTTTAAATTATAATGTAAAAAACATTTTGATGAATAGTGAAAAATACTAAATTTTAATTAAAAACAACCCTTTCGTTTAGTTAATTTATAAAATTAAATTAAATTTTAAATTTTTTTTAAAGTGAAATTAATTCAATAATAAATTAATTAATACAATTCAGGTAATTTTAATCAATTTCATATTTAATTTTGTTATAAAAACATTGTAAACATTTGAACATTTTCTCTTCAAAAACCGGATTTCTCATCACGTCTGTGGGGTTATTTTTAAATAAATTCTTCCAATTCTGTGAATATAACTTAGAAAAATAGATTCCATATTTGGAATAATAATAATTTATATTATTTAATTAGTTTAACATAATTTTATACCATAATGATTAGTGAAAACAACTAAAATAAATTATTATGATTAAGGTTAAAATAGGGTTTTGCATATTACATGCCTTTGTATAAAAATTAATTTTATACACACAAATGATTTTAAATTTAATTATTTGGTTTTAATATTTATAATTAGTAGGAATAAATTATCTAATAAATATCATTTTATTTTTGTTATAAAAGGTTAAATTACCTAGGTAAATAGAAAGATACAAGTTACCATGTAAAAAACCAAAAGGGTAAAATTGAGTAAACTTACAGTCTAAGGAATAACATGATAAAAAAGTGTTTATTTTTTGTGGTATAGGTTTGTATCAAAAAATAGTCCCGAAAATCCTTTATTGGTCTATTTTTTAGGCACATGAGTAAGAGTTTCTTTCCAATAGTGAATAAGTTTTGGTATTTATAAAAATATCACCCTCCTCAATTATAAAAGGGCATTAACCCCCTTAATTATTCACGCATGTAAAGCTCTTTAGATAGACCAAAACCTGAAAATTTTACTTTTTAAATTCTCCCCTATAATCCAAGAAGGATTATTTTGGGAATATATCCAACCTAGGAAGGTTTTGGTGCAAACCTGAGGAGGATACCTGAAGAAGGGATAGCGTTCTTCAACGAGAACTTTTATTTTACTTCTTCTTACACCTCCCTAAATTATTATTGTAAATTTTTGATATAATTATATATTTTTATGTTAATTTAATGACATAAAACCATGTACATTTTCATCAAATGGTTTAAAAAATCATCATTCATGTGTACGACGGACTACCGCCTTGCAAACTGATGTCATTTATTTTTTCATTACCACCTCTAAAGGATGAAAATAATAATGGATTTATTATTTACATATTATATTTATGATTTTAATATTATTATTGAATTTTTATATGTCACATACCTTCATACTCTTTATTTTTTGGGAATATTATAACTTCTCTCATTTGTATGGTGAACTACCATCTCATGAAGCGATGTGATTCGTTCACACTTTTCATGGAATTTCTTAAGGATAGGTTTGATAAAAATATGTAATGTATATAACATAAATATTATTCTTTAATAGTATATATTTATCATTTAATTTTCATTATTTTAATTCAACGGTAAAATGGAAACAACGTTCATTTGTACGTACAACCTACTATCTCTATGAATAATGTATTTCATTTTCCATCACTAAATTTTATGGATTACTCTAAATAAATATATCTTGAACATATATCATATTCATATCATGTTTAAAATTATAGAGATTATGAAACCATGATCAAGGTATGAGGACCAAAAATAAAAAGTCAAAACACACATAAAAAACAAATTAGTTATATCCTAAAATGTGACTTTAACATGAAATTATTATTAAACAGGTAATAAAATAGAATAAGTAAATAATATATTTTTTTATATATATAATTATTTTTTTTAATATATTTATAATAAAATTATATTTATTACATAGTAGGTTAGAATATGTATTATGGAAGTTAATAATTAAGGTACGGGATTTCCATCTAACTATTATTTTCTATGAGACACAAGCCATACTCATCATGTATTTCTTTTATGTAGTGTATATACAGACCATTAATGTATTATATGATTATTATCCTTAAAATTATGGGGATTTACATATCAATTTTATTAAATATCATTAATGGGGATTATAATTTTTATGTTATTAATGTGGTGAGGGATTTTTGTCTCAATTTTCCTTCTTTGAGACATATGTTATGTTATGAACCTATATTATTTTATGTGGTGTGTATAAATACCCATTAACATGTAATATCATGAATTTATTTATCCTCGTGATATTTTAAAGTTTAATTTTTTTCTCCATTCATAGGTTTTATGATTCGATTTTACCAAAGTGTTAAGGGTTTTATGTTACAATCTCAGTGTTTATCAAGAATGTTTGTGATTAAGTCTCTAATATTGAAATATCATAATCTAAATCTCAATAATTATCATGAATTTTCTTCTACTGTGGTTATTAATTATATCTTAAAGTAATAGTACCATTTTTTCACTCTTTGGTACTTAAAATAATTGAGAAATTTGTTTTAAGAAAATATAACATTATATCTATATTCCGTCGGAAATCCATTTTCTTCCAAAACCATGCCTTCTAAAAATGTTTTATTATTCTCTTATTATTTTTTAAATAAATTTTTACCCATTTTTTAATTTTTACAAAAAAAAATAAAGGAATATTCATTTCATTTTCCAAATAATACCGGTTTGGATTTTACTAAAAAATTGAAAGGAATATTTTATTTAACATGTATTTAAGGAATGTAATTTACCACCTACATGAGCATTATTTTCTTTGAATATTACTTTATAAATTTTTAAGGTTGTTTTAAGTGAAAATTATTTTCAAAAAAAATTATGTTTTAAAATGTTTATTAAAGATAAAATAATATTTTCTTCAATAAATGTTTCAAATGATTTTTAATTCTTCCTTTATATGTTTTAAATGTTATTTTAAAATAAAAGGATTTTAAAAATGTTTTATGTTTTAAAAGGTTTTTTTTAAATTGTAAATGATATTTTCCTGAGAAAATGTTTTAAATTAATTATATATTTCTATATTCTTTTTTAAAGTTATTTTCAAAGAAAATAATTTTCAAAAAAAATTATGTTTTAAAAATTGTTTTTCAAAATAGAAAGGATATTTTTATCAAGAAAGTTTTTAAATGATCAAAATAATTTTCCATCTAATATGACATCTATTGATGTTAGCTATTACTTATTTGGGATATGATCCAAGGATATTATTCCTATTATTTCTCTGAGTTGTAATTATTTAGGATGGAATGATGTTTTTGAAACCTATTTCTCTTCCATGGGTTATACCATGATAAAATTCTTATGAAACTTGCATCTTTCCATCGATTATTCTATATGAAACAATTAAATGATTATAAAACTCATCTATTTTCCATAGGTTATGATATAATGTGATGTTTATGAAACCCATTTCATTTCATGGGTTATGATATGATGAATGTTTTATGATCTAGTGGAACATATAAATATGGTTTTCATTATGTGATTTGTGGGACCTATATCTCCTTCCAATTCATTATGTAAATATTTATATCTCATGATATATAAAATACTGTAATGGGGAGTGAACCAAGTTCAACAAGGGAATTTGTTCACTATGATGGTATTGGGAGTGAACCTTGACTACTATGATGGTTTGGGGATTGAACTAAATCTGATATGATAGACTTGGAAGTGAACCCTGACTAATATGGAAATTATTTTCTATGTGTATGTGTATAGCAAAAATTCCATGTCTTATAACATTTTTATTCTCTCATGGATCATGTTATTTAACTATATTTTGATTCATCTCTTATAAACTTCCAATCTTTATTCCATGAAACAAGATTATGATCTTTGATATAATGGGTCTTTTTTATTATATTATGATCATGTTCTTATATCCTTATGTTCATGTTATGATTAATTATCTACCTTTCTATCCTTACGGAACATCTAAGTTTACATTTTCTTAAAATTAATTTCCTTAAGATATAAAGATATGTAATATGTATGATTTATCTAAGAAGGGTTCTAAATATGAAGAACCTAGCACTACTAAAAAACTAGGTTTATCTCGTGCTAGGGCTTTAACAGCGCTAGCTAAAAATGTTTTTTAAAGTCCCCCCTTTATTAGTGTTAAAAAAAGAGTTGTTAAATGGGGGAATTTATCAGTGTTTTTTTACAAGTGTTGATAAATGAGGTATTTTATCAACGCTTCTAAAAAAGCGCTAATAAAGGGGGGTTTTATCAGTGCTATTTTAGAAGTGCTGATAAAGACCCCCTTTATCTGTGATTTTTTATAAGCGCTGATAAAAGTATAATTAAAAAAAATATTTCATTAAAAATAATATATAAATATATAAATATATTTATATTGATATAAATATAATATATATATTTGAAATATGTTTTAGATAAGATAAATAGGTATTTACACTTAATATGTAAGATATTTAATGAAAACAGATTATAAAATAACTAAAAAATATTTTTATTTAATAATTTACTTATTATTACCGAGTAATAGTCATTTAATATCAATTTGAAGATAATAAAATTCAAAATAATAATAAAATATCTAAAATAAGTTGAAAATGTAACTCAAATTTCAAACCACCATAACTTTTTATATCTTTGTCTATTTGGGCTCTTCCACATATCAAATTGAATCCTGCAATGAGATCTATGTCCAAATTATTAAGGATAAACCCTTTGTCATGTTTTTTGACGCCAAAAAGGGCCCCGAAGGCCTCCAAAATTGAGTTTTTAATCAGGGTACCCCAATTTTTATCTTTTGATAAATTTTAAGTCTCGTTTATGGGGGGTATTTTTTCCCTTTTTCAGCGGGGACTTAATTTATTCCTTGGGATTATATACATATTGATATTGTGGTTTTTAAATCTTATCCATTTTCATAATTTAATTTTATTTATAATCAAATATGTAGCAATATATACATATTTTTTATATATTCACACATAAAATATTAATTTTATAAATAAATAATAAAACATATTTACATATAAAATATATTTATTAATATTTAAAAATATATATAAATATATGGATAAAAATGTGATGAAATATATATAAATATATGGATATATTAAAAAATATAAAACAAAATACTATAGAAGAGTGCTAAAGTTGTTACTATATAACGTGGAGGTCTAGGGTTCAAAACTCAATGGAGAAAGGGGTGCGCACGGGAGGCTGGGATTATATAAAGCATTGATAAAGGGGTGTGGGAATCACTGATAAAGGGGTGGGTGGGTGGAAGCACTGATAAATGGGGGTGGGTGGGATGTAGAAAAAATTATATACCCATTATTAGTGGGGCCTTTATCTGTGCTAAAAAAGCACTGCTAAAGGCCCCTTTTAATAGCTCTAAAAAAAGAACTGATAAACAGGGCCTTTAAAAATGCTAAAAAAACATTGTTAAGGGACCATTTTAATAGCAATGTTAAAGTGGGACTTTATTAATGCTTTTTTATAACTGATAAAAGTTTCGGGCTTTTAACCGCACTTCGACTATCAGTGATTTTTTAGCACTAATAAAGGCCTTTTCTAACACTGTTAAAGGCTGATTTTATAGTTGTGTTGTGAGAGATGATGCAACTCACCTATAGACCAATTTTTTTTGTTTCCAAGTTTCCAAATTCACTGAACTATTATGGTCCTCAAGTATGTGTTTGTATAATTTATTGAATATTCATCTAAAAATATATAATAACAATATATGAGAATCCTAGGTCGCTATTGGGGGCAATTAGGATGGAATACTTCATTGAATTTATTATTTGACTCATGGACCATTTCACAACAAGGTAGTGTGGTGTACATCTAGAATGGTAGATTGAGTGAGGTATATTTCTTATGTTTTCACTTAAATATTAATGCAATAGTACCTAAGATTTTGAACTCCTTTTTTATCCTTTAATTTTTAAAAATATTATTACCCACCAACCCATAGCCACCAAATTCACCTTTAAAATTTTCTCATAATTGAGAAAATTTTTATGTATCATGGTGTGGGGAAATGATAGTTTCCATAGACCTATGGTGATACATGTATTTTCCAAGTATGAACATAACTCAAGAATAATTTTTCTTGAGTTAATAGTGACTAGAATTTCCAAGTTAGGTAAGTTTAAATTGGTTCATGGATGGATTTTTTAGGCTGAAAAATTTTATATATGAGAAAATAAAATTAAAGTGATTTTTTTTTTCAAAAAACAAGACATGATGAAATATATTTTTTAAAAAATATTGGAAAATTATCTCATTCTTGGTTTTTTGGTAGATTTGATATGGATATTTGATATTTTTCCAAGAGTGGAAAAGGGTAAGTGTAGGATAATTGATAAAGAATTATTTTATTGAATATTTTTTTGAAAATAATTGATATAATTTCCCCATAGTAATATTTCTTTTATGATATAATGAAATTTTTTATTTTGAGCTTGAATTTAAAAAATTTATGAAAATTAGATTTTTTTTCATTTTAATTTCACTCAAGAATTTTAATTATAACATTTTTTGTGTTAATTTTGAATTGAAATTTATTCGATGTATTATATATTGATTGGGATATATTTTTATTGATACCATTCTATCTAGAACCCATATCTGAAAGGAGAAAGTGTCCATGAAATTAATGATGGATTAGATTAGAGAGATTGGACCTTACCTCACTATTTAGGCCAAAAAAATTTCATTTGTATATGGAATGGGATGAAATTTTTCTATATGTTAAAAACAAAGTTTAGAGAATTTAATTATACTATAGTGACATATAGTTCATATAATAACTCAATAGAAAAGATTGATCTATGTGGAATAAATTTTAGAGGTAGAATTCTGCATATACTCTTCCTTACATTTCAAAACTTAGCCCTCACCTACTATATTTAATGGAATATTTCACACTTATAGAGGGTTTTTTTTGGATTTAGGGGGATTTTTCAAATATAGTGGTTTTATTAAACCTCTATAATCATTTGGAAAAAGGAATACCAATTGCAAGGATCTCTTCCAAGAAGGTTTTCCCCTTGTTCTTCTTTTACTCGTTTATTTGTTTTAATGCATGTAATCTCTCTTTCACTTAAAAAAGATATTATATTTTACTCATTTTATTTTTATTCTTGGTGATGTAATCTATGAGTGGATATTATATTGGGATATACCCTTTTAAACATTTTCTTTGTAAAATCATCTCTATGGTGATAATTCCACCCTTGTAAGAGTAATTCTTTCTGTGGATGATCTAATTATTACCTCATTCATTATTTATTTTGAATCCTTGTACTCACTATAATTTATAATATTATGGTCAATGAAATCATTTTATAAAGTTTAAATAACTCAAATGATTCACACATATCACATGAGGCTCAGAATTTGTGATTTGTGTCAGCAACACTTTAATAATAAAATCTAATCAACTTGGGATCAATTAATAAGATTTGAATCTAATGATAATAATCAAAATATTATCATGAAAACAGTATATGTAATTATCTAATTGTTCACTAATCATAGATTTTATTTGGTACTAAAATAAAAGAAGAATACTGAGATTATAAATCCCAAAGTTATCGTAGCGTTCATTCATTCCAATCATTGTGGTCATGTTTTCTTACATAGGTTTTAGGGGTTGAAATTTTAGGGAACCATAATTGAAAAAATCTAATTTAAAGGGTGATTACTATTTATTTATGAAGGATTATATTATATCTATCAAAATCATTCATTTTTTTCTTATGTTATTGTTTCTTTCTCAATTCATTTTACCTAGAAATCATTTCCTTGCACCATTTTGTTCTGAATTCACCCACCAAAACCTATAATTTCCTTTTTGTTTTCATAAAATATAAATTACCAAAAATATAATAAATTAAATTATAATATTTATTGATTGAAACTAAGGATCCTCAAGATAGATGACCTAGGTAATCCTATGTAATTCACTTAGTAAAAATAATAAAAAAAATTGCAGTGTTCTTGGAAACGCTTATTAGGGATATGCCCCTAGGTGTATGAGTGATGATAGTTATAAGAGAGGATTTAGACCCATGGTTTTATGATTTATGATGATTCTAGGAATGGATAAAACCCCTAGGTGTATGATTGATTATGGTTCTAGGTGGGGATGTGACCCCCTAAGTGTAGTTTGTATAATAGTTCTAGGGTGGGATATTGCACCTTGGGTGTATGTTGTATTATGGTTCTAGGGTGGGATACGGTCACTCGAGTAGTGATATTCTGAAAAGTATTATGTTGGGGTGTGTTTCCCCCAAGATGGTATGCATTATGATCATATACATCTAGCAGTGGATGAAGTGAGTATAGTTCGGTGTCCTGGTGGACTGGTTAGCACGGGAAGACCGAATATGCATGCTTGTGTGTTTTATTCCTATTATTTTTTTAGTCATGCATAAACTTGTATATGATGGTGTATAATATGGGAACTTATTGATACCTTACTAAGATATTTTTTTTACACGATGCACGAGAACTTTGGTTTGCATGCAGACCTTGTGTTTTCTTTATAGTTTTGAACACTAGTTGTGTTGTGGATTGAGCTGGGCCAGCTCAATAGGTATTATAGATGCCACATCTCAAATTGGATAAACTATATATCAAGGTTACAAACCAAAATTTGACAAGACCCTATGGGAATTTTCAATCCCCCAGGCTGGTGAATAACACTTGGGCATCAAACAACAAACAACGGGAACAATTTCACCCAACCAGAAACAAGATACATAGAACATTTACACAATGGATAGAAGCATAAAAATAAAATTAAAGAAATATATGCCATAAAAAATTGAAATAGAGATAGGGATACAACTCTCAAATAGTAGATAAAACCCAAAGGTACATGTCCAAAAAACTAGAAAGGACAACTAAAATCCATAACTACTACTCCATCTGATCTGTGGGAAAAGACCCTCTTTATCACCACTAGCTACCCACACCCAATTTACATGAACCTCATCACCTCACTATGGTTCCTTTATTATTACAATATCAAAATACATAATAATTTATACACACTTATGAAGGGATATATAGGGTGTGATCGGAACAAGATCATTCATATCCCACCCAAGTGTTCCATATTAAGTCTTTGTGAAATAATCCCAATATGTTCAATTTAAAAAAAATATCATGATAATAAGTTAAATAGTTTTTATATAAAAAGAATGGTAAATAAATAAATTTTCCATAATTATAAAACCATTTAGGTAAAACAATTAAAACCATATCACATTTATCAAAGTAGACAATCAAAACCAAAACATTTCAAACCAAATCATCGATAAATCATGCCAACGATCACTACAGTTCAAACTAAAAGACTAATCATGACAAAATCAACCAACTAGTGCACAATAAAGTCCTTATTACATAAGACTAAGTAGAAGAGGAACACCCCTTGAGTGAACCCCCCATCAATTTAAATACCAAGTCCCTAAAACAACAGTCCTAGGAGAAGAAGAACATCCCATGAGTGAACCCACCAACAATAAAATGGTTGAGGCCCAATAATAAACCTTCAAACTAAGTACCCAAGTATTCACATGTGTTTTATTTCCAAAATCATTTTATCAAAACAATGATTTGAAAACTATTTCATAAATCAATTTCACAATTCTTTGAATATGCCTTTTTCTTTACCAAAACAAGGGGGAAACCATGTGTTCTCAAAAACTAGTTTACACACACACACAAATAAATAAATAATTCAAATTAATGTAGAAAAGAAATTAATAAAATAATATCAATTAGTGGTTCATATAACATAGGATAAATATAAAACCACCCACCTCAAACTCAGATTTCACACCAAAATAATTAGGATCCATATCCCCTAGAAGGAATGAAAAAATGAAAAAAGGAGTCCATATCAATGATTCCCACATATTAGAATCATATTCCACAACAACAAGGGTCGGTGGAGAGGTTAGGTCACATATACCTTTAGAATCACGCATTTTGTAACATGATTAAAGTAAGGACTGGCCCCCGGAAGAAGATATCATAATAGAATCTTGAAGGATCAAAAAAGAATCATCATCGCATGATCAACTGATACATGAATGTATCCCAAGTCCACAACTACAAACAATGGAAATGAATAAGCAGAAAGGATGGTTAACAAGAGATATATGGTACAACCCCCATGTATATTGAGCACTGAATAAATCAATCCAGAAGAGGAGGAAGTTCCAAAAGTCTATTAGAAGAGCCTAGAGTTTGACGCAGGGAAGAAAAAAGTGAGTGAATTAGAGTTCCAAACTTGCATAGGTGACCATACAAATACTTTAAGGGAACCATTCTAATCAATTATTCGTAAATATTTCTATAATAAATCTCAACCAATCCTAGATGGCTATCCCAAAATTCCCCAAAATCCAAGACACGGGCATTGAGCATATCCTCCATAATCTGAATAGCACACTCCATCTAACCATCTATATATGGATGATAAGTTATATTCAATCGAACCTGAGACCTTATAATCTCATAGAGATTCTTCCATAATTTAGAATTAAACCTGATATCCTTATCCAATATAATGGAATAGGTATCCCCATGTCACCCCATGATCTACCAAATTTACATCTTACCTCGATATTTAACTTTAGTGGTGTCCCTGATTAGAATAAAATGAGAATATTTTTTAACTGATCAAACACCACCCAGATAGAATTCTTCCATTGTGGAGTTTTTGGTAGTTCAACAACAAAGTCCATGTACACCTCATCCCATTTCTAAACCAACACTGGAATAGGCTAGAGAAACCCAAAAGGATTCAAGATCTCTACCTTTACCAGTTGGAGTGTGTAACAAAGAGACACATAAATAGCAATGTAATGTTTCATACTCATCCATCAGAAACTCTGTATCATTTCATAATACATCTTCATCATACCAGCGTGAATGACCCATAAAAACTATGATAATCATAAAAAAGTGAATTCCTCACAATTCCTGGGTTGACAAACCAATCCCTAAATTGGAGAATATCATCATAAGGGAGAGACCAAACATGAATGGTCTCCCTGTTATTTAATATTTCCCTAATTCTACTGAACTCAAAATATTTTTGTTGAACATATAGCACAGTCTTAAGAATATATGATGATAACTAAATGAAATTCATAATTATACCTAAATTATCCTCCAGAGTATCCAGAAGAATCTGAGTGAATATCCCCATAAGGTTACAATGTTCCATAAATTTCAAGATAGCATAGGGTGGATCTTTCCTATTGTGAGTGTCTGTGAAAACATTCCCCTTCCCCATGGGGTGGGAAATTTCAAAATCAAACATCTAAAGATATTACACCTACCATATTTTTCTGATATTCAAGACTTTTTTAGAAAATATATAGCTTAGACTCTTATGATCATAAAATACCATGAACCTCTCCTAAAAAAGATAGTTCCTCCAACACTAAAGCACATATATAACTATAGAAACCACTAGATCATGAGTGTGGTCATTCTTATCATGTGGTCGAAGTTAAATTGAACCATACATGATCATCCTGCATAATCACACAACCCATACCAGCACCAAAAGTATCAGTGTATACCATATACCCCATACCGAGCTTAAGTAAGATAAAAAAGGTGATGATGTAAAAATATATTTTAACTCATCAAAAGAAGTATGAAACTTGGGATACCATATGAATTTCACATTTTTCTTGGTAAGGGAATTCAACGGTGATTCCAAATTTGAGAAATCCTTGAAGAAACACTAATAGTACCCTGTAAGACCCAAGAATAAATAAATCTTGAATACGTTCCATGGATCCTCTCATAACAGGACAACCTATAACTTCTAAGGATCAACTGATAATCCATGATAAAAAATCACATTCCCCAAGAACTTTAATTATTGAATCTAGAAATTTCATTTTGAAGTCTTTCCATAATTTTTTTGGTTTCTTGATATTTATAAAACCAGATTCAAATGGTACTCGTTCTCATGTTCGGATCTCATGCAAACCAATATTTTTACTATGAAAACCAAAATGAAGATGTCGAGATACTTATATAATATTAAATTCATCAAAGAAATAAAAATATAAGGGTCATTAGTAAGACTAAAAGACATCACAATATATTTATAATGGTTATATCTACTCCTAAAATTTTTCTTCGGTATATTAGACTCTCAAACCATGAGTTGAGGATAACCCGACCAAAGATCGATATTTGAAAAACACATCTCCCCCTTTAATTAATAAAAAAATTCATCAGTATGAGTAAAAGGGTACTTATTATTAAAATCTACTTGATTAAACTTCTGATAGTCCACACACAAATGAAGTGAAGCATCAACATTATTGGAAAAGAGAATAGGGGATGCCTATAGTGAAACACTAGGGAGAACAAATCATTTACCTATCAGGTATTCCAAATAGATCTTGAAATCCTTCAATTTAGTAAGTTTCATATGATAAGAGGGTATTGATATCAGTTGTGTACCTAGAACCATATCAATCATAACCTCCACCTCCCTATTTAGATGAAGGCAGAAGAATTTATCTAGGAAATCATTAATAATGTCCCAAAAAACTATAGGAAGATCACTAAAATAATAAACATAATTGGTCTCAATTAAAATAATAGGAAACAAACTTTATAACTTTGGGAAGGGAGGTTATATATGTCTAGACATCAGATACCACTCTCCCTAAAACACCTAAGATCTCTCATCAGTAGAAATGAATGAAATATGATGATGATAACAATCAATCTCATGATGATGATAAATTATCCAATCCATCTTGATGATGATGTCAAACAAATATAGATCAAGAACTATAAAATCCTAGACAAACTCCATATTATATATCGATAGAGAATAAGACATACACCAAATTCCTTACTCTCTCCTATTTCTAATAGGTGTCTCTTACTCCATAAAAAAGGAAATTATATTTTTTGGAAGTTTTATCACATAAAAAAATAGGAAAACATAAAAAAAAAATATAAGGCAACTATATCAAATAAAGAAATTTTTGAAAATCATACATCTCACTATCATTAGAACTGTATCAACCTCTATCATAAACTCATCCACTATATTAAGTTTCTTCACTCCTAATGCCTATGGTTGGAGCCCTATGGATGTTAAGGATTCTGACTACACCATAGATCCCTTTGGAGCTAAAGATCGATGACCATAATGAGGCAGAGACATGCCCGGGAAAACCTCTATAGATAGTCAAATTAGCCATAAAAATTGAACATCTTTACGAGTGTAGAAGAAGAACATTGGGTGTGTCCAACCTTACTAAACTAGTATCAAGTCAGGGGCACATTGTTGGATACCTAATATGGTGCAAAGTATTCTTACTACTCAGAACCACCCCCGCCACTCTTTTGATGATCATGCCACTTCCTCTTCCTTCTCATCATGCCACTGAAGATGCCACTGTATGGACGATAAGGGGTAGTATGGAAAATATTTCCTATCATGTTCATAACTTCTAGAATATCCCTATCAACTATGTCAGAATATGTGGTAAGATTTAGTATAAACACATGTGACTTAATATTTGGGCCCAAACCCTACAGGTAATTATAGTCCTTTACCTGATCATTCTTAACCACCTTCGAAGCAAGACAAACCAGCTCCACAAACTCATTGGTGTACTCCGACACCGAATGTTCTCCCTACTATAAAGATAGGATCTCCAAAAACAAGGACATCAACAGAGGATCTGAGCATAACTACATAAATAAGAAGGCCTTAAAACCCTTCCAATCCAATCTCACATGCCTATCAACATGTACCATAGAATCCCACCATCACTCACTGGCACTCACGAGCTTGAACATCTTTCACTTCACCTTGATATCATCTTGTATATCTATGAAGTTAAAGATCTGATCAATATTTATTCATTCAGTCCTCCTACTCTTGGAGTTCATTTTTACCCTTAAAGGATGGTGGATTCTCATATAGGAACTCATGAGATCAGTCTTTATTGCCTCCAACTCCTGTTTGTACCTCGACGATTCAGTTCTAAAACCTAGTATATTATGGACCATGTTATGAATTTCATGAACGATAGTCTCTATATTATTTTGATCCAAATGAGGATTCACTTGAGGATCGTTCATTGTACCCACCTTTAGAACCCATGGAAGACGTCTTGGAGGCATAATAATGCACGTTGAAAACATAATAAAAATATCAGATAATTGATAATAACTATGTTTAAACCAAAAATACAAAATTAGAAACTGAGATTAAGATCAAAAACCAACACAATAGATACAAATCCCAATATCCCATTGTAATTTGAGGTTTTCATATCAAGATTTATATAGTCACTCACCACAACCTACCTCTCAAGTCCCAAAAATTCTATCTCCCGTCTACCAACCTTCCAAGACTAAGCATAACCATGATATAATACCAAATTATCACATCATGACCTAGATAGCCCATCCATAGGATAAAAACTAAAATATACAAATAATTTAAGGGTGTTACCGATCCCCAAGGGATAGAAAATAACACCCATGAATCAAACAACAAATATAGGGAATTATTTTTCCCAACCTGAAACAAGATACATGGAACGTATACATATATAAAAGAAATAATGGAATAAAACTAAAATAAATATATACCATAACCATAGTGAAATAGTGGTAGTGATACATCTCTCAAACAGAAGATAAAACCCAAAGGTATATTCCCAAAAAACCCAAAAAGGGTAACTAAAACCCAAAACTATAACTCCGTGTGATACATGGTAAAATCCCCACCATCTAACCCCTAGAAACACATACCAAACTAACATGAAAATTGATGCCTCATTGTGGTGCCTTTCCTTTTCTTACATCAAAAAACATAACAATGTCTATACATAGCCAAATGGGTTTATAAGGTGTGAGATAAAAAGTCTCAGTATGATCCCACCCTAGTGTTCTATATCAAGTCTCTGTGAAATAATCCCAATATGCTCAATTTATAGAAAAACATGGAAATATAATTAGATAAACCATTTTTATCTTAAAATAGTGGTAAATAAATCCCTAGTTTCCATAATTCTAAAACCAGTCACATAAAAAAGTTCAAGGAATATCACATATATCAAAGAAATTAATCATAGCAAAAAATGGTAAAAACTAAATAATAATTAAATCATGCCAAGGATCACTATAGGTCAGGCTAGTATCCAAATCATACCAAAATAAACAACTGGTTTATAATCAAGTCTATAGAACATAGGCCTAATGAGTATACGAACACCCCATGAGTGGACTCCCAAACAATATCAATACAAATTCCATAGAACAACAGGCCATGGGAGAAGTGGAACACTCTATGAGTGAACCCACTGACAAATAAAATGGAAAAGCCCCAATGCTACACCTTCCACCTAAGGAACCAAGGCTTACCATGTGCTAAATTTACCAAAAAATTTCATCAAAACCATACTTCCAAAATCATTTCATAAATACATCTCATAATGATTTGAAAATAAAATTTATTTTTCCAATACAATGAGAAAACCATATTTTATAAAAACATATTTTACACATAGAGAGAAATCAATAAATCATGATAATTCATTTAGAAAACAATTTAATAAAATAATATCAATCAATGGTTCACATAACATAGGATAGAGAGAGAACCACCCACCTCAAACTCAGGTCACACACCAAAACTGACAGGATTCGTAACCATTAGAAGGAATAAATAATGAAAAATGGAGGACTTATTAATGATTCCCACATATTAAAAACATATTACACAACAATAAGATTTTGTGGAGAGGTTATGTCACACATACCTCTAGAAAAATTCACGTCACACCACGACCAAAGTAAATATTGTCCCCCTAAAGAATATTTCACATTTGGTCTAAAATGATCATATAATAATCTTCATCACATGATCAAATGATCCATGAATATGACCCAAGGTTATAACTGTAAGTAATGGAAGTAAATAAGTAGAATGACTTCTCAATGAGAGATATGTGACACAACCAACACATAGATCGATCACTGAACAAAGTGATCTAGAAGAGGAAGAATCACCCAAAATCACCTAGAAGATCCTAGGGTTTGATTTGGGGAAGAAAGAAAGTGAGTGAATTTTGATTCAGGATTTAAATGCATAAAACCTAATGGGTGTGAGGGGTTTAAATCGTGAATAAGGAATTATGTTGAAAAAACCCATAATTCATGTTGGTGAAAAAAATATGTCACCTCGAATTAAAAATCATAGTGGATATATTTATGATATAAAAAATAGGGTTTATAGTGTAAATGGACTTATGTAGTAAACCTTTTTTACATCTTGTGCCATGAGGCCCATTTATACTGTAACTTAACCACTTATGGAATAAATGTGCCTTGTAGGCAGTGACTAACCTAGGATTTGATGAAAACTGTCAAAACATTATTGATCCCCACTAAACCTAAGAAACACACTCTTAAAGATAAAATAGAGTGCACATTTTTATCCAATATGTTACTGAAGAGGGGTGGACTTAAGGCTCAGAGATTCTAGTAGAGTTTCCTTGTATTTTATCTACTTTTTTCACCTTTTATATGTTGTTGGTTTAGTGGGAGACTAGTTGGGGTGTATAATTGTATGATACATTTCATTTATTATAGTGTGGATATGTTTTATTTATTATTCATACCCTAATTTTTTTTTTTGATAATGTTTAGTTATTTATTATTACTGATGATCATGATATCAAGGGTATAGTCTCTCCAATGTATGATTTAGTCCATTGATTATAGTCAACATCCTTTGTAATATGGGGAGTTGTGTCTAAATTCATGTAGCACACTATCTAGAACATTAATTAGTGGTCTCCTTCTATGGTGTTACAAAGTGGTATCATAGCACTTTATTTTATTTTTATTAATATTTGGGATATGGTAGACCAGTGATAGGACTGATCAGAACTTGGGATAGATGCTATGTTGCATGCCTGACTAACACCACCATGAGCTGAAATCTAGGTTACCAAGGATTTGGGATTATTATTCTTGGATTTCCATATTTTTATTAGATTGATTTTTAAAAAATATGATATTATGAATTTATTGATTTTGGTTTTACTCTTTCCTTGGGATGGCAATAGAGTATGCATTCATGTTTTATATTTGGCATGTAGGTTCACTTAACATGTTCATGCTTCTGTGTTATTGAGACACTGGATCCCAAAAATAAAAGGAAAAGGAAAATAGTTTTAGTTACATAATATGTCAACAATAACCTATATGGTAGTTCCCTGATTTCTTCTTAGTTTCATTGTACAAAATCAAACCATATAACTTATTATTGTTTCTATTGATCAGTTGTTCTACTTATCATATTGTATCAATAAAAAAATTCCAGATGAAACTTATAAAGTGTTTTCCTCTATAAATTGGGAATGGAATTTCATTTAACTAACCCACCATTAGGATCTATTTGATATTAATCATTATAGGGTGATGTTGTGTGTGTGTGTACATTCATGACCATAAACATGTATGAGATCTTGGCCCTCGAGGAGGTAGTCAAGTATGTGGAATCTTAGTGAGGATTAGTACACTATAGTGGGTAGTGACTTGAGTATGTGCTTTCTGATATGTATATGAGTCCCTACAGAGGGTTTCTTGGAATATGAGTGTATGTGTGATATCTAAGATGGGTGTTTGTATGTTTCATTTTGAGTTATAGCCTATGTAGGGTATAGTTATGGACTAGGTGGTAGAATCTAGTAAGATTGATATGTGACTCGAGATATTGGTGATTTTATATTATGATTGATTAATAGGACACTTTCATGTTATTAATTGAGATGAGTTTTGATTGGTGAGGGTAACCCAAGAGAGGGTGTAGCCTAGGCTTGTGAGTGCCCTGAAATGGAGTACATGGGTAGATGCTCTATGCTATGAGATTGATGCATGGGAGGTTCTATCAGATATATGGTATAGGCATGGAGATACCTTGGGTATTATAAATATTAAATCATGAGTAATTATAGTCTAGTTATAGGTATGGTATACATGAGAGGCATGGTCAGTTGTTTTATTAGGTATGATTCTTCATGAATGACATGTGTGTCAAGTGGATCTATTCCAATTTATTTTTTTAATAATTTAAATTCTTCAATTTATTTATTTTTAATTATTATATCACTTTCTATATTTATTCTATCTAACATCAGTTAGGAAATAATTAAGAATTTTACTATTTTAAGCTTTCACTACATTTAGAAGAAAATAATAGTGTTGAATTTATTAATAGTTTTTTATTATCATCTACAAATTTTATTTTATTGTTTAATTTGTTGCTGAATTTTATTCTTTAAGTATACTATGTTACAAATTAATTTTATCCTATAATTAAATTTATTATGATTTTGGAAGTTTTAATTTTTAACAGAGGACATACTCTTCTATGTTTTTTAAAAGTATTACACATTTTACAAAATACTTACACATTTTAAAAAAGTATTACAAAAACCTTTTAAAGTCATATGAAGTTGTTTCTTCACAAAGTCTAATGCCTCATAATAAATTTTAAATACTTACAGTAATAAAGGATGTCTTACAAAATTGTATTACATTTCTTACAAAATGTATTTTTTGATGAATTCATAAGTCTTATGAAGTATGAATTCATATGAATATAGAAGTTTTTCTAAGTTAAAACTCTTCAAAGCTCTTATAAAATTTTATGAACTTTTATAAAGTCTTAAAAACTTTTATAAATTCTTAAAAACTCTTACTTTTTCATTTTTATCAATTAACATGGAATTATTTATTTGATTTGTTTATTATATTTTGGTTGTTTCAACTAATATTATGGGGTTGAATTTTCATATTCAAATTTGGTTGGAATTTTTAAAATCTATTATACATGGAATACATACATGATTAAAGGTGGGTTATTTAGAGTTTCTAATTACTAATTATTATATAAATAATTATTAATGTTTTAATTTTTTTATTTTATCATTATCTAATGACTGATAAAACTGGTAAGTTTTCAAATGTAAATATTTTAGATTTCAAAGGATTTGTTTTATAAAATATTTTAGAGACTATTCAATGTATTTTTAATAAGTATTCAAGATAGATTATTATGTAGTTTATTTTAAATCTATTCATCATTCTTAAATTTTTTAATAATGAAAAACTATGAAGTAGTTCTTTATTTAAATTATAAGATTTTGGAAAGTAGACTAAGTATTCAAGGATATTTATTAGCAACATTATTTTTGGAGAATATCATGGTAACATTATTATTATTCATTTTTGAATAATTTTTACAATTATATATGACTATTTTGAGATTTAAGGCAACATCTACATGAAGATTAATATTTACTATTGTGAAGAAGATCATGGATTAACCATTGAAGTTTCCAATAAAAATAGGATAAATATATATTAAATGGGGTATACATAGACACACAATTTCACATGAGATATTAAAGTGATGTCTTGTTCAAGAACTTAATTTTTTACACACAACATTGCTATATTTCCCTGAGCTAAATCATTCAACTACGTTGAAGGGATAAATATAGATTGTTACACACCAGAAACTTCACTATCATCTTTCATTTATTTAACTATTTTATATTTTAGTGTGTTTTAATCTTTCATGTATTAAAAATTTTATCAATTTGTAATCACTCAACGCACAAATAGTTATACCTCCATAAGAGTTGTGTCTATTTTATGCTAACCTAATAAAAAATCAAGATCAAGGGTTATACCTTGTCCATGGAAAAAGGATAGAGATTTTTAATATGCTCATATTGTGAAAAAGGAAGGGTTTTTTTGTTGTGCCTTAGGTATGGGAAAATTTAGGTTGTAAATGGTTGTGACTTCCCTTCAAAAGTTTGGTCTATTTTATAGTGGTTGTCATTTCTCTTGATGAGTAGAGAGAATTGAAGAGTATACATTGGATCTATTTGATCTAAACTACTATAAAAAATCATCATGTTATCTTTTTTATTATTCTACTTACACACTTTAAATTATAAAAACTTACTTGTTTGTGGTTATATTGTTTAACTATTGGGTGAATCACTTTCTATATTATAAATTTGTTAACTTTGATATTTTGAGGATTGATAATTCAACCCCTCCCTTTTATTTTTCATATTAACATATATCCCTATAATTGGTATCAAATAATATCCCTTTAAGAGGTGTATTACATTAATATTTTATGTGACACTATTTACCGACAAATCTAGGATGATAGTTTTCCCGACACTTGGTTGTGAGGGGAGTGAATGTGCTTCACAAATCTTCACATTGGGTTTTTCTATGTTTGTATTTAATAGAAACTCCCAAGGGTTCCCACGTCTATAACTGAGTAAGGACCTAATTTCCAAAGGTAGGTGGTTCTTTGGGGTTTGGGAAACAATGATTCTTAGAAATTCACATTGGTCGAGAGGATGGTAGTTTGTGATCATCATAAACATTTATAGGGAAATTGTTTCCTACTTTGGGACTCTCTAATAGATTTAATATATTTTAGTAAATCCCTTCCTAATCCCAATACGAAACCGGTTACCCTAAAAAATGACAGTAGGTTTCATGAATCTATTTTATTTGTTAAATGTGTAATATTCTAGTGATTCAATCTATATGTATCTGATGTTATTCATCCATTTCCCCTAATAAGTGGTTTCTTATATATTGAATATATGTTTCAAATCACATAGGAGTATGTTTATATATAGGGAAGTGTTAAATATACTAAGGATGTGATTTCTCCATTAAGAGGAGTCTGACGTATCTTGAATATATAAGGAATAAAAACCCACATAGTTCATTAACCCATACAGATTAACATCATGCAGAAAGGAGACATGTATGAGGGAACTTATGCACTAGTTACTTGAGATTGAGCCTCAGGGCAGTTTCATATATATCCTAGTTATGGAAGGAATCAGAGTCATCATAGTTTAGTCACTCCCTTGGGACTATCCCCAAGGTATTTTACCATGTATAGAGGAAGTTATATCATGCCACTCATTGGGGATTGCACACTAAGGTTTCCCTTCATGGTGTATATTCTTGATGAAAATGATATGACCATTATAACTCCCTAAGCCCACATGATCCATGCTTGGTGTCAGAAATAAAGGATATAAAGTAATCAGTCTCACTACATATGGATGTGGGTATTATTTGCTAAGATAGACACTTCGGATGTTTTAATATGGATATCAGGCCTTAGGAAGTCATTCAATGTATCCTGATTATTATAGTAATTAGAGTTCTCATAGTTTAGTTGAATCCTCAGTCTGCTGATAGGTGAGGTAGAATGATCAACCCATGGGAATTATTAGGTCCCGATGGTTGAAATTTCATATAGGTGGGGAGAATTAAACTGATCTGGATGCCTATTTGATCTCAGGCCTTAGGAATGCGTCTTATATATCCTTATTATTGAAGGAATATGACTTCTTGTAGTTTTATTTATCATAGATTACACACTGAGTTTGAGCTAAGATTAAGGTAGTTATATCACACGGCTGGTTAGGTCTTACGCACTAGGGTTTCCCTAGTATGTGGTACATATCATATTATGCTGTTAATTTGGGTTTACATACTGAGGTTTCCATATACAAATGATATGATCATTGAAACTCCCTAATCCCATGTGAGCTATTCTCATTGTGAGAAATAAGGGATAACAAGTAATCAGCCTCATCACTTATGGATGTGGTACATATGTGTTGGGATAGCCCTTCGGATGTTTAATATGGATCTTGGGCCTCATTAAGTAATCCTATGTATCCTGATTATAGCACGAATTAGATTCATCATAGTTCAGTTTGATTGGGCCTTACACAATGAGGCTTCCCTTATGTGTGGAGGTAGCGGAAAAGGTTATCATATCCTAGGACACCTTTTTGATCTATCATGGTTGTGTACCTTGACCTTCTTGATTGTATGGTTGACATTTTTTTATTGTCTGCTGACACATCAAAGGATAACTTGGATATTCTTAGTTATATTGCAGATATGTCCAAAGACAATCGCATGATCCAGTTTGCTTGTCTGATGGTATTTTCATAATCTAAATGGCATTTCTGGAGACCATAAAAATATCAAGGATGAATTTTATAGAGGACATAGTAGACTCGGCTAGTTTTTCCTTGAGGCCATCCCATGATCTCAGATGACATGCTTGGAATTCATTGCATGATCTAGCTGACTTGCCCTGGTTTCATCATGAAAGCTTAATGACCTTCTTAGAGGGTGTCTTGAGAGTCAGTTTGAAATTTATGTAGGGTGATCATGTCTTGGATATCTTGTCTAGAGGACGTCTCATTATCATAATGTCATGTCATAAGGCCCTAGTATGATCAAGGATGACTTATCTAGATAATGTTGTGAAATCCAGTTGACATGCTCCAGTTCCATCATGAGACCCAGATGATATGCACTAGTGCTATCATATGATTTGGGTGACATATTTAGAGGACATTTCAAGGTACATATGGCTAGCCCGGAGGATTTCATGAGAATTGGGTGGCATGCCTTGGGGCACCATGTGACTTACTCTAACATGTCTATGGAACTTCGCATGATCCAAATAATATACCAAAGGAGCATCATGTGATTTTTGTGACATTTTCTAGTGTTGTCACGTGACTTGGGTGGTTCAAGAAATGTTCATGAGGATCATCATATATATTATTCGCATAAGTCTTCCATATTTTAGTCCTTATTCCATAATTTTATTGCATATGTACCTAAGATTTGTTCAGTGTTAACTTGTTTAAGTCTCATGTGATTAAATAGATATGTGGTATGTCCCTCTCATAAGCCACCATAAGTCCTTCACATGATCTATAAGTGATCACACTAAGTGCCAATGCATGTCGCATGATCGCTTAAGTTGTTCCTCAGTATTTACCTTATAGAAAAACTTTATGATCATGAGATTGGTCACTCCAAGAAATCAACTTTGATGCCTGTGTGTGCTAGTGTGAGGATCCAAATATGAATTTTTTTCATGCTGGGTGGTTTATTTATTGGAATAATCACCCTGGTTATACACCACTTTTCAGGGCACGTATTTTACAAATCTAGGCTGGAGTCAGTGGAGGTATTTTGATTGTTACGTGTTTTGTAAGACTCTTATAAAATTCATCTTGGGGGGCATCACATGATTTTTAACAACTGCAAGACCATCCTATTATTGTCCCATTTATTGGATTATGGAAAATCAATGGGGTATTTCCTAACCATGTGGAGATATAAAGTGGATTCTATAAGGTTGGGATGACATGTCTAGGGACCTTCATGAGATTAAGATGCTTGTTGAAAGGATTTCACGTGATTTGAGGCAATGTGTCTGGGACCTTCCACAAGACAAAGGTGGATTTTCTGGGGGTCTTAGTGAGATCAATCTAACATTCCATGAGGTCTTCTATGGGATTATGATAACATGTCAAGGGGGTTCTACTGTATCAATGGTGATTATCTGGGATGCAAAACCCCTTTCACATGATATCAATGTATCTTCCCTTCACAATAAGATCCCATCATTCTCCTTTTTATTTCCTTTTTTTATTTTATAAAGTTTGTGGATATCATGAGGTAGTATGAGTGTTGTAGAAGAAAATCACTCTACCCATCAGTGATGCATCATGTGACCAATAGAGGGTCTAATTATGGTGTGCGAGAATCAACATGGACAAGCCCTTTTGTTTGTCTTTGGAGCTAGAGGGGGGGCACAAGACTTCCTATACATGTCTGAAATCCTTTGCATGATGAGGGTTACATGAAAGAGGGCTCTTAAATGATAATAAATACATGTCTCAATAACTTTTGCAGTGTCTTGTGAACTTAATAGGTTAATCATGTAAATATTATGTTTGAAAAAGGATCCCATATTTTGGATATTTTCCTCCTTATTTTATAAGGTTTTTTGGATGGTTATCAGGCATGTGTCACTTGACAAGTTTCATGACTTGGGGGATCTTATCCGGATACTGCTACATGATTAGAGAGTGTCTTAGAAACCTTTAAAAGAGCATAAGGACTTGTCAGAGGGGATCTATGAGATCTCTCATAGGTTATTTACTATGAATGACCATCCACACGAACATCTAAAGGTCATGTGATCATGTGTATTCTAGCAGTTCACACAATCCATGTGATCTTGGAAACCTTATTCTTTCTTTTCTTTGTAGAGAAAATAATTCCCATATTTATGTATTTCTTACCTTGTGTATTTTATGATGCTAATTTGGTGGGTGTCAATAAATTCCCCCCTTATGAGTGATGTCCATGGAGATAAGGGCTCAATTATGAGGAAATTAAATGCCTACCTGAGTCTTTAGGGATGTCACCAATCTATGTATTGGGTGACACTTGGTATTCCAGGCAGTTTTTTCTATTCCATGGAATACCATATAAATAGGGGAGCGGGTTATCTTACTCACTCTAAACCCAACTCTCATATCTCTAGAACCCTGTCCTCGTCGCATGATCCTTTCACAAGACCCTCCTGTAAGAACTAATCATGAGATCCATTCATGAGAACCTTTCATGAGGACTACTTCACAAGAATTTTTTTCCCGAGAGATTTTACAAATCAACCATGAATATATCTTAGGTAATTGGTTGGAATTTGGATCAAGTAAAAACATGGTCATCTTGAATATTTTGTGCGATTTTCTGGCTCGATCATATGACCACTCGAGTATTATACAGATCGCATGACCATGTTTGGGTCACACAATCATTAGTCTCATGACTTTTTGAGTGGTTGTGATATGTATTGTGGGTTTATGTGGTACATGAGATATTTTATGATCCAACAGATTCGTGAATCCTTTATGAGATCATGAATCCCATGATGGTTCATGTGATGCACATGAGGCTACTAGATTTGTGCATTTATTTTAACAAGCCTTTCACTTGTCTAACATATCCTTCTTTCATTTGTGAAGATGGATTCTGGATCTATTCATAGTTTCTTAAATCCTTTAAAGAAGGAGGATAGGGAAGCTATGGATCATCAGTATTCCATTTTAGAAAGTTTGGATGATACTTTATTCCACATTGTTGGGTCATTTTAGATGAGTCTAGTAGGAATGATGGGATCTAGACTTAGGGAATATCCTCTATGGGTTCAGTCTTACCAATGACCCTCCCATTACTTCACCTTAGTAACTAATCATACCTCATTATTGGATTTTGAATACCCAAAACACCTTTTGGGTTAACATATCCTAGGTAGAAAACATCATTGTAGAGGGTGAACACATAAATGGGAATATACTAACATTCATTCCCATAGACTTTTCTAAGAAAAACACAAACTTGATTCAGATGTCCATATGTACCTATCAATAATATAGAAGCCTTCCATCATCCATAAGTTTGGGTGGGTTACCAACTAGGAATTATGATTTGGGGAAAGTTGTGAAATGGACTGAAGATATCCATTATGGGTAAAATATATTACTTCTGAATTTGAAAAAGATTTAAAGCCCATATATATGTATGAGGTTGTTTGGATTTTACAAACTTTTGCCTATTACAACAATGTTTTGATGTCAGACTTGTTCAGTCATTAGATCCCTAATAGAAACACTTTTCCCATAATGCACGGTAAGGTGGGTATTAGACTCTAAGATATTGATATGGTATGTGGTACACCGATACTGGGGTAGTTGTACGATGTGTTTTTTCCCTAAATTTCACATGGGATGACATAGATAGAACTCCTCCCCTCACCTGAGAGTTGATCAAGCTGGCTAAAAAGACCCTCCAGAAGGATCCACTTCCTAAGGATGATATCCCATTCAAGACATGGGCAAACTAATTCATCAATAATTCTTGTTCTGAGGTGAAGGATAAGAATCCAAAGTCTTGCCTTACAAAGGACTCCCATAGTGTGGAGGGAACATATTATCCTACAATTGAATAAGGGAAATTCAACAACTATGGATGGGAGGTTTTCCCTAGTATTGACCAAGCCATTAAACTTGTTAGTTTTATTTCCATATACCTAAGTAGGTACTTACTTCCAATAAAGGAGGAGGGTAGAGTTAGGGTTTCTTCTTTCATGATGGAAACTTCCATGGTAAGAGGGCAGTTTGTTGGGTTATCCATCCCTGTGTTGGCCAAACATTACCAAATTCTATACCATTTTTATATGGAAAAGTACCCTCACAAAATATTGGGTCCCTTTAAAATGTTATGGGGTTCTATGGGAGCTCATTTAGGAAGCAATGTGTTCCTAAACATTCATACCATCACTAATGTCCATTTCAAACCATTTTTATATATAGTGTATTAGTGGGGTAAATCCCATTACACTAAAGGATTGGGAGTTCATGTCCTTCATGAGTCATCATAGCCACTTCTTCTTCAAACCCTATAGACCATTTCCCATTAGAATCATGGTTGATAATGGTAGGGCCATCCTTGATTCCTAAGCCTATATGTTATCACTACACGAGGGCATTATTTCAACTCACATTGATGGGGACCTTCTCTGTGAATGGTATGCACCCTACCAGTTTAGTCATCATTTCCCGTATGACTAGTCGATATGTACTCCCCCTATCTATGTTTGATCCAAGGAGAATTTGATGGTGGATTACCAGTATATGATGGTGATCACCGGGGAGGAGAACTAGTCTGAGATAAACATCCTTCTTCTTGGTGTAGATAATGGATTATCTCGGGGTTCTACTGATATTTGGATCCTCTCATACCTCAAAGGGAAATTATCCAAACGAGTAAGTTAAGCTTGCCAATTACCACCAGTTATTGAAGAAAACCCAAAGCATGGGAATCAACTAGTTTCTAGAAGAACAATAACCTGGGAAGCACCTCATAAAGAAGTAAGTCATTTATCATTACACTCATTTTCAGTAAAATCGCCAGCTGATGTGGTTGTAGTGATTTTAGTACCCTAGGTTGAATCCAAATCAGAATTATCAATTCCTGTCACATCTCAACAGTGGGAGTCTTAGAGAACACAGAACATAGAGGTTGAGATCTGGGCTATATTATTCCAATCAGATTTACCTTTGTAAGTTTTCTTCCATGTCACCTCCCCTCTAGTAATCACGTTCAAAGACCGACCTGAAGAGGTCAACCTTGAAATAATGTTGTAAAGGTTGAAGGGTGGGATTTTTTCCCCCAATTGGTTCATCGAATGGTTGTTTGGGGCATGCTGCAAATTTTCATGGATGAACAGGGTTATCACATCATTGATGAAGCCGTAATGATGAACTCACTACTATGCTTAAAGGTTCATGGTTCAATTGTAACCATACTAGAATCCTTTGTGTTTTTGTTGATGTAGTGGGAGAACACAGGATACCATCCAATCCTATCATCCCCCATATATTCTCCTTGGGGTACGGATGTTGGAAATGAATTTTGTAGTGACTGGGGACTGATGATGATGGATACTTAGGTAAAATAACCCAAATGAGGGTCACGATTTTCATTTCTAGAGTAATGGAAACAACTTTAGCACCTTCTAGACAGTCTTACCTATAAGGGAAGGTAAAAAGGAACTGATCTGAATTGTTAGAGTCATATCCTACATAATCCTCAAGTAAGTGTGGAATTTCACTCTTCTCTCATTTTAGATTATTCCTTTAACACATTTTTATTTTCTGAAAATGTGTAACCCCCTATCAATCCCACTTAAAGGATAATATATCTACCCATGAGGATACAGGTGATCATTCGGTTGCTTTGGAAGACCCTTCGCTATCGATCTTGGTCCATTAGTGAGCATATATGGTTAAGGTGTTGACTCGGTCGTGCTCGTTGCCTACTATAGACTTCCTAGTGATCACGCCACTTGATCCAGTGTGGGAGGATGCACTTTTGGATGAGAATAACATAGGTATCTATTCTGATACTGAGTTATCCTTGATGGAGGTGAGTTTTGGAAAACTAAATACTTCTTCAGAAACTAGAAACTTTGTTCATTTTCTATCATGTACCCTAATATTATCTTTCTTTCATACAGACCTAAAGTGTAGAGATAAAATAAAGTCTTTAGGGATAACACTATAAGTTCCATAAAGTTTCTCATTGTAAGAGGGTGTCTCCTCTTCACCTATGGATTGGGTAGGGTCAATGGGGGTCACCAGTGATGCAACTAAGAAAGGTTTGTTTCTAACATCATTCATATACATTGGTTATTTGATGATAACATATCATTTATCCTTTGGATGATAAACCCATGTACCCCTTATTGAAGTTTCTTCACCCCAAAGTTCAGAGGTTCTAATCCCTGCTCTCTTGGGGATTCCTCTGACTAGGTAAACCAATATGGAGGTCAGCTCCAATTCTTCTTCATTGAAGACCTTGAGCATGACTCGTCCTCTCAGTGACCTAGTCTTGGAATATATTCTTATTCCCAAGATGGAATTAGATCAAGTAATAGGTTCTGTTTCATTATATCAGTCGATTTGGTGACAAATATAAAGGGATATCTGGACTTTAGTCTTAGAGACCCCCTTAGAAGGGATGAAGGACCAGTTGGGAAACCTTCACTTTATGTTTACCACCTTTGGTTATGAGATTTTTTACTATACCACCCTTCATTCTCAGATAAAGTAGGTGATCTCTCTAAGGTAGAAGAAGAGGGCCCTTAAATTGAGGATGGTGTCTATTGAGGCTTCCTCTTTAATGAAGCATAACTTGGAAAAAGCCTTAAAAAAGTTTCCTGGTGTGCGGTGGAAGTGGTAACTCATTGGGACATGGTTAGTGCTGGGAAAATGTAAATTGACCATCTCCAAATTGTAATTGGTCATATTCAAGAAGAATTATCTGAGTTTTATCATGCACTTTAGATGTTATAGAAGACCATGTAGAAGAAATAGGGGCTCCTTGACATGTCAAAGAAGGAAATTCTTGATGTCGTCACTTGAGAAGAGGAATTATAAGAGATTTTAGAGGCAGAGACTAAATTCATTGATCAATTATGACAATATATTACCTCCCTATATTATATGATTAAATAACTCAAGGACTTTTCCAAACACATGTTGTGATGTAATTTTAATTATTCAACTTTTCTTTGTCTTGTGTATTCATTGGAGAGACTCTGATATGTGGAGATTCCACTTTTTATATGTTATCAGTGAATGAATCTTCTGAAATTTATATGTTTTTGTCTAGTTATATGTCATTAATGATGTTCATGACATTTCACTGGTCTATTATTTCATAAATTATCAATAATGCCCATCCTTTGTACAAGATCAAGTAAACCCAAATGCCTGGATCTGAATATTTAAATCATAACAGATTCCTCTCAATGAATTATCATGAATTCCCACCAATATAATATTTTTTTCATTAACATATCTGCTCTATCTATCTTAATATTACATAATTAAAATAAGGATAATCTCGATGGAATATATTTCATGGAGGGAGAGTGTTATATCTATTACCAAAGTTATTGGACTTAGCAAGCATATCCTGGTTTTTTTGTAAAGTCCATATAGAGGGCCTCACAAGATTTTTATCTTTTTATAAATATTGAACTAATTTTTCCTAAGCTTAATATAACAGATTACTTATCAGGCAGGGACTTTCCTTTTTCTTTGGTGTCACCCCCTTATGGGTTTTTGACCTGACAATTTTTACACCTTTTCCACTCTTGTAGACTAAATCATTTTCATGTAGTATTTTAGGGTATTATATATTGGACCTTCTATCACTGGTATTTTTGGTTCCTTTAGATATTATCTTATATCACTATAGTTTAGGGTCTTTTATCTCAGACCTTTTATCACTATAGTTTAGGGTATTTTAGCTCCAACCTTCTATCACTGTAGTTAAGGGTCTTTTAGATCGGACCTTCTATCATTTTATTTTAGGGTCTTTTAGCTTATAAATTATATCGTTGTGGTTTAGGGTATTTTATCTTGGTCCTTCTATAAATTTAGTTTAGGTAATTTTAGATCATACCTTCAATTGTTTTAGTTTAGGTTCTTTTATCTCATACCTTCTATCGTTGTAGTGTAGGGTCTTTTAGATCAGACCTTCTATCGCTATAGTTTAGGGTCTTTTACCTCAAACCTGCTATCATTAGATTTTAGGGTCTTTTAGATCAGACCTTATATTTTTGTAGTTTGGTTTCTTTTCGCTCAGACCTTATATCACTATTGCTTAGGTTCTTTTTGCTCGAACCTTCTATCATTTTAGTTTAGGGAATTTTAGCTCAGACCCTACGATGTTATGTAGTTTAAAGTCCTTTTGTCAAGACTTGAAAATGGAATATAGGGAATACATGCTAGGAATGACCCAAAACACTATGGGGTTCTTAGTACTAATGTGGTGTTTCCAAGGCTCATGAGGATTAGAGATCTTTTTCTACGATGAGAATATGCCTCTGGTTGTTTGTTCAAATCCCTTATGTATCGGTAGAATTTTCAAATAGAGGTGTCTCCACTATTTTCTGAGGGTCATGGAATATTTATGGGGGTAATATTGATTGAGGGAGAAATACTAGGGAAGTTTATTCCACCTAGACAGTTGGTATGTGGGTGATTTAATTCATAACTCAGAAGTTTGAGTCAATGATGGGATGGGGCACTTGTGTCAAGGATGAACTATAACACCCTAAGGTTTTAGGTTCCTCCACGATGTTGTCAGGGCTCACAATGATTCGAGGTCCTTTAATACAAGGAGGATATACCTATGGTTGGTAGTTAAAATCCCTTATTTTTCTATATCATGGTCGATCAGAGGTTTCCCAACCCTTTTCCAAGGATTATGAAAGATTTATGAATGCTCAAATGTCTAAATAATGAAGTTGGGTATGGATATAAATCCATCCAAGAATGGTTCTATAAACCTAGGGTAGTTTAGTGCATTAATTTTAAAGTTCATTCCCTACTCCAAGTGATTTTGGGTCATGATTTGTGGGGAATCAAAAGGATTGGGAATGAAGAATCGCATTACTGCTTTGATAAAGGGTAAAAAACATAGTGGCATAACATTGAGGATGTTGAATCTGATTGAATACTCTATTTATAGGAGTTTTAAATCATGATTCAAAGTTCTTGGGTCATGATGATGGTATGGGGAAATCATATTGGGGATGTCCCAGAACACCCTCAGTTGTTGGGTTCTGCCACAGTGACGTCATATTCACAAGAATCAAAAACCTCTTTATATAGGGACAAGATATCTCTAGTTAGTCAGGATGAGCCTTTATTCATCAATATCATGGTCAAAAAGAGAGGTTTATTTTTCTTTCCAAGGTCCATGGAAATTTTATGGTGACCTGAGATGCTCAAATCATGGAGTGTGATTTGTATAAAATGTAATATTTAAGAAGGGTTCGAGTAACCTAAAAGTTATGTCACCACGTAGTGAACACGTTATCATGGTGAGGGGGTGTGACAAACCATTACTCTAACTTTTGGCTAGACCAAAGCATATAGTGATTATGACTCGGGTTTTACTAGTCCCATAAAAATAACCCTATGATATTTATTCTTAATTTATTTGTGCCCTGATTTTTTCCCAAACTCTAGAGATGAAGAGTTTAGTGAGTGAATACTTGACTTTTTCTCAAAATACCCTTTATGGGTTCTCAACCTGAATTTTTTTTGCCTCTTTCAGTATTAGTTTAAGGTCTTGTGATTTGGAGCATCAAAGTCTATATTTTAAGGTTATACATCATTGACTTAAGTGTTGATAGTTTAGGGTTGTAACGCACATAGACCTAATATGAGGGGAATGTTACACAAGAGCCTAATTAGGATACCTAGTGTTATAAGTATTCCAACATCCCTTGGAGAAGGAGATGAAAATGTTGTAAATTACAGCTCAAGGTTCATAGTTCATGAGTAATGATATAGGAAAATATTACAGGGGATGGCCCAAAACACCCTCACATGCTGGGTTCTGCCATAGTGATTTCAGACTCACAAGAATCAGAAACCTCTTTATATAGAGTCTATATGTCTCCAGTTGATTTCTCTAAGCCTTTATGAATTGATATCATGTTTAAATGGAGAGATATATTTTCCTTTCCAGGGGCCATGGAAGGTTTGTTGTAACCCAAGTTACTCAAGAAATGAAGGGTGATTTATGAATCGAGGTGCTTAAAATGAAGGAAGCACCCCATACTCTAGTTGACTGAGGTAAGGATCTTGTGTTCCTTTGATAAGGGATGATAATGGGTGATGGATTATACATTTTAACATCATTTAGTGGGGACTTATTTTTCATGCGGTTTTAATGTCATGTAGCCAAGACATTTTTCATACTGTTCAATTTCATATGATAAGGATGTATTTGTTTCCTTGAAGTTTAACATCATGTGATAAGGAAATATTTACTTACTTGTGGTTTAATTTCATGTGGTAAGGATGTGGGAACTTATGTGAAAAATTATTCAAGATGTATTATGTATACAAGTAATCTATATGTAGATCTAACTTATATGTAAGAAAATTGAGCTTGTATGACATAGTCCCTATATACTTGAAGGAAGTTCCTTTCATAGTTATGAACTATGTATAGGGATGGGGGAATATTTTTTATTGTCATGATTGAACCCAATAATTGGATATTTGGGAATCATTTCATATCCCATGAAGACAAGAATCAATCCTCACATAGTTCTTGAATGGAAAACACTCTTTTTTATGTCTGACCCATACACAGAGGGGGAATTATTCCCATTCATTATTATAGTTGGGTTTGGGGTTGGAGATCTAGGTGTCACTATGTATCTTGTGATGACAAGAATCAATACACATATATTTCTTTAATGGGAAACACTCTACGTAGTTCTGACCCATATGCATAAGGGGGAATTATTCCTGTTAAAAGTTTTAGTTGGGCCCAAGACTGAAGATTTGAGCATCACTACTTATCATGTGATGATATGAATAAAGAAACACATTGTTCTTGGGGAAACATATAGTTTAATGTCATGGGAAAAGGGCATGGGATCCCTGATGTGTAAAGGTAATATTGTTTCAGGACCCTATATCTGAGATCTGGTCATCACTATGTATCCTATGATGATAGGTTTCAAGCTAGATTTAGTTCTTTGAATGAAAGCTCCCTACACAGGTTTTACCTGTACATAGGGAGGGGTTCACTTTTTATGTTTATTTTTTATGGTTGTGCCTAGTATTGGAGATCCATGCATAAATACCAATCCTTTGATGATATGAATCAAGCCACATGTAGTTCTAAAAACCTGTACGGTTTAGTTCAATATGGAAACGACAGTAACCGTGCATTTTAACGTCATGCAGTGAGGACTCATGATGTGAATTTTAATATTTTTAATTTAGGACCATGGTCACCCTATCAGGAATTGATATGTCTTGGCTATGTGGGGAGATTCCTTACCAAAATTATTAATCTCATGTGAACTATGCTCGATGCGACAAATGATGAATGTAAATTGCTACTCACAACATTGATACAATTGGAGGATAGATAGAGAATTTTGTATCATGTGGTGGATTGACCAAGATATTGGATCCATGGATCTATATGTATCTCATTAGAGTGAGAATAAAGTTGTACATAGTTCTAGAAACCTATGTAGTTTAGTGTCATTCAACAAAGACATTAATCGTGCAATTTAACGTTATACGGTGAGGACATGAGTGAATCATCATGAGAGAAGAGGAATATTGCAACTGGGACCAAGAATAGAGGTTAGGGAATCACTATGTATATTTTGATTGAAATAATAAATCCACACATAGTTCTTGTAATCCGTGAAATTTAGTTTCATTTAGTGAGGACATAATCTATGTAGTTAACATCTTATGGTAAGGACTTAGGTCACCCAACGTGGAAGAAGAGAAATATTTTGGCTAGGCCCAATAATGGAGGGTGGAGCATCACTAAATATTCTATTATGGTAGGAATCAATCTACACCAGTTCTTGGATGAATATATTCCCTAAGTGAATCTGACTCTTACATAGAGAAAGGGTGATTTTATCTTTCTTTTATATAGATTTAGCTCATGTGTGGTGAATTTTTTGTGAGATGATGATTCTCGTGCAGTTTGACATCATGCAGTGAGGAAATATTCCATGCAATTTTAATTTCATATGATCGGGATGAGAGACAATGTGCAGTTTAAAGTCTTACTACCATGGATAGTTCTCTATAGTTTACTGTCATGTGATCAGGATGAATTTGTGCAGTTTAACATCATACAACCAAGAAGAGGGACATTGTACAGTTTTATGTATTACTATAATGACATGTTCTATTCAGTTTAGTGACTTGTGGCTAGATGAATTTGTGTAGTTTAACATTATGCAACCAGGATGAATTTTTTTATTTTAATTTCATGAAACCAGGATGAGAGATGCTTTACAGTTTTATGTCTTACTACTAGGAAGTGTTCCATTCATTTTATCATCTTGTGACCAGGATGAATTTGTGCAGTTTAATAGCATGAAACCAGGATGAGAGAAAATTTATGGAATCTATGCATATTATTTCTTAAGAAACCTTGTATTATTGGGAGTTTGACATGATCCTCATCCATTTTTTCCAATGAAGAATATCCATTGTGATATACCTTATGTATGATATAAGGTCCTTCCCATTTGGGTTCCAAATTTAGAGGTTTCTTTCCTAGTATCACTGGGGTTTTAAGAGGAAACACTAGTTCTCCATGGAGGAACTAATTGAGGCAAAACTTTTTATTTAAGGTCCTTAAAATCTTATTATGATGGACTTTGAGGTTGTGTAATGTGTGCAACCAATTCTCATTGAGCCTCTCCAATTCATCCAGCCTCTTTTTAAATTTTTGATCATCTGAGAGTTGTCCACAAATGGGTATTCAGAGTGAAAGAAGCTAGACTTTTATGGGTAATACTATCTCAGTTTCTTACACCAATGAATATGGTTTTACTTTTGTATAAGTATTCATGGATGTGTAGTGGGACCATAAATCATGGAGAATCTTTTCCAGATAGTAATTCTTGTCTTTATTCACCATCTTTTGGAGTATATTTGATAGCATCTTATTGAAGGCCTCTATCTATCTATTTTCTACTTCAAGATAGTAGGATGAATTATTGGACTTGATGTTGTACTCCTTGTACATTTTCTTTTACTCTATAGAATAAAAGTTGGTTTCATTGTCCATCAATATTGTGTGAGGTAATCTGAATTTGGTGATGATATAAGATTTTAAAAAGTTGATGATATTCTTCATCTAGACTTTTGTGAGGTATATTTCCTCAGACCATTTAGAGAAGAAGTTGGTAGTAGTAAGGATGTACTTCATACTGCTTGGCTATGGCTGAAGGGTATGTTCCCACATCATCCATTCCCCATATGGAAAATGGGCAGAAATATTTAGATTAATGTAGGAATTATTGGGGTTTATGGATGAAGTTTTCATGGATCTAACATGAATGAAATTTCCTATGGAATTACACGTAGTCTTGTATCATGGTTTTCCAATAGTAACCCACCCTCTTGATTTGGTGGGAGATCATGGTCCCAGAATTATGAGCACTATAGGAGCCTATGTGTACTTTCTCTAATGGTGGTGAAAATTTATCCCTATGTTATTCATATGAGGATGATTATATTAAAGCCTCATTTTTAGAGGTATTTTTTCTCATTTGGACTATCTCGCAGGGTAACTTTTGATGCTTTCCATTGAATCTATTCCCTTATGGCTTGGTATTTGGGAGGATTCCATTTTAGAGATAACCAATTATGGTCTCCATCCATCCAAGGGTCGAAATTGGTTCATTATGCTCTGGGTAAGTGCTGACCTAGTTTATTTCTCCAATATTATAGATGGTTATTGATGACACCATCATTTGGTGTGTGATATGTAATTTTTCTTCCTTCTGATAAGGGTTGGTCAATATTATTGTTGCATTAACCAATCCATTGATGTAAGTATTCTATGATCAAAGGAAATGATGCAATGTGGGATCAAAAGGGAACTCTACCATTATCCCCCTAACATAGCCAGTGAGAGGGGCTAGTTATTACTTTTTTATGGAATGTTCTCCATTGATATACTTTATCACTAGATCAGAATCCCATTTGATGTTCGGGTAGGATATTTTCAGCTATAATGATAGTTCAAATCTAGTGATAAGGTCTTGGTACTCATCCTCATTATTTATGCAACCTTTGGAAAGTGAGAAACAGTAGGTAAAACTGATTTTTTTTAGAAATAAATAAAATACCTAAGACAGCCTGATTGAGTCTCATTTTTTCTAGTATTTTTCTAATAGTACTCTTGGAGGCACCATCAAAATACATCTCCCATTTCCGGGGAGTGTCATTTTCATAGAATACCTCCTCATGTGGAGGCTTGATATTTACTGGTGTACTTTATGGTGTGGGATGTACCATGAGAAAATTATCTAGGTATTTTTCTATCACTGACTTCTGTGATATTAAATGGATTTCATATTATTGCAGAATGACTACCCACCAGGCCAAGCACCCAGTCAACATGGAGCTACCAAGGATGTACTTAAGTGAATCAACATGAGAGACAGGGTGGAATTCGTGGTTCTCTTGGAAATGAATCATCTTATACACTGAAAATATGAGTGTGAGGAAGTTCTTGAAATCAAAGTATTAGGTCTTAGTACCTAGCATCGTTCATATAAGGTAGCAGAGACTGTTTTCACTCCCTTCATCATTCTTTTGTGCGAGGAGGGCACCCAGTGATCATTCTGTAGAGGTCACATATAAGATGAGTGGCTTTCCTTACACTAGCGTATCTAGGACCAATGGTTGCAGTAGATACTTTTTGAGACTTTTGAAGGCTTCTTGGAAATCCTCATCCCATTTATAGGTGATCTCCTTCTTCGTTATCTTGGTAAATGTGAGAGATTTATTGGCCAAGTTGGCTATGAAATACCAAATATAGGTGAGGTGTCCCTTGATCCCCCTTAACTATTTGAGATTTTGAGGGGTTGACATTTCTAAAATAGAAATAGTATTTTCAGGGTCAACCTTGATGTCATTGTGGAATACCAAAAATTCAATTAAATTCCCTAATGTTAACCTAAAAGCATCTTTTAGCAGATTCATCTTCAGACTGTGTTGTCATAGCTTGTCGAAGACTGTTTGAAGATAAATTAAGGGATTACATTTCTATTAGGATTTTATCACCATGTCATCGAAATAAAATTAATCAATTATTTCCAAGAAGGAATTGAATATATGATTCATGGTTCATTGATAAGTGGCACCGGAATGGCCTGATAGAAAAAGATCCCCTATGGTGATTTGGAGGAAGTGGCTTCCTCATCCATAGGATCCATATTTATCTAATAGTACCATGAATACTCATACATGATGGATAGGTACTGGAAGCTAGATATTTTATTGATCAAGAGTTTTATGGTCAGAAATGGGAAGTCTCTATTTGAGAAATGTTGATTAAGGTCTCTGAAATAAACACAAACCCTAATATACACATTTTTATTCTTTACATGGATGGTATTGGCAAGCCATATTGGGTATTTTACTTCTCAGAAAAAGTTGGATTTGATAAATTTTTCAACTTCCACCTATTAATTGATATAATGAGAGGGTTGCATCCTCCTGGATACCTATTTGAATCCTCAATGGTCATCAAGTAAACTGAGATGGTATGATCCACATCTAGATTTAGTCTGGTAATTTTTTTTATAATTCCATGTGAACACACATTAGTGTTTCTTGAGAAATAAAATTTATATCCCCTACTCCTCGAGAGGCATGGTAGAACTAATTAGTGTAGGACACATGTATTCTTATATTTCTATATTTACTTATCCAAGCTCATCAATGGTGGTGGATATTCCTTCCTCAAATATGGGAGGGTAATTCCTAAGGTCATCCTCATATTCTTCCATCTCTGAGCCTATGGAGGTATTTTCTGACAAAGTCAACAATTTGAGGGCCTCTCACTCACCATAGAGGTGGGATAGGCCATAAGAAGAGAAATTATCATCCCCTTCTATCTGAGTATTTATATAGAGATTACAGAGATGGTTTTCTTTTACACTACCACTGGGGAAAGGCAGAGCTTGGAAATTCAGGATTGAGTCTATTTCCTCCACTAGATTTATGGGGAGAACATATTCATTATCAAGAATATTCTAGGTAATTTTATGGGTGGTCACCAATACATTAGGGGATAAAACCTATATATCATCATCCACCATTGGTTGTTTTCCTTCCCTTTTGTAGAAACCGGCTTTATCATATGTGGATTTTCAAGCTGTAAAGGGGGAATTATCATCATATAGTATGTCGACCTTTCCATCAATGGGGTACTTTAAAAACTAATGAAATGTTGAAGGTACCACCATGTGTTTGTGGAGCCAAGGACTTCCAAGCATGAAATTGCATGTAGTGTCTTGCTGGATAACTATAAAGTCAATGTTATATGTGAGTTCCCCAAAATTATCATTGAGTTTGATCTTCCCAAGAGGTATTTACTCATGATTATCATACCCTTGAATGGTTAACTTTTTTGGAGATAAGTCTCCTTTACTATATCTGAAATGTCAAAGGGTTCGAATCGGGATGATGTTGATACCGGGACTATTTTTAATTAGATCCCTTCAAACATCAACATTATTGAGTCTACCTAAAGAATATAGGAGTATGATATTCCATGGAGGACCACTTCTTGATCCGGCTCTATGAATGAGATGGAGACAGGGCATTATTCTAGAATTATCCCCACTAGATAGACCTTAGCTACAGTTATAAGGCCCCAGCCTTAAACCTTACTTAATCTTGAGTTATCACAAGATTACACGTTGAGGATCTTTTCAGGTTTAGAGTTTTAGAAAATTAGAACATAACTATTACATCTTAAAATATTACAAAGTAGACACTTCTACTAAGTCTCCATAAAATAAAAACTCTTAAAAAGAAAGATGTCTAGATTCCATGTTTTAGATAGCATGAAATTCCCTTGATCCCATCCTTGACCTTATTTCACTTTAAGTCCTGTGAAAAACATTTCTAAAAACTTGGGGTGAGCATAAAAAGCTCAGTAAGGGATAAAAAAAGAATGAAAACTGTTATTTATTCAAACATCAAGTAAACCATGTATACTATATCAAAGTAATACCTTCACCTTCATGAAGTAGTAAAAAAAATCTTCACTGAATAAAGTATCATTACTTACCTTTTTGTAACCAAAGGATTACCATAAAACCCATATAAAGAACACATAGAATATATAAAGGTAACTTGGGACATAAACATACTTAAGTGGAATAACCATATGGTTGACTTCCACACATATCACTTAATGGAATAGCCATACGGCCAATTTCCATACATACTTAATGGAATAGCCATACGGCCGACTTCCATACCCAATGCATTGGAGGTTATAACGTAACCACCCGTCCTGGTATTCACGGCACCACCCGTCATATGGTTTATAACGTAACCACCCATTAAAATGTCCAAGTACCAGTATAAAATCATAAAACATAAAACCAATATAAAGGAATGATAACATTTCCACATTTCAATCATGATATAACATAAATATATTGACATAATAGAATCCTTTATCAAAACCATTTTCAATACCAAAATACATAAAAGAGTATATGGTATTTATTTTATTCTAAAAACAATACGGCTTGTTGAGGAAGCCAAAGACCAAATAATACTCGCGGCGGCGGAAAAAGTCGTTGTCACCGCGTACGTTAAAAAAACATTCCTTTTTGTCGTTTAGTAAAACGCTTCGTAGAAAAAGATTCCTTTTGTATAAAAGTAAAAGTCAAAGGGTTTATACACCGTATAAAATAAAGTTTTGTATAAAATGAAATATGCCTCAATGAAAGGAGATTGAGACGAAGTCCCTTACCTTGGGTCCGACTTGACTCGATCGTTCTTTAACGTCCTGAATAATAAACTTGAGTTAATTTATACTTGTTTAAGAACCTTTTTGATGTTAATTATTCCTTTTATATCACGTATTGCCATGTTATAAACATTATGTAACCATTTAAGTTAAAAATGTTTGTTTTGTCAATATTTGGTTCTTAAGTCGAAAGTGGACTTCTTACAATTACATGGTGTTCGTGTGGTCAAAGGTTATTTATATCCAGAATGACATTACTAATTTGGATATCATATATATCATATATATCCAGAATATACATGTATTTATAATATTACATAATCATTTAGAGGTAATAAATGAAATGAACCGTTCATGGAGACGGTAAGCCGTACGTACGCATGAACGCTACTTTCATTTCTTTGTCATATTAATGGAATTAAAACTAAATGAGAGGTATGTATATTTTAATTCCAGAATTATATTCATCATTTAGATATATCATTCATTATATATATACATTATATACATGTAATTTTAATAGTACATTACATTTGGGGATAAGAAATGAAATGCACCGTTCATGGAGACGGTAAGCCGTACGTACGCATGAACGCTACTTTCATTTCTATCTCATACTTTAATGGAAAGAAATAATAATTATATAGAGGTATATTATAATTCTAGTATAACATCATATATAATAACTTTAAATCCATCCTTTACACGTCCCACATATGGCATTAACGAATCACATCACTTTTAGGGGGCGGTAGTCTGCACTTCCTTAAATGAAGATATCGTGTTTACCCATAATGGAAACCATAAAGGTATGCCAAAAATGAAAAATACAGAAGCTTAAAGAAAACATAAACATATTATATATCATATATAAAAATAGTGACATCATAATGGCCACCCTTGAAGGTGTTAAATGAGTATTGAACAATCATCGTTTCGGGAGGCAGAATTTCTCCATCCACGGAAACCGTATGTTCTTTAACCATTTGATGTAGTTGTGTGATAATGTAGCTCAAATAAATCTTATAACAACATCCTAGTATATTGAAGATACTGTTGTTGTTACAAAAGAAGTAAATAAAAAGAGTTTAGAGGGTTGGAGAAGAAAAATAAAACAAATGAACATGAGAGAATGAATTACCTTTAAAAGTGTAACTCCTTTGGATTTGAGCCTAAAGGATTCCTTTGAAAGGCTTCTTCCCAAAGGGAATCCTCTAGGATGAGGATAGGGATGTGGAGAGAGTAATTGGGCAGGGTTTGGCCGAGCCAAAGGCTTGAGAAGTGTGTGAAATGAGGTAGAGGTGGGGGCCTTTTATAAGAGGAGAGGAGGGGCACTTTTGGAAAGTAAAGAAATATTACTTTATTTGAAAATGTGTTTCGGTTTTAAAAGGTCCCACATTGATATAATTCGTGGATAAGGTGATAAGGGTTATAAATCCACTCATCCAATTGGTTTTGGCCATGTGTAGTTTATAGATTTCACATTATCTTTCCATTTTATTTAAATCGTCAAATAATGATGTCATCGCTGCATCATTATTATGTCATATATAATTTAATTTATTTAATGTCTAAAAAATATAAAAAAATACTATGATGTAGTAAATCTTTTTAGCTTTCCAATGACTATTTATAATCAAAATTTGGACTTGTATAACCCCACTTAAAAATTATTTTAGTAAAACAATTTATGTTAGTGTCATTTTCACTTTAACATTAAATAAAAATATATTAATGTCATTTTCCAACTAAAGTGGCTCCATGGGGTCCCCAAGTTGGCCCATGGATTTTCTTGGTCGGCCATGACTCACCCAATAGGTGTAGGACAAGTGTCATGGTGTTTTCACATTCTTATAATATCATTTTTACCTTAAATTACACTAATTACCTCTAATCGCGATTAATGAAAAAAAGTTACTATTCACCAAAAAATTATTTTAATCTCATTGAACCACATTTTACTTCTTAATGACAACCATGTATGTCGGATTTTTGAAATTCAATACACATTAGTGGTAAACTTTCATTTAACTGAAAAATCAGTTTGCTTGATTACCACTTAGTGGTTTCACTATTCATCAAAAATTGAAGTTTTTCAAAAAATTACCAAAAATTCACCCTAAGCTATATTTGATATTCTGAATTCAAAAATGAAGTCCATTTTACAAAATTCAAAACATATAAGTCAAATTAATTAAATTAATAATTAATTCCCGTTGTCATGACAAATAGCGTGTTTTTGTGAAACAATAAGTATCAAAAGATTGACACCAGTTTAAGTCCAATTTTAAAGTGAAATTGATTCCAATGACCACCATTGGATTAACTGGTAAAAATGTTTTCTAATTTCACTTTAAAACCAATTAAAATAATAATCTAATCATATAAATAATTTATATTAAAAAGAGGTTTTGAATTAAAATACAACATTTTACACTATTCATAAAAAATGAACTTTATCAGAAAGGTACCAAAAATTTACACAAAGTAAATTTTGATGTCCCGATTCTAAAGAAGAGTTATATTTGGTCCAAAATAAAGTATAATAGTGATCAAAACTATATTTAATGACGGTTCACCATTAAAAGGTGATAAGTGAACCTTTAGTGAAAATTAGAGTATATATACCCGTAAAATTGAACTCTTTCCGTATTTTAAGCTTTTATCTTTTATTGGGTAAATGTATAAACATTTAAAAACATATATAATCATATTTTAGTTATTTCTATCCATTCCCGCCAGTACAATGGCTACTCGTTAACTAACATTTAAAATAATATTATTTTATTACTTGTGTTCAACGTAAGTTTTCAAAGAAACTCATCGTTGCGTACCAAGTACGCTATTGAACGTAGAAACCCCTTTTAATTAAAATTAATATTTAATTCGTAAATATTAATAAATATTAAAATTCTTTATTCTTTATTTACCTGGGATGTTACATCCTTCCCCCCTTTTGGGAATTGAGTCCTCGCAATTTTATTCACTTATCAAAATAAGTGGGGGTATTTATCCCTCATAGCATTTTCAGATTCCCATGTTGCCTCTTCAATAACATGGTTTTTCCACAAAACCTTTACCTGATGAATCACCTTATTCTGTAACACCTGCTCCCTGTGGTCAAGAATCTGGACCGGTTGTTCCTCATAAGATAGGTTCTCTTCAAGCTGAACTACCTCTGGAATCAAAACATGATATGGATCTGGCATATACTTTCTCAACATCGAAACGTGAAAAACATTGTGTACCTGAGATAAACTCGGAGGTAAAGCCACTCGGTATGCATCTGATCCAACTCTTTCCATAATTTCATATGGTCCAATAAACCTTGGACTCAGCTTTCCTTTCTTACCAAATCTCATCACACTTTACCAAGGAGAAACCTTGAGAAAAACATGATCACCTACCTCGAAAGATAGATCCTTCCTCCGGTTATCCGCATAACTCTTTTGCCTGCTCTAAGCTGTACTCATGTGCTTCTGAATCAACTGAACTTTTTCTGCCATCTCTTCTACCAATTCTGGTCCCATCAACTTCCTTTCACCCACTTCATTCCAAAATGCTAGAGTTCGACACTGCTTCCCATATAATGCCTAAAATGGTGCCATCTGTATACTGGAATGAAAACTGTTATTATTTGAAAATTCAACCAAAGAAAGATGTTGGTCCCAACTTCCCTGATAATCTATAGAACATGCTCGTAGCATCTCCTCCAAGGTCTGAATTGTTTGTTTTGACTACCCATCTGATTGAGGATGAAAAGCTATACTAAAATTTAATTCAGTACCCAACGACTTCTGAAGGCCTTTCCAAAAGTTAGAAGTAAACCTGGGATCACGATCCGATACAATAGAGAGAGGAACTCCATGTAACCTGACTATCTCTTTAAGATACAAACGGGAAAGTTGATCAAGAGAGAAAGTATCTCGTATAGAAAAGAAAAGAGAATATTTAGTCAAGCGATCAACAATAACCTAGATTGCATTATTACCTCGAGATGTATTCCGTAATCCAACAACAAAGTCCATGGATATATTCTCCCATTTCCACTCTGGCATTGGTAAAGGCTGAAGCATCCCTTTCGGTAACTGTCGCTCTGCTTTAACCTGTTGACATGTCAAACACTTCACAGTAAAATCAGCAATGTCTCTTTTCATTCCATCCCACCAGTAATACTCCTGCAGATCTCTGTACATCTTAGTACTGCCAGGATGAACTGAAAACGGAGAACTACGAGCTTCACATAACAACTCTCTCTTCAACTGTGAATCACAAGGCACACATAACCTCTTCCCAAACCTCAAAACACAAACACAAACTTATCCAATAACTCATGGAAAATTTTATTCATAAGGTCCATGAATACAGTAGGTGCATTGGTTAACCCAAAAGGCATAACTACAAATTCATAATGGCCATATCTAGTACGGAACGCAGTCTTCGGAACGTCTGATTCTTTTACTTTCAACCGATGGTACCCCGACCTCAAGTCAATCTTCGAAAAATACTGAGCTCCCTGGAGCTGATACCACTTCATTTGATGGCCCAACATCTGTTGAAGTTGTTGCAAAGGATTTCGCCACCCCTTTCTGCTTGTAGTCTGGCTGCATTCTCCCAGTTGAGTTCTTCGTTGGACACTCGTTTGCATAATGACCCATTTCATTACACTTAAAACATCTTACCGTTGGCTTTTCATTTCCTGCTTGATCATCTTCCTTACAGTTACGAGCAATATGACCAGACTTACCACACCGAAAGCACTTAATAGACTTGGATAAACATTCTCCAGGATGCATTTTACCACACTTCTCACAGGATGGATATTTGGTTTTCTTACCTCCTTGCTTCTTTGATGAATTCTTCCCCTTTTCCTGCCAACTAGATCTCTTATTCTGTTGTTTTTCATAGAACACTTGATCATCGGCAAACGCCATTTCCACCTTCTCCGTACATCGAAAAAGTTTTTCATAACTTTTGAACTCACAAGAAGCTAAATCCCTTCGATACTTTGGATTTAACCCTGAGTAAAAACGGTTTATTTTACTATCAAGATCTCGTATGAAGTTTGGAGCATACCTTGCCAATCGAGTGAACTTTTCTTCATAAGCAGCCACTGAGTCTTCCTCTTGCCTCAATTCCAAGAATTGCTTTTCCATCCTAAGTCGAACAGCCTTAGGAAAATACTTCTCAAGAAACATACCTTTGAATTCGTCCCAGTGAAGATCCTCAATCTCATCACTATCCATTATATTTTTCACCATCGACCACCACTGATCAGCTTCACCTTCAAAACGGTAAACAGCAAGACTAACCTTTTGATGTTCTGAACACCCCATGACATCAAAAATCTTCTCCAGTGCTTTAATCCACCCTTCAGCTTGCACAGGGTCAGATGATCCTCTGAATGATGGGGGATGTTGCCTCATGAAATGTTCCACCACTGACATGTTCCTCTGCGGTTGATCTGGCTGATCTCGTGCATGGATACCACCACCATTTATAGCCTGAGTCAATTGTGCCATCACTGCAACAAACTGTTCAGTTCCGATTCCGACCATCTCAGGTTGCTGATTTGGAAGGTTATCTTCCTCCCGATGTCGTCCCAACATAGCTGCTTTGTTTCCTCTGCGGAAAACCATTCTGAACACAGAAATATCTTAGGCGAAGCAACATGGTAATCCGTAAATGCTATATCATTTCAATCATATTATAATTTAACACTTTTCTAACTCCTAAAGTTGTCTAAACCGACCTTTGATACCAACTATAAGGCCCCAGCCTTAAACCTTACTTAATCTTGAGTTATCACAAGATTACACGTTGAGGATCTTTTTAGGTTTAGATTTTTAGAAAATTAGAACATAACTATTACATCTTAAAATATTACAAAGTAGACACTTCTACTAAGTCTCCATAAAATAAAAACTCTTAAAAAGAAAGATGTCTAGATTCCATGTTTTAGATAGCATGAAATTCCCTTGATCCCATCCTTGACCTTATTCCACTTTAAGTCCTGTGAAAAACATTTCGAAAAACTTGGGGTGAGCATAAAAAGCTCAATAAGGGATAAAAAAAAGAATGAAAACTGTTAGTTTTTCAAACATAAAGTAAACCATGTATACTATATCAAAGTAATACCTTCACCTTCATGAAGTAGTAAAAAAAATCTTCACTGAATAAAGTATCATTACTTACCTTTTTGTAACCAAAGGATTACCATAAAACCCATATAAAGAACACATAGAATATATAAAGGTAACTTGGGACATAAACATACTTAAGTGGAATAACCATATGGTTGACTTCCACACATATCACTTAATGGAATAGCCATACGGCCAATTTCCATACATACTTAATGGAATAGCCATACGGCTGACTTCCATACCCAATGCATTGGAGGTTATAATGTAACCACCCGTCCTAGTATTCACAGCACCACCCGTCATATGGTTTATAACGTAACCACCTGTTAAAATGTCCAAGTACCAGTATAAAATCATAAAACATAAAACCAATATAAAGGAATGATAACATTTCCACATTTCAATCATGATATAACATAAATATATTGACATAATAGAATCCTTTATCAAAACCATTTTCAATACCAAAATACATAAAAGAGTATATGGTATTTATTTTATTCTAAAAACAATACGGCTTGTTGAGGAAGCCAAAGACCAAATAATACTCGCGGCGGCGGAAAAAGTCGTTGTCACCGCGTACGTTAAAAAAAACATTCCTTTTTTTCGTTTAGTAAAACGCTTCGTAGAAAAAGATTCCTTTTGTATAAAAGTAAAAGTCAAAGGGTTTATACACCGTATAAAAGAAAGTTGTGTATAAAACGAAATATTCCTCAATGAAAGGAGATTGAGACGAAGTCCCTTACCTTGGGTCCGACTTGACTCGATCGTTTTTTAACGTCCTGAATAATAAACTTGAGTTAATTTATACTTGTTTAAGAACCTTTTTAATGTTCATTATTCCTTTTATATCACTTATTGCCATGTTATAAACATTATGTAACCATTTAAGTTAAAAATGTTTGTTTTGTCAATATTTGGTTCTTAAGTCGAAAGTGGACTTCTTACAATTACATGTTGTTCGTGTGGTCAAAGGTTATTTATATCCAGAATGACATTACTAATTTGGATATCATATATATCATATATATCCAGCATATACATGTATTTATAATATTACATAATCATTTAGAGGTAAGAAATGAAATGCACCGTTCATGTAGACGGTAAGCCGTACGTACGCATGAACGCTACTTTCATTTCTTTGTCATATTAATGGAATTAAAACTAAATGAGAGGTATGTATATTTTAATTCCAGAATTATATTCATCATTTAGATATATCATTCATTATATATATACATTATATACATGTAATTTTAATAGTACATTACATTTGGGGATAAGAAATGAAATGCACCGTTCATGGAGACGGTAAGCCGTACGTACGCATGAACGCTACTTTCATTTCTATCTCATACTTTAATGGAAAGAAATAATAATGATATAGAGGTATATTATAATTTTAGTATAACATCATATATAATAACTTTAAATCCATCCTTTACACGTCCCACATATGGCATTAACGAATCACATCACTTTTAGGGGGCGGTAGTCCGCACTTCCTTAAATGAAGATATCGTGTTTACCCATAATGGAAACCATAAAGGTATGCCAAAAATGAAAAATACATAAGCTTAAAGAAAACATAAACATATTATATATCATATATAAAAATAGTGACATCATAATGGCCACCCTTGAAGGTGTTAAATGAGTATTGAACAATCATCCTTTCAGGAGGCAGAATTTCTCCATCCACGGAAACCGTATGTTCTTTAACCATTTGATGTAGTTGTGTGATAGTGTAGCTCAAATAAATCTTATAACAACATACTAGTATATTGAAGATACTGGTGTTGTTACAAAAGAAGTAAATAAAAAGAGTTTAGAGGGTTGGAGAAGAAAAATAAAACAAATGAACATGAGAGAATGAATTACCTTTAAAAGTGTAACTCCTTTGGATTTGAGCCTAAAGGCTTCCTTTGAAAGGATTCTGCCCAAAGGGAATCCTCTAGGATGAGGAGAGGGATGTGGAGAGAGTAATTGGGTAGGGGTTTGGCTGAGACAAAGGCTTGAGAAGTGTGTGAAATGAGGTAGAGGTGGGGGCCTTTTATAAAAGGAGAGGAGGGGCACTTTTGGAAAGTAAAGAAATATTACTTTATTTGAAATTGTGTTTCGGTTTTAAAAGGTCCCACATTGATATAATTCGTGGATAAGGTGATAAGGGTTCGAAATCCACTCATCCAATTGGTTTTGGCCATGTTTAGTTTATAGATTTCACATTATCTTTCCATTTTATTTAAATCGTCAAATAATGATGTCATCACTGCATCATTATTATGTCATATATAATTTAATTTATTTAATGTCTAAAAATTATAAAAAAAATACTATGATGTAGTAAATCGTTTTAGCTTTCCAATGACTATTTATAATCAAAATGTGTACTTGTATAACCCCACTTAAAAATTATTTTAGTAAAACAATTTATGTTAGTGTCATTTTCACTTTAACATTAAATAAAAATATATTAATGTCATTTTTCAAACTAAAGTGGCTCCATGGGGTCCCCAAGTTTGCCCATGGCTTTTCTTGGTCGGCCATGACTCACCCAATAGGTGTAGGACAAGTGTCATGGTGTTTTCACATTCTTATAATATCATTTTTACCTTAAATTACACTAATTACCTCTAATCACGATTAATGAAAAAAAGTTACTATTCACCAAAAAATTATTTTAATCTCATTGAACCACATTTTACTTCTTAATTACAACCATGTATGTCGGATTTTTGAAATTCAATACACATTAGTGGTAAACTTTCATTTAACTGAAAAATCAGTTTGCTTGATTACCACTTAGTGGTTTCACTATTCATCAAAAATTGAAGTTTTTCAGAAAATTACCAAAAATTTACCCTAATCTATATTTGATATTCCGAATTCAAAAATGAAGTATATTTTACAAAATTCAAAACATATAAGTCAAATTAATTAATTTAATAATTAATTCCCGCTGTCATGAAAAATAGCGTGTTTTTGTGAAACAATAAGTATCAAAAGATTGACACCAGTTTAAGTCCAATTTTAAAGTGAAATTGATTCCAATGACCACCATTGGATTAACTGGTAAAAATATTTTCTAATTTCACTTTAAAACCAATTAAAATAATAATCTAATCATATAAATAATTTATATTAAAAAGAGGTTTTGAATTAAAATACAACATTTTACACTATTCATAAAAAAATGAACTTTATCAGAAAGGTACCAAAAATTTACACAAAGTAAATTTTGATGTCCCGATTCTAAAGAAGAGTTATATTTGGTCCAAAATAAAGTATAAGAGTGATCAAAACTATATTTAATGACGGTTCACCATTAAAAGGTGATAAGTGAACCTTTAGTGAAAATTAGAGTATATATACCCGTAAAATTGAACTCTTTCCGTATTTTAAGCTTTTATCTTTTATTGGGTAAATGTATAAAAATTTAAAAACATATATAATCATATTTTAGTTATTTCTATCCATTCCCGCCAGTACAACGGCTACTCGTTAACTAACATTTAAAATAATATTATTTTATTACTTGTGTTCAACGTAAGTTTTCAAAGAAACTCATCGTTGGGTACCAAGTACGCTATTGAACCTAGAAACCCCTTTTAATTAAAATTAATATTTAATTCGTAAATATTAATAAATATGAAAATTCTTTATTCTTTATTTACCTGGGATGTTACAACAGTGACTTTTGTCTCAAACTTTTGTGGGATCTAGATGGATTCAATGAGTGACTGCCTAATTTATTTTGAAATTTGGAGTGCATCCATGATTGAGAACTTGGTTGGTAAAACTTACAGTTGCTTTAGAATTTTATTATTTTATGCTAGAGTTCATCACTTCTTAAGGTGGGATTTTTATTTATTATAAAGCTCGTGGGATGGGATATTCGAGGAGGACGGGTCTAGTTCTTGTACAGAGGCTAAGGGGTCATCTGCTACCAGTGGTGCAGGTCACCTTGGTCTTCCTCATTATCTGTTATGATCAGATAATCACACTCCCGCTAGGCGGTCATGTAAGATGACCGAGCTCGGATGACTGCTGGATGGTTTTGGGATAGCTCCATGTCGCTTTTGGTATTTACAGAGTGTTTTCTCATGGGTATCAACTACATATATGTCCTCTTTGGGGATGTGACCAAAATATTGGGTCCAACTACACCCGTGTTGTCCCCTATATCCTTAGTTCCTATTCATGTGGTCTCCTGTTCCCTGGTTAGGTGTGAGTAACTCATACTCGGAGGCATATTCATCATCAGATAAGGGTTATACCAAGTGATCACATTGAAAGATCCAAATATGATATATTAATCTGATGAGGATTTCATTTTGTGGGGTGGTTCCCATACTTTATATATTGCAGGGAAGAAATCTTCAATAGTTAAATCTTTCTTCAGAGCTATAAATGACTCTTCATCTTATGTATTTTCATTTTTATAATGGTCATGTTCACCATTTGTAGTCATATATAATTCCACATCCCTTGGTGAAGGATTTTTTTTGGGTATGTGGAGTTATGATCTCAAGGTATCATGATCTCAGTCAATTTTCATTCATTTCATCCAGTTTTTGAACTTATTATCATGACTGGCCGGAACATTCTATTAATGACCTTATTCTTCTTAATGAGAAATGATTATGTAGGTAACATTATTTGGTGATTCATCCAACATCACCTAACTATAATCAACCATGCCTTGGAGGATTTCTTTCAAGATGAAGAAATCTTGGATGTTATGACTCAACCTTCTTTGAAAAGGGAAGTAGTCTAGATGATCAATGAGGTTGACCTCATTGGGTCTCCTGGGTTGTGGTATCTTGAGTAAGTTGATGTCCATGGATACAAGTAAATAACTGGGGATTTTTTCATTTTGGAATTAGTATGTTTTATTCATCTATTCCACAAATCCTAGTCAACCCTAATCTCTTTTTTCTTTCAGATGGGGCTGATTCGGTTGTTGTTACCACTTGATAGGATATGTTAGGAGATTAATGACCTTCCTAGGTGATTTAATGGGAATTATTTCTAGTTTTAGGGTAATGGTGGTACTTTTTACCATTCTAATACTTTTCCCCTATGTAGAGGTCATGAGTCGAGACTTATCTCAGGTTATCTGAATGGCATCTTCCAAACAATGTGTCACTTCTACAAACTCACAGAACCCCCTACATATGTCACTGGGATCATATGTGTTTGTAGATCATATTGGATATTTTCATCAAATATTTCCATAAATTGTTCATGCGAGTGAGGGATTTTGAGTTAATAGGTTAAACCATTCCATCTGGATATGAATTCAGAAACCCTCTCATTTTCATGTTGCTTGAAGTTTTTTAGGTCAAAAATTGTCATCTTCCGCGGCATAGAGTTGAACTTTTAAAGGAATTAATGATGAAGTTATTCCCATTCTATAATGGATCCTTCTGGAAGGTTATTATACTAAACAAATGTTATCCCTACCAGAGTCTATACAAAACACCTCAACTTGGTCGCCTCCTATTTTTCTCAAGGGCCCATTGTTGAAAAATGTCAGGACATGAAGTGTGTGAGATACTATTCTAGGTCTCATATAATGTTAAAGGTAGATAATGTATGATTTCTGAAGTTGGGCAGAGAAAAAGTTTCATTCACCCATTCGGTATATGGATTTCTCTCAGGTTTCAATGGTGTGTGTCACCCTTCCATGGATTCCATTCGAGTGGCCAAGGACTTGATGATGTTGAGTAGTTTCATAGTTACTATTGTTTGAGCTATATTTCTTCTATTGGGATTGGGTAGGTTTTGATTATGTGGCCCCATTTTCTTATCCCACTGATTATTGATCTATCCTAACAATGAATGATCACCTTGGAAAGGGAGAGGTTGTATCCATAATGGAGGGAAGTCATGATAATTTTCGACTTCCTCATTTATGTATATTAGATACCTAGATCTGGAGTAGTTCTGATTATCAGATGCTACTCTTGTAGAAGGATCAAATCTGGGAGGTATAATATACATCTTTGTCTAATGAAGATACCCAATGGGAATATTTCCCCTAAGTATCTCCTCATTGAGTTTTCTGAGAGTTTTTATCTCACTCCCATATCATGAAAAATGTTCCTCTTTAGAATGATTTTAGGTTTTTCTGGGTAGGGATTGGGATATAACCACGCCTTTTACTTTATATTTGGTAGCATTCCATCGTAGAGGTGGAAACTCAATATTCGTTGGTGCCTTGTTTTGGAGCCTCCACTAGTTCTAGGTGTGTACAGCCTCAGTGGGTGTATCTAAAGACTCCTCTGAGGGTACATTTTCTATATTGCAACCCTATGCATTTTCTTCTTGATCCACATTATCTATTTTGTTGACAATGAATTCATTTATAGTGGTGCATCGGGAAATGGTGTTTGTTCTATTACTTTCAATGCAATATGATGATTATATCTAGCCAACATTGGGGTTGTTTCTTAAACCATTGTCCATATTGGGACATTTTTTCTTATGACCCTAGTGGGGTTTGATTTCCTTCATCATATGTTCCCCTTATCTTGTTCTATGAACAGTGACCTTGAGGGAGTTTCCAGTCATGTTTTCCAAATGAGCCTCAAATAGAAGAGGTTTTTATTGTGGTGGGAATAATGGATGGAATTCCAACCTTTGATATTTGCCTCCAAACTTGGAGTAGACTGATTCCATTTGTGGTGGTGATGATGATGATGAAAATTCCCCCATCCCTATAGCTTAGGGCTATATTGGGCCAAAATTGTCATTGATTGATCCTGTTGCATAGGATACAATGATTCCAGTTGAGGATTTGATGATTCCTAGGATGGGAATTGAGATATAAATTCCCCTATTCCAATAGGTTGGGTTTTATTCATAATCATCATTGATTTCCCCAGGACCCTCTCGATAGATTTTGAACCTGGTGATCACGATTGAAATAAAATTTTCCACAAACCAGTGGGATGGGATTTGTTTTTAGATGACACTAACATGTCTTGTATCCTCTCATGAATTTAATATCTAAGGAATGAAGGTAGTGTTATATTTTCCCTAGACCTGACAAGTTGATTTCACTCTTCAGCGGCTACTATGGTAGCTTCTATTGCATCTTTTTTGATATGGCATAGTTTTTCTCGTGTAAGATATGAGTGAAATGGAAACCCATGATGGGAGTCATTATTTATGGGAAGTTTTATGGTTGATTTCAACTTTGGATTCCATTCCTAAAATTTTTCCCTAATGTTTTGAGGGGCTGAGTTTTAAGATATTTGGCTATCCTCTTCTTTTATTATTAATTTCTTAGCATCATTGAATTGAGTTCATTCCATTGTAGTGACTAACTAGCTCGTACATTACCATATACCCTATTTTTCAGAGATAATGAAATTACAGGATGTCGTATCTGAGGGGATTTTTTGTTCTAGGGGTGCAATAAAGTGAAACAATCCATTATTTCCCCATCCTTGAATGTGGATGCATGACATGGATTTGCAGATTAGCTACTAAATAGTTGTGATGCAGTGGTGGAAAGCGTGCTATATATTTGTACTATGCTTTTATGTTTTTGGGTCCCGGTTCATGGAGATAGAAGCCAGGTCTAGCTCAAAACAGAATATCATGATAGTCTGAAGGTGAACCTTGTATCCTAGATAAGGTAGGTGTCTAGAATTTAATCTTTGATGATTTTCCCACATATTTTGACATATATAAGGCATGCACTCATTTTCTTGATCATTTGGGATCTAATAGTCAAAAGTGAAGAAGGTCCAGAACATGGTGGGGAGGTTGTTTCTAGATAAATCTCTCCATATGTCAATGTCGACCTCCTCTTCATCATAATTACATGCCTCAATATATTCAAACCATAGAAGATGCTTCTCGGGGTTGTTTACTAATCGTAGTGTAGTGTTGCTATAAGTTTATGTGGAACTATATATAGTTGACCCCAATGTTTTGAGAACCTCTCTATAAAAAGGCGTCTGAGTTTTGAGAACCTATCTATATGGAGGTACCTAAGTAAGGGGAGTATTTCTTTTTTACATAGGAGATATCATCATGGAGAAGTTGAACATGACATATTTCAGAAGTATAGTCCATGTGATCGATGTTCACGCTACCACGGGGAGGACTATCAGAGTATTGATCACCTTATTCTTTGGTTGAAGAGTTGATGGACCCTTGGTGTGTTGAGAATATGTCTCTAATGACCTCAATGACACTGGCATTGAGTAGATTAGGGATATTAACCTCATTCTGTGTTATGGATAAAATATGTATATTTACCTTTTGAAATTGTGTAGGTATATGAGCTTGTTGAATGATGATATCTAGAACTTGTTGTTAACCTTATGTTATTGCGGGAATATGATCCCACCACTAAGAAGCTGCTAGAAAATGTCAATGAACTTCTTTATTATTTCCCAAAATATGATCTTTCCCTGAGGCATGTAACCCTCTCACTTGGTGAGCCTCAATCAAAACGGGGATATGATCCTGATCCTGAGCCTTTTGAGTATGCTTTTGGTCTTTCTTGATAAGAATATGAGCCTATCTCAAGGCATGTGCCACTCTCACTTAGTGAGCCCTGGTTGGAGTAGAAATATGATCCAAGTATGAATATTCATTCCTTATGAGTCTGTTTTCTGTGATCTATTAGAATATTCCAAGTAGATTCACTAACAGGAATATGATCCTATCTCGAGGAATGTGTCAATATCACTTGGTGATCCCTAGCCAGAATGGAGATATGATCCTAATACTAGGCCTTTGGAGTATGTATCTAGTCTTCTTCGACAGTAATATAATCCTTTCACGAGTCATGTGCCTCTCTCAATTGGTGAGACTTGTCTAGAATGGAGATATGAGCCTAATCCTAGGCATTTATAATATGTTGTTGGTCTTTCTTGACAAGAATGTGTCCCTATCCCAAGGCATGTGGCATTATCACTAAGTGATCCCCAGTTGTAATGGGAATATGATCTTGGCCTGGTGCCTCTCCCTTTACTATAATATGTCAATGATCCTTCTGGATGGGAGAAAGAATGTAAACTTGATCTGGAGAAACCACTTGTTCATACTGATTAGAGTGGTATGATGTCTTAGATGTAGGGATAGAAATATGTTCCTATCCTTATATATGTACTAGAGCTATAATATGCTAGAGGAGTTCTTCATATTTTGTTAATATGTAATGACACTTTAGAAAAGTGTTCATAGGAATGTAAGTCTGCACATTTTCTGTATCCACTATATACTGGAAGATATCTTCAACTGAAGAGGGAATATGAGCCCACTTATTTCCTCCTTGTATCACTAAAATATGACAATGGAATTTATGCATGGGGCTAGGGATATGAGCCTCCCCCATGCCTGCTACAGGAACATGCCCACAAACTTTTTTTGAGTGAAAGTGGGTATGATCTGGCTCACTAGTTACTGTTAGGATATACCTTCAAACGTCTTTAGCAAGACTGGGGATATGACCCCGCTCACAATTATCCAAAACCTTTTACTGTCATGCCCCAGCTGTCGAGTACCCGGAGCCGGTGCCATACGGAGGATCAAATTCGGTTCGGTCTCTGAGAAACCAGCTACTTCTGAAAATATTCTTCTACTAAAACCTTTTATCTGAAAAATTTTAACCAAAAACGTAGGGTGAGCATAAGAATGCCCAGTAAGGGGTTTTAAAATAAACCAATATAACTTTTTAAAAACATTCTTTAAACAATTTCATGAAACAATCTTCTTAAATAAAGGTTGTAACACAAGTACACATCATAAAGGTGCTCAATTTAAAACATGATTAAATAATCACAAGGATACGCGATTTGAATATAGGCATGCTGAATAAAAGAAACTCTAAACATGTATGACATAAGAATATGTAAGTATAAATTAATCAGATAATTGAAACAAATAATCAGAGTTATGCATAAAATAGTAACTTCAATTTCATACACAGAATACTAAATTACTAAGTTCTACACATATGTCATGCCATAAATACACAGGACATTCTGAAACATATTGTCAAGGCCTTGGGCAAGACGTCTAATTATTTAAGGCCTCGGTCAAAAATCTATAAACTCTTTTAACCAAATATTCTACTAGTCGGATATTTTTCTGGTTAATTAAATGACATAGTCATAATGAGGGAAGTGCATATGTTGGACCGTGTCAAGGCCTCGTGCCAAGACCCAACGGGCTAACTGTAACCGGACCCCAACCCAGAGAGCCTCTGTAACCGGACTCCAACCCAGAGTGCCTCTAATAACCTAACACCTACCCGGAGTGCCTCTGTGACCAGACACCAACCCGGAGGGTCTACTGTAACCGGACCCCAGCCCGCAGGGCTTACTTTTACTGGTCCCTACTCCAGAACATACTAGGTCTAATGCATTCCTCATATCTCTAAATCAAAGTGCACATTCCACTTTGATTTATTAAATACTTATCATTCCCAGTACACATATTACTTGGTTCCATAATTCACATTATTCAAATTGTCACATACCACCTTGAATAATTAAATGCTTATCTCATAAATTATTAATAATAAATTGTTTGACTATCACATAAAATAATTACTTTTCAACTCTTCCAAGGTAATAAACTTTTAATTCTTTAAAATACATGCTCATTATTCATGCTCAATACATGTGTTGATAAATGGAAATATCGTTGGACTGAAATTATAATACGTCAGTTATCAATTAGGTAATAAATTTCTCAGCGACTTGCATAATATTGAAAATGTTATTTTCACATGTGATGTTGATTTAAAACACCCAAGTAATGATTGGATGGGGTTTGCTACATGAAATGATAACTCTTTTACTTAAAATCCTTATTCATGTAGAGGGATACTTAATAAAAAATACATGTTATTTAATACGCTGATAAAAGTATCAGTGAACATGCAAATTGGCTAAATCATAAACATTATTAACCAACATCAAACGTTGTAGCAAGTTCATTATGTAATAATACTAAATATGAGCACAACATGATATATAACATAACATTATTTAAAAATCCATTTATTCTCTAATATATTTTGGTCAAGTTAAAATATATTCTTTTAAATTAAAACATAGATAATATTATCAAAACTACTTTAATTAAAATAAACTTGACATGTTAAATGTATTATTGTATACTTATACACACAAGTGCATATTAGTTTAGCAAACACCAAATTAACATTTATTAATAATCTTTCAAACATTAACTACATTAACAAATTTTAATAATCAATACTGGAAATTAGGGTTTTGGAAACTATATAATTATATATAGTCGTATATACACAAGGTATATGTATTTAAATATCCATAACCAAATAAGGTTTAATAATTTTCTACATGTAATAAATACTCTCATAACATATTTATTTATTGACTCTACTTGATTGAAAACCAAAACATGTTAGGTTTGTAACATATATGACCGGATGTATATACATATATAAAAATTAGGGTTTTGCATACCAAGTATAAATCCAATTGTACTCGAATAACATTTCGCATCTAAAAAATTACTTAATTCTTGGAAATCATCTTTTTAAAAATTATAAAACAGATTTGGAATGTGTCACATAAATATGTATCTAGATATATATATATATATATATATATATATATAATTAAATTTTAAAAAACATAATTCCATTTAACCCAAAACTCAGTTCGCACATAAAATATTATTTAAGGATGGATATTCAAGTCTTAAAAATCATATATGTTTGTATTGGGAGACATATATGCATAATTATATGATTATACATATATATATATATAAAGTTTACAACAAAAAGTTTTCATATTAAAAATAAATTCAGATTACCCTTTATGTGTATATAATCCTTTGTAAAACATACTGAAATATTTTGGAAATCTTATAAATATATTTAGTTTGGGAAATTATGCATATATATATATATATATATTTGTGTGTGTGTATGTAATTAAACACCCGAATATACACTTAGCATAAAAATGGGACTTTATTTAAAGGAAACCTTTCAAAACCATCCTTCATAAATTGTTTGAATTCATAAAACATGAACAATATCCCGGACAACATTGAGGTGTATTTATATATATATACATATTCATTTTAAAATTATATATATATTCATATATATACATCTTGTAACATAAAACTAAGAGAGGTCAATCCTTACACCATTTAAAGAAAACCATATACCCTGTTTTAAAAGAGGAAGGGGAAGTGACGATTCCAGTTTCACAAACATATATATATATATATACTTACATATATATATATATACATATACCTGATTATATACAATATATGTAGTTCAGCTTGAACTATAAAATAAATAGTAATATCCCCTTATGCAAACCAGAAAACAGGGAGTATGTTAATAAATTTTACTTATGCAGACTCAATTAAAACAGATAATATTTCATTAAAATTGAAATATGAAAAATAAATATATAAACTCCCTTACACAACCAGAAAATAGAATGTATAACTAAATATTCCTTACATAACATAAGATAAATACATGCACGAGACAAGTATTTAACCCTTATGTCATTTAAACCTTAAAAATAATTGTAAACACAGCATTCAACCTTTGAAAATATAGTTGTTTTGATTTGAAATACATGTAAATATATATGTATATACCCGAATATACACATAATTATATATTGGGTTCTATAAGAAGTACAAATCTAATTGAACCCAAAATATAATTCGAAACTAAAAATTTTTTTGAAGATTGGAAATCATCCTTTAAAATTCATAATTCAGGTTTGGATTGAGTCTTAGGTATACATGTACATACTCGAATATGCATATAAGTATATATTGGGTTTTGCATAAGAAGTAAAATTCTAATTGAATCCAAAACTTAATTCGCATCTAAAACATTATTTAAGGGTTGGAAATCATTTCTTATGATCTATAAAACAAATTTCTTTTGAGTCACATATAATTTGTTCATATAAATATATATATATATATATATATGTATATGTATATACCAAAGTATATAAAAATAGGTTTTTCTTAACGAAAAACAAAACATAAAACACCCTTACATAGACTATACAAAAACAAACTCTAATAAAGCATCGATGATCTCCTTTGATAAACCTTAAAATAGAAGGAATCGAATTATACATATGTATATATTTAAAACTGTATATAACAGAGGTTTTATAAAATATAAATGATTGAAAAATAGACCCTTAACTGAATTAAATCGAAGAGGGTAGTGGGTAAACAAGAGAGAGCCTGACAGAGAGCAATTTCAGGTAGCGATTGGGGGCGCAGAGTGAGGTTTGGGTCTCCTCATAGTATAAGAAGTTCTCAATTTATACCAAATGAACGGGGTTATATAAGCTTCTCTAGGAAGGTTAGTTTTATTTTTATTTTTATATATATTTTCTTTTTTTTCCCTATTACTCTACGGGTTCCCTCATTCCCACAATTATTTTCACCCCTTTTTGACTTTTATTCCCCCTTATCCCATTTCACATTATTCATTTTTTATGACTTTATCCCCCCCTTTTGTTTGGTGTGTGAGTCACGCCCCACCAAGGCATCTTTCAGACATTTTTTTTCTTATTCTCTCATGTTGACATATCTTCTCCTTTTTATTATTATTTTATTTTATTTTTAAAACAAAACAAGTCATCATTGTTTTTACCAAAATGTGTGTATACATATATATATCCATTTTTTATTATATTAATATATATATTAATCAAAATGTGAAAAGTATACATATATTTATATATAAATTTGTTTTTTTTTTTCAAAACATGTATTTAAAAGTGTTTTTTTTTATACTTATATACCGTATTATCATTTTTATATAAAAATATATATAATTCATTTTCTTAATATAAATAATTAAAATTGAATTTTTTTATTTAAAACATATATATTAAGTGTGTTTTTTAATGATAATTATATATATTTATAAATTATAAATTTTATAAACCAAAAATAAAATATATTATAAAGTATATTATCTTAAGAATAATAGTAATGGGTTTTTTTATAAACAATGTTCGACCCCTAATTATTATTACTTTATTATTATTATTATTATCATCATTCAAATATTAAAAAAAAGTTATATTTGCGTTAAAATAAATTAATACAACATTAAAAAAATACATTTATTTAAACAAAATAATATTTTTGAAGTAATATTTTATAATTTTCAAAATATATATATATATATATATATTTAAATTTATTTTGATTACACAATATAATTTTTTACATAAAAGTATTTATTAAATACCCTTATTTAAATAATAAACAAAATAAATAAATAAATAAAATAAATGTACCATTTTAAATTTTTGGGGTGTTACATTATTTCCCCTACAAAGAATTGTGTCCTCGCAATTCTAAAACGCTCGTACACAAACCACAACAACACCAGACACACTTCACTCCTGAAGTCCCATTACCGGGAACACCACTGATGGTAGGGTGCTAACGACCTCAGGTGGATCCCTAAGGTGGTATTCAGCCGCTCAATTTCCTTGGCCCAGACACACTATGAACAGATGGGGTTGTACTTGTGCCTAAAGCACTCGACCTTCTATAGAGAGGCACGATAAGTGTGGAGGTTGGAAAGTTCAGAGGGAACTAAATCCCTATAAGTCCCACGCACCATGTCGCACTTGAAAATATTGATGTCATAGAGTTCTTCGTACATACTAAAACTCAGGACCTGGAATAGGAAGGTCGCTTGATGATTACCATCCAAAGTAGCTTTTGGAAATTTATTGACAGCTCAGTAGTTATCAGCCAGAGTGAAACATAGAAAAAGGGCTTCATGAAATTTTCCCCTTTCCTATATGCTACAAATTGTGCAAATGCGATACGGTAATAGACCAGATTGCTTCCTTGGTAAATATGGAGGATATTTGGGCAGTTCGACACCTAATGGAGTTGTTTACAAGACAATCGAATGTTTTCGAAAGTCTCGTTTTCCCATGGACATGACTTGGCCACTATGATTTCCATTATCTCTGTTGGGAGAGACATAAGGCGTGATGCATCAGCCATCTAAAAATTTAAGGAAACTACCATTTAGTAACACATAACTAAGTTTTTAGTATTGTTCTAATTTTATCGGATGTCTCCGAAAATACATTGGACTAGTATTTTTTTGTTTTACATGAATACATCATACTTAGAAATGCTTAAATAAATTTTTCTTATTTCAAGTTCAGGTTTTCTAGAGTTAACTAAACCGAATCCTCTGATACCAACTATCACACCTCAAATCCTAAGTACCCGGAGCCGGTGCCATACAGAGGATTGAATTCGGTTCGGACTCTGATAAACAAGATACTTCTGAAAATATTCTTTTACTAAAACCTTTTATCTGAAAAATTTTAACCAAAAATGTAGGGTGAGCATAAGAATGCTCAGTAAGGGGTTTTAAAATAAACCAATATAACTTTTTGAAAACATTCTTTAAACCCTTTCATGAAACAATCTTCTTAAATAAAGTCGGTAAAACAAGTACACATCATAAAGGTGATCAATTTAAAACATTCTAACAGAATCACAAGGATACACGATTCGAATATAGGCATGCTGAATAAAAGAAACTCTAAACATGTATGACATAAGAATATGTAAGCATAAATTAATCAGTTAATTGAAATAAATAATCAGAGTTGCGCATAAAATAATAACTTCAATTTCATACACTGAATACTAAATTACTGAGTTCTACACATATGTCATGCCATAAATACGCAGGACATTCTAAAACATATTTTCAAGGCCTTGGCCAAGACGTCTAATGATTTAAGGACTCGGCTGAAAATACATAAGATCTTTTAACCAAATATTCTACTGGTCGAATATTTTTTTGGTTAATTAAATCACATAGTCATAATGAGGGAAGTGCATATACTGGACCGTGTCAAGGCCTCGTGCCAAGACCTAGGGGATAAATGTAACTGGACCCCAACTCGGAGAGCCTATGTAACCGGAATCCAACCCAGAGTGTCTCTAATAACCGAACACCAACCCGGAGTGCCTCTGTAACTGGACACCAACCTAGAGGGTCTGCTATAACCGGACCCCAACCCGGAGGGCTTACTTTTACCGGTCCCCACCCCAGAACATACTAGGTCCAATGAATTCCTCATATCTCTAAATCAAAGTGCACATACCACTTTGATTTATTAAATACTTATCCTTCCCAGTACACATATTACTTGGTTCCATAATTCACATTATTCAAAGTGTTACATATCACCTTGAATAATTAAATGCTTATCTCATAAATTATTAATAATAAATTGTTTGACAATCACATAAAATAATTACTTCTCAACTCTTCCAAGGGAATAAACTTTTAATGCTTTAAAATAAATGTGTAATATTTATGCTCAATACATGTGCTGATAAATGGAAATATTGTTGGACTAAAATTATAAAGCGTCAGTTATCAATTAGGTAATAAATATCTCAGTGACTTGAATAATATTGAAAACCTTATTTGCACATGTGATATTGATTTAAAACACCCAAGTAATGATTGATGGGGTTTTCCACATGAAATGATAACTCTTTGACTTAAAATCCTTATTCATGTAGAGGTCTACCTAGTAAAAAATACATGTTATTTAATATGCTGATAAAAGTATCGGTGAACATGAAAATAGGCTAAATCATAAACTTGATTAACCTACATCAAACGTTGTAGCAAGTTCATTATGTAATAAGACTAAATATGAGCACAAAATGATATATAACATAACATGATTTAAAAATCCATTTATTATCTAATATATTTTGGTCAAGTTAAAATATATTCTTTTAAATTAAAACGTGGATAATATTATCAAAACTGCTTTAATTAAAATAAACTTGACATGTTAAATGTATTATTGTATAATTATACACACAAGTGCATATTAGTTTAGCAAATACCAAATTAACATTTATTAATAATCCTTTAAACATTAACTGCATTAACTAATTCTAATAATCAATACTGGAAATTAGGGTTTTGCAAACTATATAATTATATATAATCGTATATACACAAGGTATATGTATTTAAATCTACATAACCAAATAAGGTTTAATAATTTTCTAAATGTAATAAATACTCTCATAACATATTTATTTATTGACTCCACTTGATTGGAAAACCAAAACATGTTAGGTTTGTAACATATATGACCGGATGTATATACATATATAAAAATTAGGGTTTTTCATACCAAGTATAAAACCAATTGTACTCGAATGAAATTTTGCATAGAAAACATTACTTAAGGCTTGGAAATCATATTTTTAAAAATTATAAAACAGATTTGGATTGTGTCACATAAATATGTATCTAGATAGATAGATATATATATAATTAGATTTTAGATTCATAATTCTATTTAACACAAAACTTATTTCGCACATAAAATATTATTTAAGGATGGATATTAAAGTCTTAAAAATCATAAATGTTTGTATTGGGATACATATATGCATAATTATATGATTATACATATATATATATATATAAAGTTTACAAAAAAAGTTTGCATATTAAAAATAAATTCAGATTACCCTTTATGTGTATATAATCCTTTGTAAAACATACTGAAATATTTTGGAAATCTTATAAATATATTTAGTTTGTGAAATTATACAGACATACATATATATATATATGTGTGTATGTATGTATGTAATTAAACACCCAAATATACACTTAGCATAAAAATGGGTTTGGCTTTAAAGGAAACCTTTCAAAACCATCCTTCATAAATTGTTTGAATTCATAAAACATGAATAATAATTAGGACAACATTGAGGTGTATTTATATATATATACATACTCATTTTAAAATTATATATATATATTCATATATATACAAGTTCTAACATAAAACCGAGAGAGGTCAATCCTTATATCATTTAAAGAAAACCATATACCCTATTTTAAAAGAGGAAGGGGAAGAGATGATTCCAGTTTCACAAACACACACACACACACATATATATATATATATATATACTTACATATATATATATATATATATACCATGTTATATACAATATATTTAGTTTAGTTTGCACTATAAAATAAATAGTAATATCCCCTTACGCAAACCAGAAAACAGGGAGTATATTAATAAATTTTACTTATGCAGACTCAATTAAAACAGATAATATGTTACTAAAATTGAAATATGAAAATTAAATATATAAAATCCCTTACACAACCAGAAAATAGAGGGAATAACTAAATCATCCTTACATAACATAAGATAAATACATGCACGAGACAATTATTTAACCCTTACCTCATTTAAACCTTAAAAATAATTGTAAACACAACATCCAACCTTTGAAAATATAGTTTTGTTTTGATTTGAAATACATGTAAATATATATGTATATACCCGAATATAAACATAAGTATATATTGGGTTCTATAAGAAGTACAAATCTAATTGAACCCAAAATATAATTCGCAACTAAAACATTATTTGAAGATTGGAAATCATCCTTTAAAATTCATAATTCTAGTTTGGATTGAGTCTTAGGTATACATGTACATACTCGAATATGCATATAAGTATATATTGGGTTTTTCATAAGAAGTACAATTCTAATTGAATCCAAAACTTAATTTTCATCTAAAACATTATTTAAGGGTTGGAAATCATTTCTTAAAATCCATAAAACAAATTTATTTTGAGTCACATAAAATTTGTTCATATATATATATATATATATATATATATATACCAAAGTATATAAAAATAGGTTTTTTTTAACGAAAAACAAAACATAAAACACTCTTACATAGACTATAAAAAAACAAACTCTAATAAAGCATCGATGATCTCCTTTGATAAACCTGAAAATAGAAGGAATCGAATTATACATATGTATATATTTAAAACTGTATATAACAGAGGTTTTATAAAATGAAACGATTGAAAAATAGACCCTTAACTGAATTAAATTGAAGAGGGTAGTGGTTAAACAAGAGAGAGCCTGACATAGATCAATTTCAGGTAGCAATTGGGGGCGCAGAGTGATGTTCGGGTCTCCTCATAGTATAAGAAGTTCTCAATTTATACCAAATGAAAGGGGTTCTATAAGCTTCTCTAGGAAGCTTAGTTTTATTTTTATTTTTATATATATTTTATTTGTTTTCCCTATTACTCCACAGGTTCCCTCATTCCCACAATTATTTTCACCCCTTTTTGACTTTTCTTCTCCCTTATCCCATCTCATATTATTCATTTTTTTATGATTTTATCCCCCCTTTTGTTTGGTGTGTGAGTCACGCCCCACCAAGGTATCTTTTAAACTTTTTTTTGTTTATTTTTTTCTTATTCTCTCACATTGACATATCTTCCCCTTTTTATTATTTTTATATATATATTTTAAAACAAAACAAGTCATCATTGTTTTTAACAAAATGTGTGTATACATATATATATCTGTTTTTTTAATTATATTAATATATATATATTAATCAAAATGGGAAAAGTATACATATGATTATATATAAATTATTTTTTTTCAAAAAATGTATTTAAAAGTGTGTTTTTTATACATATATACTGTATTAGCATTTTTATATAAAAATATATATAATTTGTTTTATTAATATAAATAATAAAAATTACATTTTTTATTTATTTAAAACATATATATTAAGTGCATTTTTTAATGATAATTATATATATTTATAAATTATAAATTTTATAAACCAAAAACATAATATATTATAAAGTATATTATCTTAAGAATAATAGTAATGGGTTTTTTATAAACAATGTTCTACCCTTAATTATTATTACTTTATTATTATTATTATTATTATCATCATTCAAATATCAAAACAAGTTATATTTACTTTAAAATAAATTAATACAACAATAAAAAAATACATTTATTTAAACAAAATAATATTTTGAAAGTAATATTTTATAATTTTCAAAAAATATAAATATATTTAAATATATTTTTATTACACAATATAATTTTTTAGATAGAAGTATTTATTAAATACCATTATTTAAATAATAAACTAAATAAATAAATAATTAAAATAAATGTACCATTTTAAATTCTTGAGGTGTTACATTATTCCCCCCTACAATGAATTACGTCCTCATAATTCTAAAATGCTCGTACACAAACCAAAACAACACCAGACACACGTCACTCCCGAAGTCCCTTTACCAAGAACACCACCGATGATAGGGTGTTGACGACCTCAGGTGCATCCCTAAGGTGGTATTCAGCTACTCGATTTCCTTGTCTCAGACACACTGTGAACAGCTAGGGCCGTACTTGTGCCTAAAGCACTCGGCCTTCATAGAGAGGCATGATAAGTGTGGAGGTTGGAAAGTTTAGAGTGAACTAAATCCCTATAAGTCCCACGCACCACATCGCTCTTGAAAATATTGATGTTGTAGAGTTGTCCGTTCATACTAAAACTCAGGACCTGGAATAGGTAGGCTGCTTGATGATCACCATCCAAAGAAGCTTCTAAAAATTTACCGACAGCTCGGTAGTTATCAGCCAGAGTGAAACATAGAAAAGGGCTTTATAAAATTTCCCCCTTTTCCTATATGCTGCAAATTGTGCAAATGCGATACGGTAATAGACCAGATTGCTTCCTTGGTAAAGATGGAGGATATTTGGACGATTCAACACCAGATGGAGTTTTTTAAAAGACAATTGAATGTTTTCGAAAGTCTCATAGTCCCATAGACATGACTTGGCCGCTATGATTTCCATTATCTCTTTTGGGAGAGACAGAAGGCGTGATGCATCATCCATATAAAATTTTAAGGAAACTACCCTTTAGTAACACATAACCAAGTTTTTAGTATTGTTCTAATTTTATCAGATGTCTCTGAAAATACATTAGAATGGTATTTTTTTTGTTTTACAAGAATACATCATACTTAGTAATACTTAAATAAATTTTTCTTGTTTTAAGTTATGGTTTTCTATAGTTAACTAAACTGAATCCTCTGATACTGACTGTCATGCCCCAGTTCCTGATTACCCGGAGCTGGTGCCATACAGAGGATTGAGTTCGGTTTGGGCTCTGAAAAACCAGCAACTTCTGAAAATATTCTTCTACTAAAACCTTTTATCTGAAAAGTTTTAACCAAAAACGTAGGGTGATCATAAGAATGCCTAGTAAGGGGTTTTAAAATAAACCAATATGACTTTTTGAAAACGTTCTTTAAACCATTTCATGAAACAATCTTCTTGAATAAATATTGTAACACAAGTACACATAAAAAAGGTGCTCAATTTAAAACATGCTAACAGAATCACAAGGATGCACGATTTGAATATAAGCATGCTGGATAAAAGAAAATCTAAACATGTATGACATAAGAATATGTAAGCATAAATTAATCAGCTAATTGAAATAAATAATCAGAGTTGCGTATAAAATAGTAACTTCAATTTCATACACTGAATACTAAATTACTGAGTTCTACACATATGTCATACCATAAATACACAGGACATTCTGACACTTATCTTCAAGACCTTGTCCAAGAAATCTAATGATTTAAGGCCTCGACCGAAAATCCATAAGCTCTTTTAACCAAATAGTCTTTTGGTCGAATATTTTTCTATTTAATTAAATCACATAGTCATAATGAGGTAAGTGCATATGTCGGACCGTGTCAAGGCCTTGTTCCAAGACCTAGGGGGATAATTGTAACCGGACCTCAACTCGGAGAGCCTCTGTAACCGGACTCCAACCCGGAGTGCCTCTAATAACCGGACACCAACCCGGAGTACCTCTGTAACCGGACACCAACCCGAAGGGTCTGCTATAACCGGACCCCAACCCGGAGGTCTTACTTTTACCGGTCCCCACCCAAAACATACTAGGTCCAATGCATTCCTCATATCTCTAAATCAAAGTGCACATACCATTTTGATTTATTAAATACTTATCATTCCTAATACACATATTACATGGTTCCATAATTCACATTATTCAAAGTGTCACATATCACCTTGAATAATTAAAGCCTTATCTCATAAATTATTATAAATAAATTGTTTGACTATCACATAAAATAATTACTTTTCAACTCTTCCAAGGCAATAAAATTTTAATTCTTTAAAATACATGCTCATTATTCATACTCAATACATGTACTGATAAATGGAAATATCATTGGACTAAAATAATAATTCATCAGTTATCAATTAGGTAATAAATTTCTCAGCAACTTGCATAATATTGAAAACGTTATTTGCACAAGTGATATTGATTTTAAACACCCAAGTAATGATTGGATGGGATTTTCCACATGAAATGATAACTCTTTGACTTAAAATAATTATTCATGTAGAGGGATACTTAATAAAAAATACATGTTATTTAATACGCTGATAAAAGTATCGGTGAACATACAAATAGGCTAAATCATAAACTTGATTAACCTACATCAAACGTTGTAGCAAGTTCATTATGTAATAAGACTAAATATGAGCACAACATGATATATAACATAACATTATTTAAAAATACATTTATTCTCTAATATAGTTTGGTCAAGTTAAAATATATTCTTTTAAATTAAAACATGGATAATATTATCAAAACTGCTTTAATTAAAATAAACTTGATATGTTAAATGTATTATTGTATACTTATACACACAAGTTCATATTAGTTTATTAAACACCAAATTAACATTTATTAATAATCCTTTAAACATTAAATTCATTAACTAATTCTAATAATCAATACTGTAAATTAGGGTTTTGGAAACTATATAATTATATATAATCTTATATACACAAGGTATATGTATTTAAATCTCTATAACCAAATAAGGTTTAATAATTTCCTACATGTAATAAATACTCTAATAACATATTTATTTATTGACTCTACTTGATTTAAAATCAAAACATGTTAGGTTTGTAACATATATGACCGGATGTATATACATATATAAAAATTAGAGTTTTTCATACCAAGTATAAATCCAATTATACTCAAATGACATTTCGCTTTGAAAACATTACTTAAGGCCTGGAAATCACCTTTTTAAAAATTATAAAACAGATTTGGATTGTGTCAGATAAATATGTATCTAGATATAGATATATATATATATATATATATATATATTTATAATTAGATTTTAGAAACATAATTCCATTTAACCCAAAACTTAGTTCGCACATAAAATATTATTTAAGGATGGATATTAAAGTCTTAAAAATCATAAATGTCTGTATTGGGAGACATATATTCTTAATTATATGATTATATATATATATATATATATATATAAAGTTTACAAAAAAAAGTTTGCATATTAAAAATAAATTCAGATTACCCTTTATGTGTATATAATTCTTTGTAAAACATACTGAAATATTTTGGAAATCTTATAAATAGATTTAGTTTGGGAAATTATACATACATATATATATATATATATATATATATATGTAATTAAACACCCGAATATACACTTAGCATAAAAATGGGTTTGGCTTTAAAGGAAACATTTCAAAACCATCCTTTATAAATTGTTTGAATTTATAAAACATGAACAATCTCCAGGACAAAATTGAGGTGTATTTATATATATATACATACTCATTTTAAAATTATATATATATTCATATATATACAGGTTGTAACATAAAACCAAGAGAGGTCAATCCTTACACCATTTAAAGAAAACCATATACCCTGTTTTAAAAGAGGAAGGGGAAGAGATGATTCCAGTTTCACAAACATATATATATATATATATATATACTTGCATATATATATATACCCTGTTATATACAATATATGTAGTTCGGTTTGCACTATAAAATAAATAGTAATATCCCCTTATGAAAACCAGAAAACAGGGAGTATATTAATAAATTTTACTTATGCAGACTCAATTAAAACAGATAATATTTCATTAAAATTGAAATATGAAAATTAAATATATAAACTCCCTTACACAACCAGAAAATAGAGGGTATAACTAAATATTCCTTACATAACATAATATAAATACATGCACGAGACAAGTATTTAACCCTTACATCATTTAAACCTTAAAAATAATTGTAAACACAACATCCATCCTTTGAAAATATAGTTTTGTTTCGATTTGAAATACATGTAAATATATATGTATATACCCTAATATACACATAAGTATATATTGGGTTCTATAAGAAGTACAAATCTAATTGAACCCAAAATATAATTAGTAACTAAAACATTATTTGAAGACTGGAAATCATCCTTTAAAATTCATAATTCAGGTTTGGATTGAGTCTTAGGTATACATGTAAATACTCGAATATGCATATAAGTATATATTGGGTTTTTCATAAGAAGTACAATTATAATTGAATTCAAAACTTAATTCGCATCTAAAACATTATTTAAGGGTTGGAAATCATTTCTTAAAATCCATAAAACAAATTTCTTTTGAGTCACATAAAATTTGTTCATATAAATATATATATATATATATATCTGTATATATATATCTGTATATACCAAAGTATATAAAAATAGGTTTTGATTAACAAAAAACAAAACATAAAACACTCTTACATAGACTATACAAAAACAAACTCTAATAAAGCATCGATGATCTCCTTTGATAAACCTTAAAATAGAAGGAATCGAATTATACATATGTATATATTTAAAACTGTATATAACAGAGGTTTTATAAAATAGAAATGATTGAAAAATAGACCCTTACCTAAATTAAATCTAAGAGGGTAGTGGGTAAACAAGAGAGAGCCTGACAAAGAGCAATTTCAGGTAGCGATTGGGGGCGCAGAGTGAGGTTCGGGTCTCCTCATTGTATAAGAAGTTCTCAATTTATACCAAATGAAAGGGGTTCCATAAGCTTCTCTAGGAAGCTTAGTTTTATTTTTATTTTTATATATATATTCTTTGTATTCCCTATTACTCCACAGGTTCCCTCATTCCCACAATTATTTTCATCCCTTTTTTATTTTTCTTCTCCCTTATCCCATCTCACATTATTCATTTTTTTATGATTTTATCCCCCCCCTTTTGTTTGGTGTGAGGATCACACCCCACCAAGGAATCTTTCAAACATTTTTTGTTTTTTTCTTATTCTCTCACATTGACATATCTTCTCCTTTTTATTATTATTTTATTTTTTTTTAAACAAAACAAGTCATCATTGTTTTTAACAAAACATGTGTATACATATATATATCCATTTTTTAATTGTATTAATATATATATTAATCAAAATATGAAAAGTATACATATGTTTATATATAAATTCATTTTTTTTTTCAAAACATGTATTTAAAAGTGTGTTTTTTATACATATATACCATATTAGCATTTTTATATAAAAATATATATAATTATTTTTCTTAATATAAATAATTCAAATTACATTTTTTTTATTTAAAATATATATATTAAGTGCATTTTTTAATGATAATTATATATATTTATAAATTATAAATTTTATAAATCAAAAACATAATATATATTAAAGTATATTATCTTAAGAATAATAATAATGGGTTTTTTTTATAAAAAATGTTCTACCCTTAATTATTATTACTTTATTATTATTATTATTATCATTCAAATATTAAACAAGTTATATTTACTTTTAAATAAATTAATACAACATTAAAAAAATACATTTATTTAAAAATAATAATATTTTGGAAGTAATATTTTATATTTTTCAGAAAATATATATATATATATATATTTATTTAAATATATTTTGATTACACAATATAATTTTTTAAATAAAAGTCTTTATTGAATACCCTTATTTAAATGATAAACAAAATAAATAAATAATTAAAATAAATGTACCATTTTAAATTCTTGGGGTGTTACATTTATTCTCAATGTGACTCTCTTGTTTCCCATCCATGGGTATCATATGTGGTAGTGTGTGAGGTGGTACCCTCATCAGGTGATTTAATGGTACCGATGGGATGGTTTTAGCAATGAAATTTGATAGGATCCCTCCTCGATGGCCTCTTAACCAGAAGGGATATGCGGTTGACTCCCTATTTCACCTTCATCAGATGCTGAAGGTGTTGATTATCTCACTCTAGGGATAAGCTCCTAAAGTGGTTGGTAGTGGTGATGAGTGCCACTGGATTTACTACATCTTTCCTTGGATGATGAGGACTCGTCAATTTCAACACTTAGAGACCCTCATTGGAATCCTCAAGGGTCTAGATCGTACCATGTCTATGTCATTCTTGAACCATTGTATTCACCACCCTACATTGAATACTTTGGGTGGGTGAGGTCATTGTGAGGTTCGTAGGGATTACTGTTGCAATTGATTTTCCATAACTGATGCTTGATGAACATATGTTTCATTAGGGTTTTATTTACAAGATAAGTATCTATAGTCATGAAGACAACAAGGAATAAGGTTTTCAATCAATGCATCATCATAGGCATGATATGTGCTCAATCAGATATGCATGGGTAACACAATTATCCTTTTATTCATGATCTGCTTATTTTTTTCACACAGACTTTTCAAATCAAGGATGGAAATATTTCATAAGAATTGAGGTTACAGAATATCATCCAGAATATTCATGATAGGTTTTACATGCTCACAATGGATATTCAAATAACACAGCTTGACATATGGTAAAATCCTCTAATGGCCCGAAGGCCTTCATTCTTTATTGATTTTTGATAATCCACCTTTCAAGGGGTGAGGTGGAACCCTTAAAAGTCCCATAGACGTAAGTATTACATGGCTTGTAGGCCTTAGAGGAATTCATTTCCCGTAGGCTTCAAACATTACATACAACCCAGACTAACTACTTGGAACTTCTCTTCACTAGTATCTTCATAGTGAAATCATCTATCCGCCTTCGCATGGCTGTTCGACTAGGCTTTCCTATGCATGCACAGGCTTGTCCTGATGGCAGGTTTCATACCCTCTCATTCTTGCAATCCGTTTAGCTTCTGCTATGGTAAAAGCACCTTGATCCTCCTCTTTCTGAAGCTTGTTCCTTGTAGGTTGTCTGGTTTGCATCTGCACATAAGGTGGTCTGAAGGCCTTGAGGTGGCCCTAAGGCCTTACAGACCCGAAGGCCTGGGTGGCCCAAAGGCCTTAAAGGACTCGGGGACCAAATCGGTGGCCCAAAGGCCCAAACGGGGGAATATTCTTGGCTGCTACAGTGCCAAACATTGCCTGCTATAGTTCCCGCTACAGTGCCTGCTACAGTTCTGCACAGTTCTTGCTACAGTTCCTGCTACAGTACCCGGAAATTAGCCTCTGCCTGGATTTGATCCCGGGTCTCTCGAATGCACTTAAGGAGTCCTCATCAATTGGGTTGAGGCTCATGTGCTGAAATATGATAAACTGATCACCCTGTTATTTGATAGATTCACATCGTGTTCACCATTTTTGTTTGCATTGGAATATATGAAAAAAAAATTCCTAACATATGTTCAACCAATGATTTTATTATTTGAGAGATTCGTGTCAGGTTCACCATTTTTTCTTGAAAAATATGGTATGGTCATTCGCCTGATGCTTGGTTGTGAGGGGGATGAATGTGCTACACAACTCTTCACATTGGGTTTTACTGTGTTTTTCTTTAATGGAAACTCCCAATCGTTCCCATATCCATAAATAAGTATGGAATTTCCTTCCAAAGGAATGTGGTCCTTTAGGGTTTCAAACCCAATGATGCTTAAGAACTCACATTGGTTAAGAGGATCGGAGGTCGATTTCATCACATGCTTTTGTGGTAAAATGTTTTCCTACTATGGGAATCTCTTATAGATTTAAGATATGTTCTTAAATATCTTCCTAATCTCGATATGAAACTGTTTACCCTAAAAATGACCATAGGTTTCATTAATCTATTTTATATATGAATGGGGGAATATTTTAGTGAGTCCATCTAAATGTATCTTAGATTCTTCATTCATTTCCCCTAATGGGTGGATACATATATGTTTAATATTTATTGCCAATCACTTAGGAATATGATTCCATGTAGGGAGGTGGTAAATATTTAGAGGGTGGGATTGAGCCATTAAGAGGCATCCTACGTATTTTGAATATATTAGGAATAAAACACACATAGTTCATTAAACTCATGCAGTTTAATGTCACTCAGAAAGGACAAAAGTATGAGGTCACTTAGGAACCAAGTATCTAGGATCAATCCTTAGGGAGGCATTATCCTGGTTATGGAAGGAATTAGAGTCATCATAGTTTGGTCATGCCCATAGGACTATCCCTATGGTATATTACCTTGTATGGGGAAGTCATATCATGCCACTCATTGGGGATTTCACACTGAGGTTTCCCTAACTGTTGGAGATTCATGATGTGAATGATATGACTATTGGAACTCCCTAATCCCACATGATCCATGCTTGCTGTGTGAAATAAGGGATAGAAATTAATTAGTCTCGCTTCATATAGATTTATGGTATATGAACTAGGATAGCCCATTTGGATGTTTAAATATGTATATCAGGCCTTAGGAATGCGTCCAAATATCCTGGTTATTATCGTAATAAGAGTTCTCATAGTTTATTTGACTCATCAGTCCATTTATGGATGGGTTAGAATGATCATCCCATGGGAATTATTGGGTCCATATGGTTGTAATCTCAGAGTCATGGGGGAATTTACAAAAAAGTGGATTCTTATTTAAGTTCGGGCCTTAGGAATCTATCCTATGTATCCTGGTTATTGCATGAATCAGAGTTATTATAGTTTAGTTGATTAAGTCTTACACACTGAGGTTTCCCTAAGATAAGGGTATTTATATAACTTTAATGGTTGGGGATTACACACTGGGGTTTCTCTAGTATGTGTGATATATCATATTATTTCATTGATCGGGGTTTACACACTAAGGTTGTCTTTTTTTGAATGACAAGATCATGGAAAAATCTAAGACCATGTGAGATATGCTCATTGTGAGAAACAAGGGATAGAAAGTAATTAGTCTCATCACTTATGGATGCGGGACTTACATGTTGGGATAGACCTTTAGATATTTCATATGGAACTTGGGACTCAGGAAAGAAACCTGTGCATCCTGGTTATAGCACGAATTAGATTCATCGTAGTACAATTTTATTTGGTTTACACATTGAGGATTCCCTTATATGTAGAGGTAGTGGACAAGGTTATCATATCTTGGGATGCCTTCTTGACCAGGATTAGTTGTCTTCTTAAACCTTCTTGATTATCTTCTTGACATGTCTTGATTGTATGGATGACATGTCGAAGGATATCTTAGACATGATTGGTCATATAGAGGACATGTCCAAACACAATTGCATGATCTGGTTGGATTTTCTACTGGAAATCGCATAATTTGAATGGAATGTTTGAAGTCCAATGCATGACCAAATTTGACTTGTCGGATGACATCGCAAGACATGTTCATCTTATCCTGGAGGTCACCACATGTTCTCGACAGACATGCTTGGAGGGAGTTTCATGATCTAGCTGACTCTCCCTAGTTTCATCATGAAAGCTGGATGAAACACTTGTAGGGTGTTGTGAGAATCAGTTTGACAAGTTTGGAGGGTTCTGTATGTCCCAAATGGCTTGTCTAGAGAACATTACATGATCTAAATGGAATCTCTGAATCCCATCACATGATCAAGGATGACTTATCTAGGGGACATCATAAAATATAGTTGACGTGCTGCAGTGCCATCATGAAACCCAGTAGATATGAACTAGTGCCACCGTATTATTTGGGAGACATGCATAGAGGACATCGCAAGGTCTGGTTCGTGATCTCTAAGGGTTTCATGAAACTCAAGAATCATTCCTGGGGGCACCACATGACTTTATTTGATAGTTCTAGGGGACTTCGCATGATCGAAATAGTATATGATGTGGTCGGAGGTCATCATGGCCCTCAAAATTACATTTATTAACCTACACTAGCATAGTGGTGTAGGGTCGATCCATAGAGAAGTAAGGTGAGAAAAACCTAAGGTTTTACACAAAATAAACTCCACAATTGTTAGTAGTGGAGAAAGTGTACATCTTTTTAATTTTTATTTTTCAAAAAAAAATTAAATGATGAAATGGAAACAGGATGAGGAAACAAGATTTTGTTAACAAAGAAACTAAAATTTACACTAAGTATTGATAAACTAGAGAAATATAGTATACTAATATTAAGCAGAAAGATAAGAAGCAGGATCAATAAAGTTCTCAAAAATTCTAAATTACTGGTATGAATGGATGTTCTCTCCACAGCTTACAATTGAATCACACCTCAAGAAAGACTGGAGAATTTCCCTCGCCAAGAAACTCAGCAGGAATAGGATTAAGTCTTGGAGTTTGCCACACCAAAACTTAATCGAACTACAAAGAAGTTTAAAAAAGTTAACATTTGGAAATTAAATCTCCATAAATTTCCAAAGTTAAAGTTATTAAATATTTGAAAAATGCATTCAAGATCAACCTCCCCAGTCGATATTGAAGTTTGAAATTGAAAACATGGAAGTTTGAACGATCAAAAGATTAGAAACAGAGTCAGTATCTCCAAATGATTCTAATTTCATAAAATAAAAGCTAAGGAATATTTATAGAACATAAACTAGAAGGTTTTAAAATTCATGAGCTGAGAACGTTCAACCTATGATCATATTTTTTAAAGAGGATAAAACAACCAAAAATAGATTACAAGAATTATTGAAATATGAAAGAAAAACTCCCCTAGAACAGTTCTTCTTCCAGGCTCCTTCATCTTATGATCTGCTCATATGATGCTCCTGGAAGTCCACCCTCAAAAAAGTGTGTGTATCGAATGTGGATGAGCGATCGGATCTACTCTCAGATGGATGTAATCATGGAATGATTCAGCCTCTCCAATATGCTCTCCAAAAGATTGTCTCATAAAAATGAATGCCCTCCAAGATTTTGCTCCTACTCTACTTAAAATATCATCTGTCATCTACTGTATGTCACCACAAATTTCCACCGACTTTAAAAATACTTCACTTGTGTGCTGCACATTTGTGTTTTTTCATGACTGGAACGTCACGCTAGCCTTTCTCACATAACTAACTCTGATTTAATTAGTTAAGTGAATCTGTCTTCTTTTTAAACTTTGGTGTGAACCTGCACATGTTATAAACAAAATAAAACATTTAAAACATGAATAAAGTCAATTAATATTTTATAGTTATTTTTAGTTTACAGTTATAATACTTATTAAAAAATAATTAAAGTTAATTAATAAATATCTTAACTAATAATTATTATTAAATTTTATGATTATTAATTTATTATAAAATCTTTAATGAAGTTATTAAGTTCTTAATTTATAATTATTAATTAAATTAGTTAGTATAAATAAATTATATTCTTAAATTATATTAATAAATTACTTTAAAATAAAAAGTTTGAATTACAATTTAGTTTAATTAGTTAATTAAATTAGTTTAATATTTTATTTTATTTATTATTAAACATTAATTTATTATAGAAATTTTTATTATTTTATTGTTTTTTTGTTTGTTATTTTATTTATTTTTAATTAAACTAATCTCATTCCCCCCAAAAAATATCAGCGCTACAGGGGGTAGGGTTTGGCTTCCATCTCCTCTAATCCAGTAGCGACGCGATCAGGTCTAGCGGCGTCGACCTCGGCTCTAGTGGGTGGTGTGGCGCGCATCTTCCTTGCAGTATAGATTCCTCCTAATTTGACTTGTAGCGGACAAGGCAGTGGACACCTCAACTCCAATGGTACCAAAGACATCCTCCTAGGATTTGGAAGAACTACTCAAGTCAGCTCCATTCGTTATCACGACGCATCAATGGAGGACAACAGGACTCAGTTCGGCCTCCACCTCCTCGCACGTAGACTGCAGGTGGTCCGCCCAAGTACCGGCTCAGTTCATCACAAAGCGGTATCGCACTGGCCTCGGCTCGAATCTCAGTTACTCTATGCAGCAGCGACTTTAGCTCGGCTATAGCCTAAAACTCTGAATCTAAGAAAGATTTAGCTTGATTCAGCTTCAGTTTTTCCTCACAGTGGTAGCGCAGGCCCACAAATTTCTCTATTGACGACGGCACGACTCTGAGCGGTGAGGATCCGGTATGAAAAATTTGAAGATCATGTGCTGGTATAGCAGATCTGGTATTATTCATGTTTAAATTATTCTAGTTTTGGGAAGTTATATATATAAATTGAATCTTTGGTTGAAGGTCTAGTATGATTCTTGAACTAGTTTGAGTGCATGTGAAATTTGATTTGATTCATTGATAGTGTCAGAAGTTAGTGGGTCATAGCTTGATCGAGGAGTGATGGTAGAGAAAATGCGGTGCCACAGGGAGACGACGGTGTGGTATTCTTGCAACAACAACAAAATTTCTTCCTCCAATAGCAGTGGCTTGATCAAATTCCTACAGTTACAGAGTTTGGAAATGGTGACTGAAACTGGTGTGAAGGAGAATGAAGAAACGGTGGATGGGACATGCGGTGACACTGATGGAGAACAGTGAGTGGGGATGAAGGGTTGTGAAGCACCGGTAGCAGGAAAGGGGCATGTCACAGGATGGTGATGGATACACATCCATGAGGTGCAAGGGAGGTAGTCTAACGGTGAGGTGTAGTGGGAACAAAGGCATGCTAAAAGTTCATTGATAGTCAAATAAAAAAGTGATGTCATCGATAGCTGCATAAGAGGTCACCGGTGCACTTCCAAAAGTCATCATTATTTGAAATTTAAAGGCTACCGTTAATATAAAAAGAGGTCACTGTTGGGAATAAAATAGAATAGGTCACTGGTACGTAAAACAAAAGGTCACTGATAAAACAAAGGGTCACCGGTGTAAAAATTAAAGAGTTAACTGGTAGTAAAGAAAGGTTAATGATAGAATTAAATGAAAAGAGAGGTCATTGTTAGTGATAAAAAGAAAAGGGTCACTGATAGAACAAAAATAAAGAACAAATGGTGACCTTCAAAAACTAAAAATGCATAAATTGAACTTATAATTAAAACTTAAGTAAAATAAATAAAAATATTGGAAATAATTAACTGGTTAAAACCATAAAAAAACAAAAGTTGATATTTATCAATTAAAAGAAGACTAAACAATAAAAACTAGATTATTATTAAACTTTAAACTTTAAAGTTATAATTTAAATTATTAATTGATAAAACTTAAATTAAAACCGGATAATTGACCAACTAAATTGATGAAAGTCTTAAATTAAAAAATTTATTAAATAAATTAATTACAGAGTAAAAAGTGAGTGAAAATGGATAGCATTGGTGACCCAATAGGTCACTGATGGCTCTTGTCTACCTCACTGGTATACTAAAAACAAAAGATAATGAATAAATAATTTAACTGCATTCTAAGGATTAAATAATTAATATTTTAAAACTCTAAATTAATTAATTAAACAACTATTTGAATACTTAAAGTTAAAATTTTACTATTTAATTTAATTAAAACTAAAACTATTTACTTAATTAAGTAGTAGGATGGTTAAACATATTAATTAATGAAATTAATATATTTTAATAAAACTAAATTAAAATATAAAATATTAAAATAAATACTATGTTAATTAATACACAAATAAGTATATTACATGATTATTTATTATTAGAGTCAAATTATTAAGAGGTAAGAAAATTAAAAATTAATAAGACTAATTAGTAAATAATTAAACTAAAAAAGCAAGGTAAAATTAAATTAATTATTCTAAAGACTAAAAATACATAATTAATTATAAAAATTGATTAAATAACAAAATTATTTATAAAAATACAAAAGTAAAATTATTTAGTATAAAGTGCTTAAATAATTAATTAAATCATTAAAAATTAAGTGAAAACGATGTGGCAAACTATGTAAAAATAGAGCCACGTAAAATTCCCCCACACTTAAGCATTTTTTGTCCTCAAACAATTTCATGTTTTATTATCATTGAAAAACAAATTGTAGTATTTATAATTCAGCTCAAAAAGTAACATGTCCAGCACTTAAGAAAATAGGACAGAACATGAAAACAATCTTTTGAAAAGGTATCTTCAAATCAAGTCTTGCCTCGAACAAGTACTCAAAGGATGATCAAGATAAAAAAGATTCATCTGTCAAAGAAAGTGTCATGCCTCATACGCGACTCTACTTAGTGATCATTTCAATCCAAACTCAAGTTCTAATCTCAAGAGTGACAAGAGGTACAATTTATGTGGAATTAAAAACTTAACCAATGGAAATTTGTACTTTTACTTTTCACCTAGGTTCTAAAAAATAATTATTATTTTTTCGAATAACCTTAATGAAACAACTCAAATGACTCCTATATAAACCAATTGACCCCTTCTTCGTCTGGTGTTCATCATTCCCCTCACCTTAATGAACTCATTTTTAACCCCAGACACTTTATTTATTTTTTCCCAAGCCATGTATAATTGTGATAAGCACTATGCATATGCACTTATTCAAGGTGTACAGAGGGCTTATAGTAAATAGAAATGCACCTAGCATATAGGGTCTCAGATATTCACCGTGGGATCCCAGATGCCCAGACTACTCCAGTTCCAAAATATTTATATCAAAAATAATTTATATTGGATCATTAAGGTGATTACATTAATAAATTAAGGAAAAATGAATCCCCTAGGATCAATTCAAGATTTCAGTTCCAAGGGTTATGATCATAATTCCATTAAAAGGGTACCCATATCACTCTCAGAAATAGTTCTTAAATCAAATTTCCATAAAACCATTATAAAATATCACTCAACAATCATCCACCCATAATAATATCATATTCAGATCAACTCTTAAATACTAATCAAAGCACTATTCAAAGGAAAGAACCAATTGAGTATAGTGTAAATCCTAAAATTATGACCGAATTTTGAAAACATTTAACCATTTTTTTTTACAAAATGTTGAAGTTGCAGTGGAAATTGATGGGTTTTGAATTAAGCATAGTTCAGCACATTCAAGAATTGACCCCCTCCCCCACACTTAAAACCCAACTTTGTCCCCAAAGTTGAATTATAAACATGGAAAAGAACAATTAACATTAAAGTTTCAAAACATATATTCAATTTAGTAGATTTATAACATGTATAAAGGGTCTCTTTGAGGTTCAAAAATATTGTTCACCATAATGAATAACTTAGAGAAGGTTTATTAGAAAGTAAACACGTTAATATTTAGTCCAGTGAATAATTTTCAATACAGCTCAAAAGTAAATGTGAGGTATAAGTGCACTGTAGATAGGGTGTAAGCATGTTCAAAGATTGGGTTTAAAAGGATTTTCAATAAAGCAAAAAATGATAAGTTAAACACCCCAACCTATACAAACAAATTCAAGAAGAGCTACAAAATGTACCCCCCACACTTGAGTTCATGTAGTGGATGATTTTAATAAAAATGAAAATTAGTTTTTTTTATAATGAGGGACATGTAGAAATTTTTTTTTACACAGTGACATACAGCAGACTTTCATTCCAAAATGAGAAGAATTTTTAAACATATGCAGATTTTTGTATTTCAGTAGCAAGACACACAGAAGAATTTCCAACAAATATATAGCATATTTTCTAAAACAAGCATATTTTTAAAGGTAACATCCATTGTCTCGCCAAAGGTAGTTACTATGACTTAGGAGTGAATTATATTAGAGTAAAAAGGGAGCATAAAAAATGAATGCAAACTAAATAATAGAATACTTACTTGAATAGGTTTATCATTGCTCCTTCAACATGGGAATTCCACTCCTTAGATGACAGCAGCAGCAATATCTGAAAAATCACAAGGAAAATAGAAAGAGACAAAAAAATTATAGTAGATACATATCCAATATAAGTTAGAAAAGTAGCACATTATTCAACACAAAACAATATAAAAGTGAAAACAATAAAAGAGAATGGGTTGACTCCCATGATCACTGAATTTAAAGTCTTCAGTTATAATTTATTTAATCACAATTTTTTTATTTATTAACACAACAAAAACCATGGGTTTCCTCCCATGCCGTTCTAGATTTATAGTCCCCAATAGGACTCACCTAAAAACTAACCGTAGAAATTAGGTGGTTGTGGTTTTCTTAATAGGAACCACCACATGTGTTTTTCCCAAATATTTTTAACAAAACAATGAATTATGTGGGCATCAAAACTTAAAATAACAGAATCTAAACTCTCATAGCCTATAAAAATCCCTAAGAAAGACCCTTTAATAGTTGTGAGCATAATTCTGACCACTTCCAGTTTTGTTTCATATTTTTCAAGATTTGAATTCACGTGAAGGGACAACATAAAACTATGTTCTTCAAAGGGTGTGTTATTGACCTAAGATCTATCTCTATTAACATCAACATTAAAAAATTCAAATTCAAGGTTGCATATGGGTAAATTCTGATTAGTAAGTTCAAGAGGTGATTCAATAGAGTGATGAACAGAATTATGAACATTGGAGCTCAAGTGTAATTCCCCCTCTGGACTACTATTGGTATCATGAGAAGGATCATCACCCTTCACAGTTGAGGATGGAAGTGACAGATAGGGAAGAGAATTTATTTTATCACAAACAGATTCAAGTCTAAAAATGTAGTAAATCTCTTCCAAAATAGCATCATCGGTTAACTCACACTGAACATCTACTGCTTCTATCAAATCAATTCTGAAACCCTAAAGTGTGTGTTCAACCTCTATTTCTTGTTCAATTTCACAAAGCTTGCTTTCTAAAACCATGTTGTTTGAGTGTTGAAATTCAATTTTAGGAGAATAATTGTACAATTAGGTTTTAATAAGTTTAGTTTCTAGAATGCTCAAATTAAGACAATTATCATCAAGTTGGTCAACACTTATTTCCATTTCATTGCACAAAGTTTCAGAAAAGTGATTACTATGAGAATAGGGAAATGAGAACTCATCAGTTATTCTTTCTTCAAATATCATTCCCTCATCTTTATCATCCAACAACATTTCAAAAATTATTGTGTTTAAAGGTTCAAAATATGGAAGAGAAGTTTTCAATTGAAGTTCAAATTTTTAGATTCTATATTTTCCAACTTAAGGTTATCATCCATATTATACACAATATCAAGTTCAAACTCATTGTTCTCAAATTCAAAAAAGTTGGGTGAAGAGTCATTAACATTCAAATTTTTATTCCCAAATATCTCTTCTACCCGAGTGAAATCCTTTTTAAAACTCCTAAAATAATGATTTTTCTCAAGTATAGGAATTATGAAGAGAACTGGGGATTCCTTTTCAATCTGTTTCAATTTATCTTCAAAATTTTCCTACTCAACAGTATTAAAATTCATTTTGGAATATTCAATGTTATTCTCTTGATTCAGTAAGCTAGTTATTTCTAGATTTAGTTCAATAGAATCATATTTTTCAAAAGGAAAGTTTTGTTTCCCAGTTTCACAGTCACTCTCTTCTTAAATTTTATTTTCAAATATTTTATAAACATTTTCTTTTTCTTTTTCTTAACATTATTCTTGTTCTATAACCCTTTGTTGTAACTCCAAGAGCATGTTTTTTAATCTTTTCATTCTTTGATCTTGATCTTGAGTGTATCTAATTTGAATTACATGGGTTTTATTTAACCAAGAGTTCTAAACATCCTCCCTAGTATCCAATTTGGTTTCAGTCAATTCAATTTTAGCTAGGAATTCAAGATTAGATTCAATGTTTTCATCTTATTTAATGTAAACAATCTATTGTGGTTGGTTATAAACACACTGCCTAGCAGTGTGCCCATAACAGCCACAACATACACAGTGAGGCCCCGGTTAATCCCAGTTTTCATTAACTTCCATTTTTTTTTAAAAAAACAGGTGAGATTAAACACAGAACAGTTCACAGTGAAGTAGATTTTTTATGTTTAATAGAAACAGAAATGAATCTCACAATTTTTTAGCAGTTTTTTTAAACGTTTTTTTAGTGTGTGTTTTTTCTGTTTTTATTGATTTTTTTTTAATTTTTATTATAACCCTAGACTCTTAGCATGTTTCTTCCCCGACAATGACACCATATTTTGATGTGTTCGGAGGTCATCACGACCCTCAAAATTACATTTATTAACCTATTCTAGTATAGTGGTGCATGTTCGATCCATAGAGAAGGCATGTGAGAAAAACCTAAGGTTTTACTCAAAATAAAATCCACTATTTTTAGTAGTGGATAAAGTGTACATCTTTTTACTTTTTATTTTTTTTAGTTTTTTTAAATGATGAAATTGAAACAGGATGAAGAAACAATATATTTTTAACAGAGTCTAAAATTTACACTAAGTATTGGTAAACTAGAGAAATAAATTATACTAATACTAAGCAGCAAGATAAGAATAAAGATTAATAAAGTTATAAATAATTCTAAACTATTGGTATGAATGGATGTTCTCTCCACAGCTTACAATCAAATCACACCTCAAGAAAGACTGAAGAATTTCCCTCTCTAGGAAACTCAACAGGCATAGTATTAAGTCTTGGAGTTCTTCACACCAAAACTTAATCAAACTGTAAAGAAGTTTAAAATTTTAACATCTAGAAATGAACTTTCCATAAATTTCCAAAGTTAAAGTTATTAAAGATTTTTAAAATGCATTCAAGATCAACCTCCCTAGTCGATATTTAAGTTCTAAATTTAAAACATTGAAGTGTGAACAATCAAAATATTAGAAACAGATTCAGTCTCCCCAACTGATTCTAATTTCGTAAAAGAAAAGATAATAAAAATTTATAGAACATAAACTAGAAGGTTTTAAAATTCCTGAGCTGAGAAAGTTCAACCTATGATCATATTGTTTAATGCGGTGAAAATAACCAAAAATAGAGTACAAGAATTACAGACATAGGGAATAAGAACTCCCCTAGCACAGCTCTGCTTCTAGGATCCTTCATCTCGTGTTCTGCTCATTTGCTGCTCCTGTAAGTCCTCCCTCAAAAAAGTGTGTGTGTCGAATGTGGATGAGCGATTGGATCTGCTCTCAGATGGATGTGATCATGGAATGAGTAAGCCTCTCCAATCTGATCTCCAAAATATTGTCTTTTAAAAATTAATCCCCCCCAAAATTATGATAATAATATGCTTAAAATATCATCCGTCATCTGTTGCACGTCACTGCACATTTCCATCGACTTTAAAAAACCTTCATTTTGCACTGCACACGTGTGTTTTTCCGTAACTGGCATGTCGCGCTACCTTTTCTCACGTAACTAACTCTGAGTGAGTTAGTTAAGTGAATATGGATTCTTTTTAAACTTTGATGTGAACCTACACATGTTATAAACAAGATAAAACAATTAAAACATAAAGAAAGTTAATTAATATTTTATAGTTATTTTTAGTTTACTATTATAATACTTATTAAAAAATAATTAAAGTTAATTAATAAATATCTTGACTGATAATTATTATGAAATTTTATTATTATTAATTTATTATAAAATCTTTAATAAAGTTATTAAGTTCTTAATTTATAATTATTAATTAAATTAGTTAGTATAACTAAATTATATTCTTAAATTGGATTAATAAATTACTTTAAAATAAAAAGTTAAATTAAATTACAATTTAGTTTAATTAGTTAATTAAATTATTTTAATATTTTAGTTAATTTATTATTAAACATTAATTTATTATAGACATTTTTAGTATTTTAGTATTTATTTATTTGTTTTTTTGTTCTTTTATTTATTTTTAATTAAACAAATCTCATGCCCTCCCCCCAAAAAATCGGCGCTATAGGGGGGTAGGGTTCAGATTCCTTCTCCTCTAATCCAGCAGCGGCACGATCAGGTCCAGAAGCATCGACCTCAACACCAGCAGGTGGTGCGGCATGCACCCTTTTTGTAGTGGATATTCCCCTTTATTTGACTTGTAGTGGACAAGGAAGTAGACTCCTCAACGCCAACGGTACCAGCGACATCCTCCTCAGCTTCAACGGAACTCCTCAAGGAACCTCCATTCCTCATCGTGACACATAAATGGTGGATAACAAGACTCAGTTCGGCCTCCTCCTCCTCACATGTAGACTGCAGGTGGTCCGCCCAAGTACCGGCTCGGTTCATCACAAAGAGGTGCCACAATGGCCTCAGCTCGGATCTTGGTTCCTCTATGCAGCGGTGGGCTCAGCTCCGCTATAGCCTGTAACTCTGAATCTAAGCAAGCTTTATATTGATTCATCTTCGGGTTTACCTCACAGTGGTTGCACAGGCCTGCAAATTTCTATGTTGATGATGACACAGCTCCGAGCGGTGAGGATCCGGTACAAAAAAGGTTAAGAGTATGTGCGAGTATAGTAGATCTGGTATTATTCAGGTTTAAATTGATCTAGTTTTGGAAATTTATATATATAAATTGAATCTTTGGTTGAAATTTTGGTACAATTCTTGAACTGGTTTGAGTGCATGTGAAATTTGATTTGATTCATTGAAAGTGTGAGAAATTGGTGGGTCATAGCTTGATCGAGGAGCGGTGGCAGAGAAAATGTGGTGCCATAGGGAGACAGTGGTGCAGTCTTCTTGCAACAATAGAAAAAGTTCTTCCTCCAACAACGACGTCTTGATCAAATTCATACAGTGATGGAGTTTGGAAATGGTGACTGAAACTGGTGTGAAGGAAAATGAAGAAACAGTGGATGGGACTTGCGGTGACACCAATGGAGAATAGTGAGTGGGGATGAAGGGTTGTGAGGCACTGGTAGCAGGAAAGGGGCACGGCGTGGGTCTGTGAGGGATATGCATCGGTGTGGTGCAGGGTAGGTATTCTAACAGTGAGGTGCAGTGAGAACAAAGGAATACTAAAAGGTCACTAGTAGTGAAATAAAAAAAGAGGTCATAGATAGATATATAATAGGTCATCAGTGCACTGCCAAAGGTCACCGTAATTCTAAATTTAATGGCTGCAGTTATTATAAAAAGAGGTCACTGTTGGGAATAAAATAGAATAGGTCACTGGTATGCAAAACAAAAGGTCGCCAATAAAACAAAGGGTCACCGGTGCAAAAATAAAGAGGTCACCAGTAGTAAATAAAGGTTATCGATAGAATTAAATGAAAAGAGAGGTCATTGTTAGTGGTAAAAAGAAAAGGGTCACTAATAGAACAAAAATAAAGAACTAACAGTGACCTTCAAAAACTAAAAAGGCATAAATTGAACTTATAATTAAAACTTAAGTAAACTAAATAAAAATATTGAAAATAATGAACAGGTTAAAACCATAAAAAATTTGATATTTATCAATTAAAAGAAGACTAAACATTAAAAACTAGATTATTATTAAACTTTAAACTTTAAAGTTATAATTTAAATTATTAATTGATAACACTTAAATTAAAAACCAGATAATTGGTAAACTAAATTGATAAAAGTCTAAAATTAAAAATTTTATTAAATAAATTAATTATAGAGTAAAAAGTGAGTGAAAATGGATAGCATCGGTGACCCAATAGGTCACTGATAGCTCCTATCTACCACACTGGTAGACTAAAAACAAAAAATAATGAATAAATAATTTAACTGCATTCTCATAATTAAATAATTAATGTTTTAAAACTCTACATTAATTAATTAAACAACTATTTGAATACTTAAAGTTAAAATTACACTATTTCATTTAATTAAAATTAAAACTCTTTACTTAATTAATTAGCAAGATGGTTAAACATATTAATTAATGAAATTAATATATTTTAATAAATCTAAATTAAAAGAAAAAATATTCAAATAAATACTATGTTACTTAATACACAAATAAGGATATTACATGATTACTTATTATTAGAGTCAAATTATTTATAGGTAAGTAGATTAAAAATTAACAAGATTAATTAGTAAATAATTAAACTAGAAAAGCAAAGTAAAATTAAATTAATTATTTTAAAGACTAAAAATACATAATTAATTATAAAAATTTATTAAATAACAAAATTAGTTATAAAAATACAAAATTACAATTATTTAGTATAAAGTTATTAAATAATTAATTAAATCATTAAAAATTAAGTAAAAATATGTGGCACAACTATGTAAAAATAGATCCACATCAGAATACCAAAGGAGTATCGTATGATCTGGACAACATGTCCCAATGACGTCACATGAACTGGGTGGTTCATGAAAGTCACATTAGGATCAGTGTATATATTGTTTGCATAAGTCTTCTATATTTTTAGTCCTTGTTCTGACATTTTATTTCATATGTTTCTTAGATTTTTTCAATGTTATCTTGTTTAAGTCTCACATGATTCAGTAAATATATTGGATGTCCCTTGTATAACCCACTATAATTCCTTCACGTGATTTGTGAGTGATCATGAAAAGTGATTATGCATGCCACATAATCACTTAGGTTGTTCCCTAGATGTTACCTAATGGAAAAATTTTCAACCGTGAGATTGGACACTCTGATAAATCTACTGTGATTCTTGGGTGTGCGGTTAAAAGGATCCAAAGATTCATTTTTTCATGCTTGGTTTGGGGATTTATAGGCCTAACCACCCCAATTATATGTATCTTTCCATAGCACGTATTACGAAAATCCAATCTAGAGTTGGCGGAGGGCTTTGGTTGTTGTGTTTTTCGCAAGACTCTACTATAAGTCATCCTGGGGGCATCGCATGATTTTCAGTGACTGCAAATCCATCTCTCTAGTGTGCCATTTATTTTATTATGGCCAATCCAAGGGGTCTTTACTAACTATGTGTACATGTTAAGGGGATTTTATAAGGTTGGGATTATATTTCTAAGTACCTTTGCAAGATCAGGTTTCCTATTGAAAGGATTTCGTGTGATCTTATTTGACATGTCTGGGGTCTTCTACAAGACAAAGTTGGCTTGTTTGGGGGTCTTTATGAGATCAAGATGACATGAAAAGAGGGATTTAATGGTATCATACTAACATGTCAAGGGGGGTTCTATGGTATCAATGGTTATCATCCAATATGCACAACCCCTTCCGTGTGATATCAACATATCCTCCCTTAGGAAGAAACTCCTTTCATTCCCCTTCTTATTTCCTTAGTTTATTTTACAATGGTTGGGGATCTCACAAGGTTATATGAGTGTTGTTTAATACAATCATTCTACCCATCAGTGAAGAATCTTGTGACGAATAGAGGGTCCTATGATGATGTTTGAGCGTTAACATGGACAAACCCTTTTTATCTTTGGAGCCGGAGGGGGAATGAAAGACAGACCAGACATGTTCGAAACTCTTCATGTGATGAGGGTGACATTCCAGCAGGCTCTTGCATGAAAGGGTGGTAATGTCTCTATAACTTATGTAGTGTCTTGCGAACTACATGGCCACATCACGTAAATATTACAACTGTGAAAGGCTCTAATCTTTTTGAATGTTTTCCTCATTATTTTACAAGGATTTTTCGATGGTTATCAGGTATGTCTCGGCTGACAAGTCACGTGACTCAGGGGAGATTATCTGGCTATCACCACATGATCAACAAGTGTCTTGGATTCTTTTATAATAGAATAAGAACTCGTAAAAGGGGATCTAAGAGATCTTCTGTATGTTATGCGCTACGCATGACCATCCGAATGACCTTATGAAGGTCATGTGATCATGTATCTTATAGAATTTCATGTGATCCGTGTGATATTGACCACATTATTCTTCCTTTTATTTATAGATAAAATAATACTCATTTTCATGTATTTCTTCCCTTTTGTATTTTTTGATGCTCATTTGGTGGTCATCAACAGATACCACTATAATTGGTATCAAATCCTTGTACTTATTAAAGGTTGGTCTCTATTTTATTATCCTGATACCACAATTGGTATCAAATATTTGTACTTATAGGATACTGGTTTTTATAATCCACATGATATATATATATATATATATATATATATATATATATTAACCTCTTATTATACTTAATAGTATAAGGGAAAGATCTTTCTACGATGGTAGTTCTCAATACAAATGATAGTGGGATTCCATAGAAACTTCCTTTATTTGATCAAAATGATTATGACTGATGGAAAGTAATAATAGAAGCCTATATTAAGTAATTTATCATTAAACATTATACAAAATGGTAAAATATTATAAATGAACTGAGTCAAACCTTAATACTCTTACTAGTAATGATGCAACTATGTATGTTCTTAACTATAAGATCATGAATATTCTTTATTATAGTATTAGTATAAGTTTTTTCAATCTTGTATCTACATATAAAACTAATCACAATAATTGGAGAATATTTCATGTTACTCATTATAGTACAAAAATAATAATTAATCTAGGAATGTTATGGGTTAAGTACTGAGCTTTTAAGAAGGGAGAAAATGAAACTTCCAATCAAATATTCCATAGATCCTCTAGCATTGTCAATGAAATGAGTGATCTTGGATAAGCATGGTACATTACTATTATGGTAGAGATAATTTTTATATCACTACTTAAGAAGTGGTTCTAAAATAATTTTATTATTAATTAAAGAAATAACTTCAAGGAGTACTCTTTTGGTGAGAGGATTGGTTCACTTATTCAAAATAACCATGAATTGAAAAATATTGAGAATGAATCTAATGAAAAAAGGAAAGGTATTATATTTAAAACTATTATTACCTAAACCATTTCCTATAATGATGATTTAGGTTTTTCAAATATTAAAAATAGGATATTACTTTAAAAATCTATTTTTAAAGAAATCAAGAAGAATCAGACTAGAAGATAAAGAAAAAAGTTCAGAAAGAAAAAAAACATTGATAATTCAAATTTAAATCTTAATTTCTATGAGTTAATAAATAAAGGACAAATAAGATTTGATTTTACAAGGCTGAAAAATAAAATGAAGTTTAATAACAAAGAAATTAAATATAAAGTAGATTGGAGTGTTTTAGAAAGACCATATTCAAATACTAAATCTAAAAGTTCAAAGTAAACAGGTAAACTTGGTTTTGTAAATAAATATGGTAATATTTATCTTTCACCTTCTTAATCATATTATTAAACTGATTTAGGATAATCTTTTAATAAATTTAGAAATATCTATTTAATAACTAGCATGGATGAGATTTCTAATTCTGATTCAGATTACAATTCTTATACTAAATTTGAATATAATAAGCATAGTGTTAAAGAATTTGAAAAGATAATTGGTGATTTACAAGATAATATTCTTACTATTGGAGATGGTTTTATTAAATTAAATAAATATCACCAAGTTTTGATAAATAAGAAGAAGGAATTTATTATAAAATTTTTAAACTTGGAGAGGAGAATGAAAAGATTATGAATAATGATTCTAGTTCAAATGAAGAAGTTTTTTAAGAAATATAAATTGTTTAAAAGGAAAATAGGAAAATTAAAACTATAGTGGAATGTTTAAAAGAATCTTTATCAAAATTTACTATTGGAAGTAAAAATCTAAATGAATTTATGAGAGTGAAAATGATGAGTGTAACTAAGAAGAATATGAATTTTATTGGTTTAAATGAGATATTACCATAGATATCCAAGAATAAATATTTATAAAGAAAAACTAATGATATTTCATCTATTAAATATTTTTGGTGTAGTGAATTTGTTTATTAAACATATGATTATTCTTTACAATATGTTTAATCTCTTGGTCATAAGAAATAATTTTTATCTAATTCTACTTTTAATGATAAATTATCTAAACCTTCTATAGTTTGGGTTTTTAAATGTTGTTATTCTAATTCTATTAGAACAAAACCAATCTAGGTCATAATGTGGTATATTTGTTTTTATGAACTACATACCCTTTTATTATTTTATAATTTGGTATGTTTTAATACACTTAAATATATTTATTTAATATGTAAAATGAGAATATAAAATATTTTTTTATTTTTTGTTTCATAAACATGTGTAATCACTCTATGTTATTTTTTAATTATTTTAAAACCATTTTACGACTATTCAAATATATTAACATATTTGTGTGGCTCCTTATAACTTTTAAATTTTTTATATAGGAGTATTTATCACTCTTTTATACAACTAGAATTTTAAATCTACATTCGCTAGTTTGTTTATTCAGGAGAAGGAAGATGAAATTAAGATGGATTTGTATTTACTTTTCTTTAAACCAATTTATCCATTATTATTAAGTATTTCACCATAATATTAGTTTTTTTTAGTATTTATATACTCATTTTTAATCTAGGTTTATTATTGTTTAACTTAGGGGGAGTTTTCTTTTTAATCTATAGTATATTTGATTTCCATTTATCTATTAGGTTCATGATTTATGAAATAAATTTTCATTAAATGTGGGGATTTATTTTTAATGAAAACTTTAGGGAAAGAGTGGTTTTGATTTTTTATTTTTTTATTCAATATTCATTTTTTGATATTTTTTATCAATTAAAAAATGGGTGAATTTTATATTTACATTAAGTTTTTTAATTATCAAAAAGGGATAGATTTTTTAGAGACTCCTTTCCACTTTATTTATTTTGATAATTATAATTCCTCACTTTAATAATTTATTTATGTTTTAATTATAATATTTCTCACTATATTTATTATCTATAATGTGAGTTAGGAAATAATCAAGGACTTTACTATTTGAATCTTGCATTTGTTTTAGTAGATTAGAACTATGTTGAATTTATTAATAGTTATATGATTAACATCCTTTATTTTTATTATATTTTTTACTTTGTTGGTGAATTTTTATTCTTTAAGTATAATATGTTACATATGAATTTATTCTATAATAAAATTTCATGCGATTTTATATGTTTTTATTTTTAACAAAGGATATAGTCATAGGCATTTTTTAAATGTTTTACTCATTTTAAAGAATCCTTATGCATTTTACAGTATTCTTATGAAAACCTTTAAAATTATTAAAAATTATTGTTTTTTCATAAATTATAAAGTCTTAAGATAGTTTTTAAATCTTCTAGTAATAAAAAAAGTGTTATGAAAATGAATTAAATCCTTAAAAATGGATTTTTGAATGTCATGAGCCTTACAAATTATGAAGTTTTACATAGATTGAAATTCCACTAAGTTAGAAGTCATACAAACTCTTATAAAGTCTTGTGAACTTTTATAAAGTCTTATGAAATTTTATAAAGATTTATTAACTCTTGTAAAGTATTAAAACTTTTATAAAGACTTATAAACTTTTATAAATTTCAATGAACTATTTTTTCATTTTTATCACTTGACATAGAATTGTTTATTTGATTTATTAATTGTATTATGGATGTTTGGATTCGATTTTCAAATTCAAATTTTGTTGGAATTTTGAAAAAATTTTGTACATGGGATATCTAATTGATTAATGGATAATAGATTTGTTAATTACTAACTATTTTTGGAAGTATTTATTACCATTTTAAATGTATTGTTTTATCATTTTTTATGACTGATAAAACTGGTAAATTTTTTAAATTTAAATATTTGAGATTTCATGGGATCTATTTTATATGAGATTTCAGGGACTATTCAAAGTATTATAAATAAGTATTCAAGACCAATTATTGTGTATTTGATTTCAAAAATTTTCAAGATTCTTAAAGTTTTTTTTATAATAAATAATTCTAAAGAAGTTCGTTATTTTAAGGATAATATTTTGGAAAGTTGAATAATTATTCATGGCTATCTATTAGCATTTTTATTTGTGGAGAATATCACAGTAACATTATTATTATTCATTTTTAACTATTCAAATTATTTTTTTTATTTTCCCACGATTTAAGACCATATCCACATGGATATTAATGTTTATTTTTTTATAGAAGATCATGGAATTAATCATTGGTTGCTTATGAAAGGAGGTTGAAACTGAAAGCAGTGGGATGTAGAAAGACATAGAATTTCATATGAGATACTAAAGTGATTCCATGTTTTTGAACTTCAATGTTTATATACTACCTTACGAGATTTCCTGGTGAGGTGCTTAGAGGACCGATAGATCACTAAGACGGGAGAGGTAAATTAGTGGTCACTTAAAACTTTTATGAATTTTTTTCCTTTTAAATTAAACCTTATAGACTTATTAAATCTAAATCCACTCTTTATTTTGTTTCACATACACACTCAGATAAGTATTACATAGAGGCATAAAAACACAAGGATTTTTATAAGGTTTTGTAAAAATATCTGCTCCTTCTATGGATTATTAATGCAACCCAATAAAGGTGTATCCACTATAATCAATCAATTTGAATTATAATCAGAGGTTTATTCACACACCATAATCATATTGGAGTCACACTAATCTTCTCTCATCCAAATTCACACCAACCACTTGTTTGCATCTTATAGGATTTGTCTTTCCATCTTCCCACTGGACTCCTTCAGTATCTCCCCATTGTTATCATGGATTCACACTATGTTATTTGTGCAAGCCATGAGTCACATAGGTTCTATAGAGTCCCACCATGTATATGAAAGTTCTTACTTTAGGTTCCTCTTTGGAAGTTTATTGTGATATCCTCACAAGATATCTCTACATCAATAAAATTGATCCCCTTCTTCTCACAAGTAGCTTCTTTGAATGCCAGAAAGTCTTCAAGAATGTTATGCAACTCATCCACTACTCAAAACATATCTTCATAGAGCTTTAGAATCTATTCACCTAGTTTTCTTACTCAATTAGATCATATGTAATTCAAACCTAGAATCTCCTCATAAAACTTCTATAAAAAATAATGTTCTAATATCTTCTTATTCTAAATACATTGATGCACTTTAGTATAATCTTAGAATGATGGTTGAATTATTCTACTTATTTTCTACAACATGAAAAATATTATCTTATTATTCTTCAAGATATTTCTTTCTCTTAGATACTCACAAATTACACATTTATATATCACCATAAAATAGAACAACAATAGCTTCCTTTTCTCTTTTCTTATCATCGGTCTTCTCAACTCCTCACATGCATAGGCATCCATATTAATTGTACCTTACAATTTCAATGTTCCAAAAATGGAACACATATTGAAAAAAGTAGTCACCTTGAATAAATAAGCATAATATAATACCTATAATAGATTTTCATGTATTCCCATGAACACATTTTTCTCCTCAAGTAGTATTCCAAAAATACCCCACATTAAATACTTCTTATTTTAAAATTGGCCCAAAATATCTTCAAACAATATATTTAGAAGGAATGTATTTATTATCTCAAAATATTCCAATAAAATCCACACATCAAATATTCCAGCTATATCATCAATAAATAGTAAAAATATATATGGTGTTGAACTTGTATTCTTTTATAGATTCATGAAATCTGGAAGTCTTCTCTTATCACAAGTCTTAGGAAAATTCTCAGACTTCAGTCATAGTCACTCATTAACACTTGAATATATTCATATCCAAATTATATAGTCTATGATAAAAATAATCTCAAAGTTCAATGTAACTTCATCTCTATTATTATTGAAAACTAGATTCATTCATTTTCTACTTCAAGAAATACATGAAAAGGTACTCCTTATTTAAACATTCACAAATAGGTTAAGATCATAGATTCTCTAAGCATCATGATGTTCTGATATTGAATACAAAAATCAAGCATCTTATAATTTCTATTTCCTCAAAATTTAATAATTATGGAAACTCCTCTTATTCATTTATCCTTGATCTTCCCCTTCCATGGATGAAGATCGGATAATATTTCTTATCATGCTTAGATCACAACCCTTTTAAGGTTTTTGTGATATTTATATCATAAATTAATAGTTCTTAAATCATCCAAAAATTTTCATCTTTATTAGATTAAAAATATGTAATATAGATTTTTCATCTAATGGAACTTCAAAAAATTTCCAAGTATTGAAGCCTTATTCTACGGACTTCAAAGAATTGTGTTAGTAAAAACTTACAGTAAAACATTATGTTTTTCTTTAAGTATTTAATTTTCATCCATCATATTTCTAAAAAAAATTCAAATTTTTGAAGATTTGTGATTATCCAAATCTTTACACTGGGAACCTCAGAGTCTTACGTTCATGAAGTTTTATGATAGAGACTTTCACTTAGCATTCTAAAGATGGTATTTTTATTGGTGAAGAATTATGATCAATGCCTTTATAAATTAACAATATAATACAAATATTTACAATTAATCCTTCTTATTAGAAAACAATTACATTCAAAACATCAACTATTATGTTTGGTCAGAAGTCTAATGTTCACAATAGGAAAAGTATTATGCTCGGGACTTAGCCATTTTTTCATGAAATCTAAAAACTTGATTTCTACTATAAGCTTCAAAAAGACTTCTGATTACTTCTAGGGATTATCCAATCTCTTCAAATCAACTTGGTAAATCTTCAAATAATTTTATTAATTATTAAAATAATTCCAAACTACTTCCAATTCAATATTTAGATTCTTTAGTATAAAAATACTCAAATAAGAGTATTTCAGTGAACTCCTCTACCAGCTTAGGTGTGACTCTTCTTAAATTAATCCTGATCCATATCTATGCACTTCAAACTTCATCCAAAATTTTATAAAAACTAATTTTATTATCCAACATACATTTTAATCCTTTGAAAAGTTTGTTCTTTAATTTATATCTCCTTTAAGCTTCGAACCTAATTTATGCACTTTATCCATAGTCATACAGGCTTTCCAACAATAGGTTTAGTGGTAAACAAACTCTTTCATTCAACCTTTTGAAGACAATTCTCTTTAACCTTCATCACTTATTATAGAAATTAAGTCCATATATTTTAATTATATGATTTAATGGCCTTAAAGGAATCAATCTGTCTAGTTATTCCAAGCATCTAATTATTTTTCATTACTCATAAGACATGGGAAGCCTCTTTAATCACCTTTCCCATATACCTATCATGGTTTTTTCACTTCTTCCTTAATGGGTCGATACTCCAATATATCACCCATATCATTACCTTTGAATAATTACATTGATAATGATAGCAAGAATAAGTTTCAAAAAATAAAACCATCAACCCAAGGTCACTTAAATATCCTCCTTTGGATTGTTTTCAATTACTTATTTACTCTAATATTCAATGTCATTCATCTCCCCATTCATCCATATCTACCTTTATTCATCTCTCCCTAATTGAAAATGAATGAAAAGGGGTGTAAAGTATTATCCCTTTAATGTAAGGGTCACTTTTATCTCCCCTTGATTATCAAGGTGGGTACTCGGGAAGACTTCATGAAATTTCAACTTCTTCTCCCCAAACAATGTTTTATACCACTTGAGATATAATATCACTTGAAATATGATACTATTTGAGGTTAAAACTGATACCAATTGAAATACATGTGGAAGAACTTATTCAAATTCATTTCCCTTCAATAATACCACTAAGAGGCTTTATGAACATCTGCCATATTTATGGTTCCTAGCCTATTATTCTTGAGAAAAGGGTAGAATTTTCAGATACCAATTTAAATTTATAAATACTAATTCCAATTGAGGATTATAAATCCCGATACCATTTCTGATTAACATATCATGGAACCCCAATTATCAATACCAACTTACCCAGTAATTATATTACAAAGAGAATTAAACTTGAATCATTAGTTACCATGTGAGAGTGATTGAAGGAAATAAAAATTAGAAAATCATCATCTAAATTATAATTGGCATCACATTTATCTTAGAAATGCGTCATAAAAAAACAATTATAATTCTATATAGTATAACCCTTGGTATAAATAAAGAGTGTTAATTTTAGGCAATAAATTTTTCCACATTTTCACATGTGATAATGGTTTTGTGTTTCTCGCTTTTTGGGGAAACACGTACTTATTTTCAATAAAATTGAGTGACCTATGCTCAATAGAACAAATACATCAGAAAATTTAATTTTTCGTGTCTTTATGATATATTAGATAAACACTCCCCCTTGATAATACAACTAATATAAATGAAACAAAGTTAGTAGAGTTAAAATAATACCTCAAACTTCATTTTTATTAAAATCTATCTAAAATTCTTAATTTAGCCAAAATGCATGTATCTCTGATATATTAGATTCTTTCAACAGATCCCTCTAAATGGATGCTTCTCATGTATTGTCCCAGAGGGGTCTGTTCCATGACTACCCCAAGCCCGCCTCCAATAGGCTAGGGGCTGGTGACTAGCACCAAGTAGGCATATCCCTTAAATGAGAGGCATTATCCTAAAGTACCTGTATGCACACACACATCTCTAAGTCAAAAATTTTGAAATTTAAAAATGATAAGTAAAAAATTCATGAAAACAACTATATCCCACAACCATAGTACAATAGTTAAAGTACTATAAAGTAAATAGGGCCAAAAAAAATCCCACCAAAATAAAAGAGTTGGCAGCCACAAGTCTAGCCTATAAAGTAAAAGGTACTAGGACTATTATTGGAAAATCATCTAGAACACACCTCAGCATGTCCTATCTCACAAGGCACCACTTGGTCCTAGTTTTCCTGGAACTTCATTAAAGATTTTATTATCTTCACAAGACACTACACGTGCAGACAAATCCCATGTAGTGATGAGTAAAACAATACTCAGTAAGACACCCCAAAACCACAAAGTAATACCACAAAGGAAATACCAAAACTGAAATACCATTAAGTAATACCAAAAATTAAATACCATAAAGGAATACCAAAAAGGAAATACCATGAATTAATACCATAAAGGAAATACCACGAAGGAATACCACAAAGGAAATACCATGAAAGAATACCACCAAGGAATACCACCAATAAAATACCACAAAGGATATACCACAAACTAATACCACCAAAGAATCCATATTCATATCCACATAGATATATTTAAATAGAAAATATATCAAGAACATCCAAATATACTCAAACCAATAAGACACAAAGTCTCAAAAAGACACATAGTCTCTAGAAAACACATAGTCTCCATAAGACACACAGTCTTTATAAGACACACAGTCTCCATAAGACACATAGTATCCATAAGACACATAGTCTCCATAATACACACAGTATCCATAAGACACACGGTCTCCATAATACACATAGTCTCTATATGACACATACTATCTATAAGACACGTAGTATCTATAACACACATAGTCTCTAGGTTACTATCAGCCACAAAAATGTTTCCTCAAAGAATTCTCGTTCTGGGATAACTCACTCATCAAGTCATTAGGTTGTATGAAAACTCCAAAAAAACCCACTTAGGATATCTCAAAATGACTATCTCATCATAAGGGCCCCAACGCTATAGACTGTTTTTCAAACGGATGCACCATTTGAAAGTTGTTTCCGTTTGAATTTTCAGAAGGGGGGAAGCCACTAGGCCTATAGACTGACCATATGGTCTGTCCACCGACCATAGAGGTTGACCGCCCAGTCTGTCCACCCCCGCAGTCGACCATGCCATGGCATCTTGAGATTCCATGGTGGTTGATTGTCCTCTAGTTGTCGTGGTCGCGTGGTATCTCGGTCTATCATGGAACAATCAGGCCACCCTGGGTCTGACCTGACCATGTCCATCTCTATAGTGCTCAACCCAACTCTGCTAGTACCAACCCATTTTCTCTGGGCCTAGACCAATCCTCCTAGACTATCCCACCTTCTCTGGCCTGACTCACTCATGTACATGCCATTTTTCCTGATCAACGCAGTCGTTGGTCGCATCCCATACGGCAGTCGCCGCCTCACGCCGCATTGCTGGACTATCGTGTCAGACCCATGTCAGTGGTCCATTCCACGGACCACTATTCCACCTCTGATTCTATTATTTCTGAAATTAAGGCATATCTATGATTCTTGGTTATCAATCTGTAACAACCCAAAATTTTATTAATGAAAATTCTTCTTGATCTAATTAAATGTCTTATTATGTAAAATGGTTATATAAAATATGTACTTCCTTGGTTTTATGTTTTTGGATTTTAAAATACCATTAAGAATTTTTACCATTTATAATATAGTTTTTGAACAGTTAACACATGATTATTATAAATATAGGGCTTTAACAAATCTAATTTACTCAGAAAAAGGAAGTGATGGCCTCATCCAGTAGAATTTCTCCATATGAATCCCATTTTTCAGAGCTCAGAAAGGAGGTGGAATCACTAGGCTTCTCTATTGACCAATACCAATCCTAACTTCAACATATTAATCTTGAACAAAATCACCTATGGGAGAAGTGGAAGTTAATAGAGATTACCACCCGAGCGATGTTATCTGAGCCTCCCCAAGATTCTCTCACCATCGCACATCATACCCTTAGGTCTTATGCTGGTTTTATAAGGGGTTATGTAATAAGACCCTAGCACTATGATTATGTATATTATTTTTGTATAGAATAAATAATATACATTCATCTTATTATTTTTACTTTGTAAATAGTTTTTAAAGCACAAAATAGTTTTTTAGTTAATATTCAATTAAGAAATATATTTTGATGAATTAATGGATTTTTAAATAAAATAATATTTTAATAAAATATTATTACTAAATTACTTTTTATCAAATATAAATGATCATATAATTTTAATTAATACAACTGTAATTTTTATTAAGGTTTGAAATCTTTTTTTGTCAAAACCCATGAATTTTTTATAAATGTCGGTTTTTATTTTAAAAGTAAAAATTCACATATTTATAAAATTATTTAGATAAAATGAATATTATTTTTAGAATTAGGAAATCCAAATTATCCAATGGTGATTTTTTAATAATTTTCTGAGATAGAAGAATTTTTGTGTAAAAATTAAATACTGTTTAAATATATAATGTGTTTTATGATAATATAATGACCTAATAGTGACGTAATAAAATACTATAAATGGGATGTTAGAAAAATATATGTTTTAACTTTAAAATAATTTGATATTAGGTTTTTTTTATTTATTTTAAAAAGTCTTAGTGGACCCTCCAAGACTTATAAAACATTTTAACATTTTAAAATGATTTCCTTGAGAGTGTGACTCACCTCCACATAAGAAATACTAATTTTTAAAAAAATTCGGGCATTTAACTTATAAAATTATATTTTCCACTCCAATTTGTAAAAAAACCATGGTTAAAACCCATGGGATGGTTTTTGGTTTTGATTAGTTTAATGTGTGTTGTCCAAAACCTAAATAATAAATAATTTCCTCTCCTTTCCTATATGAAACCATTAAATCTCCCATTTCTCTTCACTAAAAACCCTTTTAGCACATCCCTAACCTTACCTCCTCTCTATAAAATCCTCCCAAGTTTCCCCAAGCTCCAAAAAAGCCTCTCTCAATCCCCTCCAAAGCCTTTTGGATCACACTTCTAAGTAAGGGATTTCTTCCTCTCTCATTTTTTTTCCAAGTTTCTTTATGTTTCTATACCCTTGTATTTTCAATTAAAAATATTGGGTTATGATTTCTCAAATCCCCAATACTTCTCTCCTTATGTTTTAATAATGATATAACCCTTTATCACTCATTAATACCTCCCAAGTACACTCGTTACCATGCCGAAATTCTGTAAGGGATTTCTCTCTCCTCATTTACATTCAAGTAATTATTTTGTTTTATGAATCTAAATTACATTACATGTGTTGTGAAATGTATTTATATGACCCCATTACTTTAAATTTCATTTACATATTATGATACACCCTGTTCTCTCTCATCAACCATTTTTATGAATTCTTATGTCACGTCGTTATGCTGCCGAAATTGCACTGTGATTTTCCAAGACAAAGTCATTGTTCAGTGAATACCATACTCATTTCTCTATCAAGGTTATTAACATTTTTACACATTTAATTATTGATTATATAGTTTAATTTATGAATTAAATAGTATATTATCATGTAATAAATGTTTATTTTTAATGAATCCAGGTTATATGATCCATGTGGCACACTTATGCATGAAATGAAATGATTATGAAGGGTGCGCCCTCATAGCGCTCCAATGCATTAGGTAAAGACTAGTATCATTATAAATAAAGTGAAATGAGGGTTTAATCATGCTAATTCAAGTGCAATAAGGTTTTACTCATGCTCTATCTGCAATGATCCTTGGATCATTCAAATATCATGTTAAATGTTGTTGCCACATTTCCATGTTATAATAATTATACTATATCATGCCTTTATGTTCATGTTTCTCTTATGATCCATTGATATGCCTATTAACTAACATGTACTATATTATTCATGTTATGAATTGTTTACTCCCTTACTAGGCTTTATAGATCACCCTTTTCTTATGCATGTCCTTAGGTTATCCCATGCAATGCTAAGTACGAAGGAATGTTGTTGTAACACCCCGATCTTCCACGATACGCCTCTCTTTCAATATTGCAATAGCTTGCATTGTACGCAACTTCGAGTTCTAACACACCGTGACTAATCAAAGTAGCTGTTATGAATAGTAATAACCACTTTTTAAAATTATATAAATTTTATATTTCAAAATGGACTTCATTTTTGTATTCGTAATATCGGAATTATCCTAAGTTGAATTTTTTGTAATTTTCTGAGAACTTTCAATTTTTTATGAATAGTGAAAAACACTTAAAAACAACTTTTTTAATCAAAATAATTTATTGTGATAAATTATACTATTTAGTGGTTTTAAAGTATAATTATAATATATTTTTACCATTTTATCCAATGGTGGTCATTAGAATTAATTTAACATTGAAATTGGGCATGAACAATTGTCAATCTTTTGATATAAATTGTTTCTTAAAAACACGCTATTTGTTGTGACAGCGGGAATTAATTATAAAATTAATTAATGAAACTTATATGTTTGGAATTTTGTAAAATAGACATCATTTTTGAAATCAGAATATCAAATATAGCTTAGGGTAAATTTTTGGCATTATTCTGAAAAACGTCAATTTTTGATGAATAGTGAAACCACTAAGTGGTAGTTAAAAAACTGATTTTTTGTTTAAATGAAACATTACCACTTCTGTGATTTGATTTTCAAAAATCCGACATACATGGTTTTCATTAGGAAGTAAAATGTGGTTCAATGGGATTAAAATAATTTTTTGGTGAATAGTAACTTTTAAGTTCTTAATCGCGATTAGAGGTAATTAGTGTAGTTTAAGGTAAAAATAATGTTTTAATAATATGAGATGAGCTTGACACATGTCCTACCCTCATTGGATGTGCCATGGACGACCAAGAAAATCCATGGGTCAACTTGGGGACCCCATGGAGCCACTTTAGTTGGAAAATGACATAAATACCTTTTATTTAATGTTAAAGTAAAAAATGACACAAACATGAAATGTTTTACTAAAACAATTTTTACATGGGGTTATACAAGTCATATTTTTGACTATAAATAGTAATTGGAATGCTAAAAATATTTCCTACATCATAGTATTTTTTTATAATTTTTAGACATTAAATAAATTAAATTATTTATGACATCATGATGATGCAGCGATGACCTCATTATTTAACGATTTAAATAAAATAAAAAGATAATATAAAATCCAAGGATTACACTTGTCAAAAACCTATTGGATGAGTAGATTTCGAACCCTTATCACCTTAGCCTCGAATTATATAAGTGTGGGACCTCTAAAATCCGAAACTCATTTTATAATAAAGTGACTTTTCTTTACTTTCCAAGAGTGCCCCTCCTCTCCACTTATAAAAGGCCCCCACCTCTACCACCTCATTCACACTTTCAAGCCATTTGGATCGGCCAAACTCTGCCCAAATACTCTCCCAACTTCCCCCTCTTACTCCTAGAAGCCTCACTTTGGGCAGAACTCTTCCCAAGGAAGCCTTTGGCTCAAATCAAAAAGAGTTACCCGATTTTAAGGTAATGCCTTCTCTAATGTTGTTTGGTTTTATTTTTCTTCTTCAACCCCCTAAACACTTTTTATTCATTTCTTTTGTAACAAAACCAGTATCCTAAATATACTAGTATGTTGTTATAAGAAGGATTCGAGCTACACTTACAAACACATACATCTAATGGTTAAAGAACATACTTTTTCTGTGGATGGCGAATTTTTGCCTCACGAAACGATGATTGTTCAACACTCATATAACACCTCTAATGGTGGTCATTATGATGAAACTATTTTTATATATGATATATATTATGTTTTTGTTTTCCTTATGATTTTTTATTTTTCATTTATGGCATACCTTTATGGTTTACATTATGGGTAAATGCGATATTTTCATTTTAGGAAGTGCGGACTACCGCCCCCTCAAAGTGATTTGAATCATTAATACCCTATGTGGGATGTATAAAGGATGGAGTAAATGGTATTATATGATATATTATACTGGAATTATATTATACATTTATATCATTATGATTTCATTCCATTAAATACGAAATATAAATGAAAGTAGCGTTCATGCGTACGTACGGCTTACCGTCTCCATGAACGGTGCATTTCATTTCTTACCTCTAAATGTTATGTAACATTATGAATGAATGTATATAATGGATATATATGATATATATTATATCTACATCTTGAATATAATTCTGGATATAATGGATATTTCACCACATGAACAACTTGTAATTATAAGAAGTTTATTGTTGACTCAAGTACCAAAGATCGACAAAACGACCGTTATTAACTTAAATAATTACATAATGTTCACAACATTGTAATAAGTGATATAAAAAGGATAATGAAATTGAAAATGGTTCTTAATAAGGTAGATATTAACTCTAGTTTATTATTCAGGAGGTTAAAGAACGGTTGAGTCAAGTCGGACACGAGGTAAGGGAATTTCTTAACCCAATTTCCAATCTTTGGGTTAATCTCTTACCTTCAAATTATGTCATGATATTATTATTTCCTATCTTGTATTTGTACTTTCTTTATGTGTAATTATAGTAAATACTCATAATAGATCTATTTTATTTTAAAAATGATCTTTTTAAGGACTTCGTCTCAATTACTATTCATTGAGGCATATTTTGTTTTATACACAAATTTCTTTTATACGGTGTATAAACCCCTTTGACTTTTAAGTTTATTCAAAAGGAATATTTTTTATATGAATCATTTTACTAAACTAAAAAAAGGAATGTTTTTCTTGCCATACATATGCGGCGAAAACGACTTCTCTGCCGTCGTGACTATTATTTGAGTTTCGGCTTCCTCTATAAGCCATAACTTTTTTTAAATGAAAAATAAATACAAAGTTCTAATTTTATTTTGTTTTCGTATTGAAAATGTTTTTGAAAGTGTTTTTATTATATCAATGTGTTGTATTGATATCTTGTGATTGAAATGTGGAAATGTTATGTTTCCTTTATGAATGTTTTATGTGATACGATTATGTTATGTTTTATGATATGTTTATACCTGTTCATATGAGGAATGCATTGGACTTAATAAGTGAAGAGTGGAGCCCGTTATAGCTCCTCTATGCATCGGCAGGTCTCATGAGACAAACTAGTGTCTTGGAACGAGGCCTTGACAAAATCTTATTTGTGGTCTTGGCACGAGGCCTTGACTACGTGGTTATGATAGTCTGGCATTATGCATTCCATCATTATGAAAGTGGTTATTGATATTTCATGTGATTATTCCACTAGTATAATATCCATGCGAGTAAGTAAATGGCATTATTTCATTTTACTTTTGCCATATTATGCTGAAGTTAAAGTTTAAAAAGGCTTTTGTTTTAGTTATACATTACCTTAAATGTTAATGTTTATTTACGAAAGCTTCCGCTATATTGTTATCCTTACTGAGCATCTGAGCTCACCCCTTTCAATGTTTTAATATTTTCCAGGATGTGAAGAAGTATTGTATGAATGACCTGCAGTGATAGTCAGAATAGGATATGAGTGTGGACTATGGAGACTTTGTTATTATAGTTTTTCACTTTATGATGTAATGTAATGTTTATGAATGTATCTAGTGTTTCCAAGGCTACTAAACTAATCGGTCTTTCGAGACTTGATCTTTTGTGATCATGCCAATGTTACGAAGTAATGCACCAACTCTGGGTAGCTGGGGTCGGGGCGTTACAGTTGGTATCAGAGGCAGTTTAGTACTAACCTTGGAATCTATATTTAGATAAACTCTGATTAGAGCACATAGCCCAAAGATAGACTTTGAGTATTAGTATAGAAAAACTTCCTAGAATTTTGGTATTATAGAGATTTTGTGAGTTTTCCGAGCAATACATCCCTGTCTGGATACGAGCAGGTAGAGGCGGCTATGGCACAGATGTACCTAGGGGTAAAACCCGAAAATACCACTTTGAGATAGACTCGAATGCGAACTGGTGCACGAAAACGGGCCTTGCTGCACTCTTGGTTACGACACTCCCGGGGGATATGCTTAGGATAATTCTCATTTTCTTTACAAACCACTATGAAGGGTTATGAGTATATACTTCCTCAAAGAAAACATTTCTTTTTATGATTATGGATTATATCCATAAATAGTTCAATTTATGTAAAGTGTTTTACAAATATGGGATTATGTATTTTAATTCATAAACTAATCTAGTTTATGCCATTGTTTAGAAATGGTGCCTAGTGGAAGGAATAGAAACCGTACCAATGCACGCACTCCATGTAGGGATTTCCCTCCTACTCAAGATAATTATTGTGGAGTTGGAGATACAACTGGTGCTGATCAACTTATTACCGTACTGGGACAACTCACTCAGGTTATGAATAATAACCTTACTCGTATGGAGCACCCTGATCCGCAACATGGAGGATCAATGTTAGACCGCTTCATGAGGAAACAACCGCCAACATTTAATGGGGGTACAAATCCATTAGTAGCTAAGCAATGGATAAACTCCTTAGAGAAAATATTCCACGCCTTGGGGAGTAGCGAAAGGGAGAAGGTTGTCATGGCAGTTTACCGCCTCACTGGAGATGCCGATCAGTGGTAGTCGCTGATTCTAAACACAAAGGAAGATGATGACGTATCGAATATGGAATGGAGGGAGTTCAAAGAGCTTTTCTTAGAAAAATAATTTCCTCATGACCATCGAGCAGATATGGAAAGACAATTTCTGAGTCTGAGACAAAAGGAGGATGAGAATGTCACAAAGTATGAGGCTAACTTTACAAGGTTAGCGTGGCATACAGCGGATTATATACGTAACCCAAGAAGTAAGATTGATCGTTTCTTTGATGGGTTGAAACCATTTCTCCGTCGAGCTTTTGTATCACAATCTTTCTCAACATACGAGGATATAGTCTCGTGTGCTATCAAGACAGAAAAGGAATTCTCTAAGTCTTATGACAACAAAGTAAAGCAAGAGAATAAGAGAACGGTGGAACAAGAGACAGATAAAGGGAAAAAGGGAAAGAAGGGTTTTCCATTATGTGATAATTTTGGGAAGAATCACCCTGGTACTTGCCTAAAAGGAATGGGAGTTTGTTATAAATGTGGAGAAAAAGGTCACCAGGCGCGTGATTGTAAGGGAAAGAAAGAGGCTATCAATGTTGAATGATACAATTGTACAGAAATGGGGCATTATGCAAATGAATGTCCTAATCGTTAGGGAAACTTACCTTAGAAAAGGCCAAGGGATCAAGGACAATCTTATGTTGTTACTACAGTTGAAGCGGAATAATTAATGTATTGGTGCTTTTGGACTCATGGATTATATTCTGGTTATTAGAATAATATGATATATATATAAGGATTGTACTGCAGTACTTGTTGTTTCAGTAAGGTTTTAATATGATGAAGGTAATCATATTTATAGTATGTGACAATAAGAGAAACTTTACTTTGTTTGGGTAATCTGATGATACAATTGATTTTGGAATTTAAGGACCCTTTAGAGAAAGTCTGGACGGAGGTATTTTAGATAACTATAAAGGTTGGAATGGATTAAGTTGATCTTTGGATAGTATTGTTTAAGGTTAAAACATTTCTGAAGATTATTTTTGGAATATTATAATACTATAGTTTTAGGAAAAGGACAACCTGCAAAGTGGGACATAACCCATCGCGTCGGACAAGCTGCAGGAATCGAACCCACAACCATAGTGTGACAGGACTTTATTACCTACCACTATCCTACAGGAAGTCCCTGGTTATTACAAAATAGTTTTACTAATCTAAATGGTATGTGTTAATATTTGGAACCTTATACAATTAGGATAAATAGAATATTTTTGAGTTCTATTATCTTTTTGAGTGAAATATGAGTTTGTGGTAGAAATTAGTTGAAGGTTGAAACTCTACTTGTCAAGCATAAATATATATATATACCTATATCTTATTCTATGAATAAATTAATTCTTAAACTTTATTAAAGGGATATTAAAACAAAAAAATGTGTTATCCTAATACCTTATGTCTTGTTGAACTGATGATATTTTAAATCAACATAGATTGAAGGCTTTGAGGCCCTCAATTTGACACTTGTTTGTGATTGATGACCTCAATCACTCCCTACAAATATTTACGTTTTTCCTCCAATTATATGTCTCTAATTTCCACCAATGTTCTCCTTATCGAGATCATAATTTGGTGGTGACTTTTTCATTTCCCTTTCCCTCTTATTAAGGGTAAATTTTATTAACCTTATTTCTGATGTGGGTTTTCCACAAAGGTATTTTCTTTTTTCAACATTTTATTTTCAAAGAAAAAATTCAAATTCGAGGATGCAATTTATTGAAGGAGGGGAGAATGTAACACCCCGAGCTTCCATGATACGCCTCTCTTTCAATATTGCAATAGCTTGCATTGTACGCAACTTCGAGTTCTAACACACCGCGACTAATCAAAGTAGTCGTTATGAATAGTAATAACCACTTTTTAAAATTATATAAATTTTATATTTCAAAATGGACTTCATTTTTGTATTCGTAATATCGAAATTATCCTAAGTTGAATTTTTTGTAATTTTCTGAGAACTTTCAATTTTTTATGAATAGTGGAAAACACTTAAAAACAACTTTTTTAATCAAAATAATTTATTGTGATAAATTATAATATTTAGTGGTTTTAAAGTATAATTAGAATATATTTTTACCATTTTATCCAATGGTGGTCATTAGAATTAATTTAACATTGAAATTGGGCATGAACAATTTTCAATCTTTTGATATAAATTGTTTCTTAAAAACACGATATTTGTTGTGACAGCGGGAATTAATTATAAAATTAATTAATGCAACTTATATGTTTGGAATTTTGTAAAATAGACATCATTTTTAAAATCGTAATATCAAATATAGCTTAGGGTGAAATTTTGACATTATTCTGAAAAACTTCAATTTTTGATGAATAGTGAAACCACTAAGTGGTAGTTAAAAAACTGATTTTTCGTTTAAATGAAACATTACCACTTCTGTGATTTGATTTTCAACAATCCGACATACATGGTTTTCATTAGGAAGTAAAATGTGGTTCAATGGGATTAAAATAATTTTTTGGTGAATAGTAACTTTTAAGTTTTTAATCGTGATTAGAGGTAATTAGTGTAGTTTAAGGTAAAAATAATGTTTTAATAATATGATATGAGCTTGAAACATGTCCTACCTGTTGGAACCATGGTCTTCTATTCATGATTTGGAGTGTGTTTTGTGTTTTTAGTCAATCTTCAATGGAAGCTCAGCTCGTGTACCAGCAAAGAGATCATACCTTTCAAGATGACAACAGTATTGAAGGTGGCGTCGTTTCCCAGTGTTTACCAAATTTTTGGGGTCCAAAATCTGGAAATTGGTGAGCATCGCGAAAATAGGATTTCCATGAAGATCATGTTTTTATATGGAAAAGGCATGAATTTTGCGAAGAGAGGATGCATGGTTTGGAAATCGCGAAGACCAGAAGAATGGAGGCGGTGAGTCTTCGCGATTACGTCAAAACTTCGCGAACGACAGAGTTGAAGAGATTCGCGGCGAAGGCGCGAAGGAATGTTGTGCTTTGCGAAGGGAGCTTCGCGGCGCTGTCACGAAGGTATGTTGACGGTGATTCTTCGCGACTACGTCAAGCTCCGCGAACGGAAGATTTCCGTGGAGCTTCGCGATTTGGACAGAATTCCAGCAGAAACTTTGGAGCTTCGCGATTTGAGATGACGTGGTGTTGACTTCGTGTGGAAGGGACAAGGGTCGGTGGAATCGCCTATAAATAGAGGCCGACCCCATCAAGAGAAAGGAGAGAGAAACTTTCAGAGAAAGTCCTTTGCTCTCGGTTCGCAAAGGTCTCTCGCGAAGGCAGCATGCTTCGCGAAAGAGGAGCTTCGCGGCGGCTATTCTAGCTCCGCGAAAGACGTGCGCCCCGCGTTGGCTCAGTGAGCATCGCGAAGAGGCAGGAGCTTCGCGATAGCCAAGCATTGCGAATTCTGGAGCATCGCGAGAGTGCTTCGCAATTGAGCTTCGCGATTGAGCTTCGCGAAATGGCATGGGCTTTGTGAAGTCTTGTTTGAGCTTTTCAAAATTGGGAGCCTCGCGAAGTAGGGTACTTTGCGAAGGCCTTTTTCCAAAGGTTGTTTGCCCTGTGGACAAGGGAAAGGGGGTTTTTCCTTAGTGGTTGGAATTTGGATCTTAACAGAGCATTAAACTCAGGACACTGATGCAAGCAAAGTCTCATGCTGAATATGAGACAATTAACTTCATGACTTTCAATTGAAGAGACCATCACATCTATAAACTGAGTGGAACTTCACCAACGGCAGTGAGCCAGGGGGAGTCAAAGGGAGTGACCCGAGGGACGTAGTGAGCTATCCCTGAACAATTGTAAAGGCAGTGAGCCTGGGACAGAGTGTCTGTACCCGAACTTGTGTAATCTACAGCTAGTGAAGCATAGTGGTTTTTGGTACGACCGACAACCTGTCGGCGTATGCTCCTTGGATGTAGCCCTTAGTGGTGAACCAAGTAAAAAGGGTTGTGTCTTCTCTGTGCATGTGAATGTTTGCTTTCCAATCATTATCTTCATACAGGTTCAACAAGTTCCTACCAACGTGGGAACAAGATCCATCACTTTAAAAAGAAAAGGTGGTCACCCTGATTCACCCCTCCCCTCTCAGGGTGTCCCGGGGTCCTTCAAGTGGTATCAAAGGGTAAAGGTTGTTGGTGTTGTATCAGACCCTTGTTTTCATTATGGAAAACACGGTCAATGTTAGGGGAGTCCCTCCCTTCGATGGAAGCAATTTCCAGATCTGGAAGAACAGAATGAGATCTCATCTGAGATCTCTTGGAATGGAAGTTCTCTTTTCTACTGTGCAAGGAATATAAGTCACTGATCCAATAGGCCTTGCTATGACTGAAATAGACAGGAAACTTCTTGATGTAGATGCTAAAGCACAGAATGCACTCACTGCATCCCTTTCTGATCAGATCTACCTAAAGGTGATGAACTGCACCTCAGCAAAATCAATGTGGGATAAACTTGAGAATATTTATGAAGGTGGTAGCAAAGTAAAGGAGGCAAAACTACAAGTGCTGCATAATCGGTTTGATGATCTGAAGATGCATCCAGATGAGAATGCAGACTCTTTCTTCAATCGAATTACTGAAGTAGTTGGAGCTATTCGGGGTCTAGGCGAAGAAATCAAAGACATTGATATTGTAAAGAAAATATTGAGAAGACTTCCACCTCTTTATAATGCGAAGGTGTCAGCCCTTGAGGAAAGATATCTTTCCAAACTTTCTCTAGATGATCTACTCAGCAGTTTGGTAGCATATGAAATGAGATTCAAACCTGAAGATGCTACGACTCGGGTGAGCAAGGAAATGGAATTCAAGTCCTTGGATAAACTAAAAATATCAAAGGATAGTAGCGGTGAAGATGATGAAGAAAAAGAAATTCTTTCTCTCATTACAAAGAAGTTCCAGAAGGGGAAAGGGAAGTTACCTATCGCGTGTTTCCGTTGTGGAAAAGTTGGGCACATTGCCTCTAAGTGTTTAAAAATGATCAATGATGAAGATAGTGAGGATGAAAACTTCAAGAATCCTCAGAGAAGGTTCTTCAAAAAGGGGGACTTCAAATCTGGTAAGAAAATGCAAAGGAAGAGTTTTGTCTGTGAAGAGAAAGAAGATGATAATGAATTCTGTGATGAAGAAGAACCAGAATTCAAAACTGGGAACCATGCTTCTATGATGGCCACTGTTGAAAAGCCAGAAGATACTGAAGGAGAAAAACAACTGTGAACATGTGTAGATCCTGAGATGCAACTTAAGGATGCGGTTAGTAAGCTCAAGATTAAATGTAAGAGCTGTAATAAGTGGAAATCAATTGTAGAAGAATCAACTGAATACGTTGATCAACTTGAAGCTGAAATTGAATGACTGGAAGAATTTGTGAAGGTACAGTCTAAAATAATTGAAAGTAATGATGATGTAGTAGATCTGAAGCTGAGAATTGAAGAGCAGGCTAAGGTCATCAATGACCTCACCTCCAGACTGGATGAAAAATCCAAGACTACTGATGGTCTTGAGGAGGAAGTAATTACTCTAAGGAAAAAACTGGAGACTGAATCAGTTCCAAAAGAATCAAGGAAGAAAATGCAGTTTGGAAGATTCTTAGATGCAGAATTACTAGCAAGAGCCAAGTGTGGTTCAGATGGGGTTGAAAAAATCTTGAGTAATCAAAGACCCGCTTGCATGGGAAAGAGTGGAATTGGCTGTGAGGCTGAGACATCAACTGCTGGAAGTGAAAAGACCCAAAAGAAAGATAAGATGAAAGTTGACCATGCTGAAACGTTTCCTAGAATTCAGAAAAAGGAACCCTCATTCCAAACTAAAAGGGGACCTACAAATTATCCTCAAACATTCAGAAATGACAGACAATCTTACTATTCTCCCAAGGAAGAAGGTATGAGGAGAAATTCAAGTGAGAAGACATTTCCTCTCATGAAGTGTCAGTTCTGTGGCTATCTGGGCCATACCATGTCATATTGTGAAGACGCAAGAAGCTATCTGAATGGAGATGATATAGAAGCTCAACAAAGGAGAACAATTTCATATCCTAATTCTTATAGAAGAAATAATTTCTATGCATATTGTTTTTGTTGTTCTAATTTTGTCCATAAGGCCGCTAATTGCAGGAAGAGAAGGGACGTGGACACCTCATACCGAAGCTCAAGACAAGTCAAGTCTTGTTAGCAAGATAGTGTTGCTATTTCAAATAGGTTTTCACCTCTCAAAGAAGACTTTTACTATGAAGAACCTGGGTATGTAGAAGAGATAATTGAAAGACCATCAGTTCTTTATACTCGATCTAATGTCTCATGGAAGGAAAGGAATAAGATTTAGAAATCCAACCTTGCAGAGGTGGCCCTCAAAGCTACAAAGAACAACAGTACCTGGATTCTGGATAGCGTTTGTTCATATCATATGACAGGTAATGCCGGCCTACTAACGAATATCATAAGGAATGTCGATGGTACAGTAATATTTGGTAATGATGGGGCTCTGAAAATCAAAGGGAGTGGAAGTACCGAATTAGCTAATGGAGAGCTAAAGAAGACTGAAGTCCTTTACGTAGATGGCCTACGTCATAATCTCCTCAGCGTGAGTCAACTCTGTGACTCCGGACTTATAGTCACGTTTAATCAGAAAGGCTGCACTATCAAGGGAAAGACTGGAAATTCTCTTATGAAGGGATGCAGAACAGAAGGCAACTTGTATCAAGTTGATAGTGAAGAAAATGTATGTTACATGACTATTGAAGAAGAAAACAATTTGTGGCATCGGAGACTGGGACACATCAATCAACAAGACATGGAGAAAATATCAAAATTGAGAATTGTTATGGACATTCCCAACCTGAAGCGTGAGCGTGAAAAATCTTGTGATGCTTGTATGCGTGGGAAGCTGGTCTGTAGTTCATATCGACCAAAGAAGAAAAGAGCATCTCACCTTCTTGATCTGATTCATACAGATGTTTGTGGGCCAATAAATGTTGCCGGAACTCATGGAGAAAGGTACTTTGTCCTTTTCATAGATGATTATAGTAGAATGGAATGTGTGATGGTCATTCACAGGAAACGACAAGTCCTTGACTACATGAAAACATATCGGCGAATCGCCGAGAATGATACTGGACGAACAATCAAAGTCTTGCGATCTGACAATGGAGGAGAATACACATCCATTGAATTTGAGAATTATCTGGAGAAGCATGGGATACAACATGAGGTAGCTGCTGTGAGAACTCCACAACAAAATGGAGTTTTTGAACATAGGAATCGACAGGTGAACAACATGGCACGAACAATGCTGATTGAGAGTCGTATTCCACGACATTACTGGAAAGAGGCTGTTCAAGCTGTAGTATACATTCAGAATCGAACAGGAATTTATATGGGTGAGACGAAGACACCATATGAATTGCGGCATGGACGGAAGCCTTCTCTGAAATACTTTCGTGTATTTGGAAGTAAATGCTTCATCAGGAACAAAGAAGGAAATCAAGGGAAGTACAGTGACAATGCAGATGAAGGAATTTTCCTCGGTTACTCAATGAACAGCAAAGCCTACAAATGTTTCAACAAGCGTCTGGGAAGGATTGTGGAAAGTAGTGATGTTAAGATAATTGAAGAGAAAACCATAAATGCTTCAAGGATGCCATATGCTGATGTGATAGAAAGTCAGGAATAATGTGAACGTGAAGAAAATACAAATGCAGAAATAGAGGAAGTCATTCAAAACACTCAGCAGTCACATCAAGATGTTGACTCAGAAGAAGAATCTGAAGAAGAAACAATGGCTGAAGAGAATACTACTGAACCTCGCAGGAGAAATCGAAGAGCTGAGATTGATCCATCCAACATAATTGGGGACAGGAGTGCACCCACTCAAACAAGAAGGATGAGGAATACCACGCAATCTGCATTTCTATCTGTTGTAGAGCCATCCTCATTCGAAGAAGCTGCAAAAGATAAGTCTTGGGTGAAAGCCATGAATGATGAATTAGATCAGATTGAAAAGAATAAGACATGGGATCTTGTACAGAGGCCCGAAGGTCACAATGTTATTGGTACCAAATGGATCTTCAAAAATAAGTTTGATGAGCATGGAAGTGTCATCAGAAACAAGGCACGACTGGAATGTAAAGGATACTCCCAGATTGAAGGCATTGATGTTGAAGAAACCTTTGCTCCAGTGTCTAGACTGGAGTCAATCAGGATTTTCCTTTCCATGGCACTCCAAAGAGGATATAAAGTATATCAAATGGATGTCAAGACAGCATTCTTGAATGGTGTACTCGAAGAAGAAGTCTACATTGAACAACCAGTGGGCTTTGTTTTGGGTACTGATGAAACAAAGGTCTGTAAACTGAAGAAAGCTCTATATGGTTTGAAGTAGGCACCATGGGCATGGTACTCATGGCTGGACTCATATCTCAAGAAGTTGGAATTCAAAAGAGGAGGAGTTGATCACAATCTCTATGTGAAGAATTCTCCAAAAGATCAATTCATGGTTCTTGTCTACGTTGATGATATCATATTTGGTGGCAGCAGGCAGAAATCAGTGGATGAATTTTCCAACCACATGAAATCCGAATTTGAAATGTCTATGATTGGGGAGCTCACATATTTCTTGGGGCTGCAAGTGATTCAAAATAAGGAATACACTTTCATTTCTCAGGAAAAATATGCAAGAGAGTTGCTGAAGAAGTTCAATATGCAAGACTCCAAACCAATGTCAACTCCGATTGCAGTTGGAACTAAACTTGGAAAGCATGAGGATGGGAACTCTGTTGATCCCACCATGTACAGGAGGATCATTGGAAGCCTACTGTACCTGACAGTGACAAGGCCAGATATTGTATTTGCAACATGCCTTGCAGCCCGCTTTCAGAGTAATCCAAAGGAGGAACATCTGGCAGTAGTAAAAAGAATCATGAGGTACATTCAAGGTACACATAACTTCGGGTTATTTTTTGCTGCAGGCAGGGACAGTGAATTATCAGCATTTTCTGATGCTGACTGGGCTGGTGATGTAGTAGACAGAAAGTCCACTAGTGGTGGAGCTTTCTATATTGGGCAGAAATGTGTTGGCTGGTTGAGCAAAAAACAAGAAAGTACTTCTCTTAGTACTGCTGAAGCTGAGTATATCTCCGCCACAAAGGCATGCACTCAACTGCTATGGATGAAGCAGCAATTAACTGACATTGGCGATGAGGTGACGCAACCAATAGTGATTTACTGTGACAATAAGAGCGCAATTGATCTTACGAAGAATCCTGTTCAACATTCTCATACAAAACACATTGAAATCAGGTATCACTTTATCAAAGAGAAAGTTGAGAAAAGCGTGATTAGATTGGATCATGTGGGAACAGATGAACAAGTGGCTGATATCCTGACAAAGCCACTGTCAGCGGCTGTGTTTGAGAAGCATCAGTTGAACCTCGGTGTTCGACCACCTCCCAGTGCATAAGGAGGATACAGAGTACCCCTCTCCCCATTTGTTCTAAATTTTTTAATTTGTTTATGGATATGTTGCAGGGTTATAGGGGAGATACTCTCTAGGGGGCGTATGGTTAGAGCTGCACGTGCAAAATTTTACTGGTCTTTGGATTTATTGTCAATGGAGGAGAAAGGAGAAGAAAACATTCAGGAAAACTTCTGTGATAGAAAGGATAAGAACATTCAGGCAAACTTCTGTGATAGAAAGGAGAAGAAAACATTCAGGCAAACTTCTGTGATAGAAAGGAGAAGAACATTCAGGCAAACTTCTGTGATAGAAAGGAGAAGAAAACATTCACGCAAACTTCTGTGATGAGAAGAATGAGAAGGAAAAACAGTGGAACCCAATTCAAGCCTTCTCTCTTGTTTTCTACACTGAGCATTGCTCACGTAGACTTAGAGTGTTGGCTGGGTTGATTCCTGTGGTTTTTGGTTTTCACATTAATGGAGATCTATGGAATTTTTCTTCTGATTGCCAACAAACCCAAAGGGGGAGATTGTTGGAACCATGGTCTTCTATGCATGATTTGGAGTGTGTTTTGTGTTTGTTGTCAATCTTCAATGGAAGCTCGGCTCGTGTACCAGCAAAGAGATCATACCTTTCAAGACGACAATAGTATTGAAGGTGGCGTCGTTTCCCAGTGTTTGCCAAATTTTTGGGGTCCAAAATCTGGAAATTGGTGAGCATCGCGAAAATAGGATTTCCATGAAGATCATGTTTTTATATGGCAAAGGCATGAATTTCGCGAAGAGAGGATGCATGGTTTGGAAATCGCGAAGACCAGAAGAATGGAGGCGGTGAGTCTTCGCGATTACGTCAAAACTTCGCGAACGGAAGAGTTGAAGAGCTTCACGGCGAAGGCGCGAAGGAATGTTGTGCTTTGCGAAGGAATCTTTGCGGCGCTGTCGCGAAGGTATGTTGACGGTGATTCTTCGCGACTACGTTAAGCTCCGCGAACGGAAGATTGTCGTGGAGCTTCGCGATTTGGACAGAATTCCGGCAGAAACTTTGGAGCTTCGCGATTTGAGATGACGTGGCGTTGACTTCGCGTGGAAGGGACAAGGTTCGGTGGAATCGCCTATAAATAGAGGCCAACCCCCTCAAGATAAAGGAGAGAGAAACTTTCAGAGAAAGTCCTTTGCTCTCGGTTCGTAAAGGTCTCTCGCGAAGGCAGCATGCTTTGCGAAAGAGGAGCTCCGCGGCGGCTATTCTAGCTCCGCGAAAGACGTGCGCCCCGCGTTGGCTCAGTGAGCATCGCGAAGAGGTAGGAGCTTCACGATAGCCAAGCATTACGAAGTTTTGAGCATCGCGAGAGTGCTTCGCGATTGAGCTTCGCGATTGAGCTTCGCGATTGAGCTTCACGAAATGGCATGGGCTTTGTGAAGTCTTGTTTGAGCTTTTCAAAATTGGGAGCCTCGCGAAGTAGGGTACTTTGCGAAGGCCTTTTTACAAAGGTTGTTTGCCCTGTGGACAAGGGAAAAGGGGGTTTTCCTTAGTGGTTGGAATTTGGATCTTAACAGAGCATTAAACTCAGGACACTGATGCAAGCAAAGTCTCATGCTGAATATGAGACAATTATCTTCATGACTTTCAATTGAAGAGACCATCACGTCTATAAACTGAGTGGAACTTCACCAACAGCAGTGAGCCAGGGGGAGTCAACGGGAGTGACCCGAGGGATGCAGTGAGCTATCCCTGAACAATTGTAAAGGCAGTGAGCCTGGGACAGAGTGTCTGTACCCGAACTTGTGTAATCTACAGCTAGTGAAGCATAGTGGTTTTTGGTACGACCGACAACCTGTCAGCGTATGCTCCTTGGATGTAGCCCTTAGTGGTGAACCAATTAAAAAGGGTTGTGTCTTCTCTGTGCATGTGAATGTTCGCTTTCCAATCATTATCTTCATACAGGTTCAACAAGTTCCTACCAACGTGGGAACAAGATCCATCACTTTAAAAAGAAAAAGTGGTCACCCTGATTCACCCCTCCCCTCTCAGGGTGTCCCGAGGTCCTTCACTACCCTCATTGGATGTGACATGGACGACCAAGACAATCCATGGGTCAACTTGGGGACCCCATGGAGCCACCTTAGTTGGAAAATGACATAAATACCTTTTATTTAATGTTAAAGTAAAAAATGACACAAACATGAAATTTTTTACTACAACAATTTTTACATGGGGTTATACAAGTCATATTTTTGACTATAAATAGTCATTGGAAAGATAAAAAGATTTCATAAATCATAGTATTTTTTTTATAATTTTTAGACATTAAATAAATTAAATTATTTATGACATCATGATGATACAGCGATGACCTCATTATTTAACGATTTAAATAAAATAAAAAGATAATGTAAAATCCAAGGCTTACACTTGTCAAAAACCTATTGGATGAGTATATTTAGAATCCTTATCACCTTATCCTTGAATTATATAAGTTTGGGACCTCTAAAACCCGAAACTCATTTTATAATAAAGTGACTTTTCTTTACTTTCTAAGAGTGCCCCTCCTCTCCACTTATAAAAGGCCCCCACCTCTACCACCTCATTCACACTTTCAAGCCATTTGGCTCGGCCAAACTCTACCCAAATACTCTCCCAACTTTCCCCTCTTACTCCTAGAAGCCTCACTTTGGGCAGAACTCTTCCCAAGGAAGCCTTTGGCTCAAATCAAAAAGAGTTACCCGATTTTAAGGTAATGTCTTCTCTAATGTTGTTTTGTATTATTTTTCTTCTTCAACCCCCTAAACAATTTTTATTCATTTCTTTTGTAACAAAAAAAGTATCCTCAATATACTAGGATGTTGTTATAATAAGGATTCGAGTTACACTTACACACACCTACATCTAATGGTTAAAGAACATACTGTTTCTGTGGATGGCGAATTTTTGCCTCACGAAACGATGATTGTTCAACACTCATATAACACCTCTAATGGTGGCCATTATGATGAAACTATTTTTATATATTATATATATTATGTTTTTGTTTTCCTTATGATTTTTTATTTTTCATTTATGGCATACCTTTATGGTTTCCATTATGGGTAAACGCGATATTTTCATTTTAGGAAGTGCGGACTACCGCCCCCTCAAAGTGATTTGAATCGTTAATACCATATGTGGGATGTATAAAGGATGGAGTAAATGGTATTATATGCTATATTATACTGGAATTATATTATACATTTATATCATTATGATTTCATTCCATTAAATACGAAATATAAATGAAAGTAGCGTTCATGCGTACGTACGGCTTACCGTCTCCATGAACGGTGCATTTCATTTCTTACCTCTAAATGTTACGTAATATTATGAATGAATGTATATACTGGATATATATGATATATATGATATCTAAATCATGAATATAATTCTGTATATAATGGATATTTCACCACATGAACAACTTGTAATTATAAGAAGTTTATTGTTGACTCAAGTACCAAAGATCGACAAAACGACCGTTATTAACTTAAATAATTACATAATGTTCATAACATTGTAATAAGTGATATAAAAAGGATAATGAAATTTAAAATGGTTCTTAATAAGGTAGATATTAACTCTAGTTTATTATTCAGGAGGTTAAAGAACGGTTGAGTCAAGTCGGACACGAGGTAAGGGAATTTCTTAACCCAATTTCCAATCTTTGGGTTAATCTCTTACTTTCAAATTATGTCATGATATTATTATGTCCTATCTTGTATTTTTACTTTCTTTATGTGTACTTATATTAAATACTCATAATAGATCTATTTTATTTTAAAAATGATCTTTTTAAGGACTTCGTCTCAATTACCATTCATTGAGGCATATTTTGTTTTATACACAAATTTCTTTTATACGGTGTATAAACCCCTTTGACTTTTAAGTTTATTCAAAAGGAATTTTTTTTATACGAAGAATTTTACTAAACTACAAAAAGGAATGTTTTTCTTGCCATACGTATGTGTAGAAAACGACTTCTCCGCCATCGTGACTATTATTTGAGTTTCGGCTTCCTCTATAAGCCATAACTTTTTTTAAATGAAAAGTAAATACAAAGTTCTAATTTTATTTTGTTTTGGTATTGAAAATGGTTTTGAAAGTGTTTTTATTATATCAATATGTTGTATTGATATCTTGTGATTGAAATGTGTAAATGTTATGTTTCCTTTATGAATGTTTTATGTGATACGATTATGTTATGGTTTATGATATGTTTAAACTTGTTCATATGAGGAATGCATTGGACATAATAAGTGACGGGTGTAGCCCGCTATAGCTCCTTGATGCATTGGCAGGTCTCATGAGACAAACTAGTGTCTTGGAATGAGGCCTTGACAAAATCTTATTTGTGGTCTTGGCACGAGGCCTTGACTACGTGGTTATGATAGTCTGGAATTATGCATTCCATCATTATGAAAGTGGTTATTGATATTGCATGTGATTATTCCACTAGTAGAATATCCATGCGAGTAAGTAAATGGCATTATTTCATTTTACTTTTGCCATATTATGCTGAAGTTAAAGTTTAAAAAGGCTTTTGTTTTAGTTATACATTACCTTAAATGTTAATGTTTATTTACGAAAGCTTCCGCTATATTGTTATCCTTACTAAGCATCTGAGCTCACCCCTTTCAATGTTTTAATATTTTCCAGGATGTGAAGAAGTATTGTATGAATGACCTACAGGGATAGTCATAAGAGGATATGAGTGTGGACTATGGAGACTTTGTTATTATATTTTTTCACTTTATGATGTAATGTAACGTTTATGAATGTATCTAGTGTTTCCAAGGCTACTAAACTAATCGGTCTTTCGAGACTTGATCTTTTGTGATCATGCCAATGTTACGAAGTAATGCACTGACTCCGGGTAGCTGGGGTCGGGGCGTTACAGTTTTGGTCATGTAAAAGAAGTTTTCAATAAAGATGTTGTGTTTTATGTTCTAAGTTGTTATGTAATGTACCTAATTTACCAAGACACTAGACCTGTCGATCCTCAGATTTGTTTTAAATTCAAGTTTTTGTAATAAATCATGTTTAAGTGTGTAATAAAGAGAATGGTTGTTATAGTTTGTATCAGAGGATAGGATTATTTATTTTTGGGATTAGGATTAGAAAACCCTAGTTAAATCCTTAAGTTTTAGGATCAATAGGGGCCTATATACCCTGAGAGGGGGGTGAATCAGGGTATGGATATTATTTTTCAAATTTCTTCCTAACCCACTAGATATTGACCTCTTTATTACAAGGGTCACTTTGTTTTCTCTTGTTTGTAAACTATGATCACTTCTTTACTTATTTATCTAATGATGATGCTTTGAATGCAATGCAGGGAAGCAAACAAGCAGACACAGAGATTTTTACTTGGTTCACCCTTACTGGGATACGTCCAAGGAGCATATGCCGACAAGTTGTCGGTCGTACTAAATTCCACTATTCTTCACTAGATCTGGATACAAAGTTCGGGCTAGATCACTTCTATGCCTAGGCTCACTGCCTTTACAAAGTTTAGGGTCAGCTCACTACTTTCCCAAGGGTCACTCCCTGTTTCTCTCTCTCTGGCTCACTGTTGGTGGAGAGGATCATCTTCTTCCTATTCCTTTGCTCACTGCTCTGGAAAGGATCCACTCACAGTTTATAGACCTGTAGGTCTCTTTACTTGCATGAAGGAATGCATCTTCCTCTGTAAGTAGATGCTCTGTTGAAGCCCAATTTTCACCCATAGATGAATCTCTCTTTGCACCGAAGGTATCGGGCAAACTTCCAGCTTCCACGTAGCCTGAAAATCACTACCAGAAATAAACCTTACTTGGCGTGCAAGTCAATCTTGGCGCGCAAGTATCGGCGCGCAAGTCACAACTGGCGCACAAGTCTACCTCAGTCACTTGCGCGACACAACCTTCTTCAATACAAATCATGTGCGACTCACTTCCTTTTACACCCAAACCAATTTTGGCATGCAACTAACACTTGGCGTGCAACATCAACCACTGGCGCGCAACTTCACTTGCGCGACCCACACACCACTTACGCGACCACCACACCTGCGCGACGTGATCTCTGATTTCTCAAAGTGTTGAACTCCGGTAGTGAATGAAGAGGGGTGGTCTAGTATTTATAGGAAAATTGACTACCCTACGTGACGGCGTGCAAGTTTCCCTTCAGCGCGCAAGTCTCGGCGTGCAGCTCTCTGCCCCTCCAAGTCATTTGTGCGACCCACTTCCAAACTTGCACAAACCTCTTGTCTTTGCCATATTTTGATCTTCTGATCTTGAAAAACCATAGGCATGCAAGTTCTCAAGCTTCCAAGGCATCGGCACGCAATTATCTTTCACGACGCGCAAGTCACTTGTGCGGCCTCACCAAAACTTGCGCGAACCTTCTCCCTTTACCATATTTTGATGATCTGATCTTGAAAAACATATGGCGTGAAAGTTTCCAAGATTTCATGTACACGAAGCTCAAGTCCCTTTACCAAAAACCACTTTTCTTTATTTGTCGATTTTCAGGCTCAAAAATTTAGCAAACACTGGAAAACGGTGCCACCTTGTATCTGTTCTTTTTATGCCGCCTCCAGATCATCCATTCATTTGTCGAAGTTCTTGAATCAAACATTGATCGTTAGCCACAGCTCTTGAACTCAACAAGCCACCAAGAAATCTCCTTTGTCAACAAATTTGTATGTCATGGTTTTCATTGTCAACAATCTCAACACAGATGTTCACTTTGTCAACAAACACAATCACCTCAAAAATACTTCAATGACGCCTTGAGGGATTTTTACCCAACATTAAGGATAAGAATAAGTATAATAAAAACATACATAAATTTTGGTGAGTATTTAGTAAGTGGTTTATCAAGAAAATACACCCTTGTCTGGATACGATCAGGTAGAGGTGGTTCTGGCATAGATGTATCTTGGGGTAAAACCCAAAAACATTGCTTTGAGCTACACTCGAACAGGAGCTAGTGCACGACAACGAGCCTTACTGCACTCTTTGTTATGACACTCCAGGGGGACATGCTTTGGTAAATTCATAATCTTAGTATGAACCATTATTAAGGGAATTAAAAAAATAACCCTAAGAATATATGTTGAGAATTAGATCATGGATAGCATAGATTGATGCCTATAAATTCATAAGTTAAGGAAATAAAATTAATTTATAAGTCATTAATTTTTGTATTTGGATTCTTCTTTATGTGTTACCCATAACTTTCCTTTAATTTTATCCAATGGTCGGTAATAGGAGGACTCAGCCTAACAACCGATGCGAAGATCAATGTGATGTATGTTATAATGAGATTGTAAATCCTATGGGAGCAGGAATCGTAAACTTTTTCACAATACTCTCTTAGTTGACTTAATTTTTTAATAGAAACATGGGTCAAGATGAATGTTCAACCCCCCCCCCCCCCCCCAATAAAGAACAAGCTGCAATCGAGAGCTTCATGAGACAAAGTCTTCCTACTTTTAATGGATCATTTGATCCCTAAATCTCCAAACAATGGATAAATTCCATTGATAATATCTTATCCATAATTAAATGTTTTGAATAAGAGAAGGTTCTTTTGGATTCTTATCATATGGATGGTGAAGCTGATCAATGGTGGACACTGATAAAAAATACAAAGCCTGAGTAAGAGATCGAGGCATTGGAATGGAAGGATTTCCAGAAAATGTTTTTTGATAAATATTTTCCTTGCACCCTCCGACTTAAGATGGAAATGGAATTATTTGAACTCAAGAAAAAAGATGACGAATCCATCAGATCGTATGAGAAAAACTTCACCAGGCTTGTACGATATACCTCCAGCTTTGTCATTACCCTCGAATGCAAGGTTGACCGCTTCTTTAGTGGGATAAAACCTAGCCTACATAAATCCCTAGAGATCCGTGACTTTGATAGCTATGAGAAAATTGTCTAATGTGCCCTAAAAGTTGAAATGGATATTGGTGAATCTCAGGGGTATCATGGGGATAAGAAGTGGAAAGTGGACTTTAATTCTAGCATTCTGATGGATAAATCCAATGGTGATAAGAAAATCCAGCACCCCACTTGCCAAAGGTGTGGAAAGAATCACCCCAAAAATTTCTTGAAGGGGATGAGGAAATGATTTAGGTGTGGAAGAGAAGGGAACCTATCCATTAACTACCATCAAGAAAAACCTATGACTATGAAAGAGGATAGGAACACTCCATTCGACCCTCAATGTGTTGTTCATTGCTTCAACTTCAAAGAATCAGGGCACTTAGAAAACTAATTCCCTAAGACAAGGGTTTTCTGAGGCAACCAACAACCTCCAAGGTAGAAAGGGAGAGCTTTTTCCATCACTACCACTGAAGTGAACCCCAAAAACAAAGTGGTGATAGGTATGCTACTTATTCATTCAAGAATAGTGAATATACTTTTTGATTCTGGTTCTACGCATTCTTTTATATCCCAAAAGTTTAGTATAACAATTCAAACACCACCAAAAATCATGGAAGTAAAGATTTCGGTGATAATGGAAAATGGGGAAATCATTGCATCCCATTAATATAAATCCTCCCCTATCATAATTTGTGGATTGAACTTCTAGGAAAACCTTGTCATACACCCTCTAGTGGAATTTGATGCAATTACAGGTATGGATTGTATTTTCTTATATAGAGCCAACATAAATTGTTGTGAGAGGGAAATCACTCTTCATATGGTGAATCTGCCCCCAATTATGTACAAGTGCAAGGAGGAGGATAAATCTTATTTAACCCCATAATCTCAAGTATGGATATTACTACTATATGATAATGTGTATATTTCTCAGATGATTGAGTCTAACGAAGAAACCAACCTTGAAGACATGCCTATTGTGAGGGAATTCGCTGAAGTGTTTCTCGATAAATTTCTTGGTCTTCCTCCTAGAATAGATGTTGAATTCTCAATTGATTTTATACCTGGGGAATTTCCAATATCAAAGACTCCATGTAGAATAGATTTTGTGGAGCTTGAGGAGATAAAGAAACAACTACAGTATAATCTGGATAAAAGGTTTATATGCCCAAGTACTTCACCATGGGGTGCATCAGTTCTCTTCATCAAGAATAAGGATGGGTAAATGTGCCTTTGCATTGATTATTGTGATCTCAAAAAAATCATGATAAATAACAAGTATCCTCTTCCATGAATTGATGACTTTTTTGATCAGCTATGTGGAGCACAATACTTATCCAAGGTGGATCAACAGTTGGGATATTACCAAGTAATGGTGAAGAAGGAGGATATACCCAAGACTATTTTTCGTACAAGATATGGGCACTATGAATTCATAGTAATGCCTTTCGGACTCACTAATGCTCCAGAAATCTTCATGGACCTGATGAATATAGTCTTTAGAGATTACCTCAAAAAAAATGGTAGTCTTTATAGATGATATTCTAATATACTCCAAAACTAAGGAAGAGCATGAGGAGCATCTAATCACTATACTGGATACCTTGCAAAAGGATAATATCTATGAAAAGTATAGCAAGTGTGAGTTCTGGTTGAAGGAAGTATCATTCTTGGGTCATGTCATCACAAGTAATGGGATATCTATGGATCCATCCAAGACAGCTACAATAGAGGGATTGATGAGTCCAACATCAGTGATGGATATCTGTAGCTTCCAGGGGTCAGTTGGATATTATCACCAATTTGTGAGAAATTTATCACGATTTTCCAACCCTCTTACCAAGCTAACTCAGAAGGGAGTAAATTTTTCTTGGAGTGATGGATGTGAAGATAGCTTCAAGTATTTGAAAAGGAGGCTTATGACTACACCTATGCTCACACTACCCATAAGTGGAAAACTTTTTCTGGTATTCAGTGATGCTTCAAAGAAGGGCTTAGGCCATGTGTTGATGAAAAATGACAAATTCATTGCATATCCTTCAAGTCAATTGAATTTTCATGAGAAAAACTATCCAACACATGATCTGGAGTTGGCTTCAGTAATCTTTACTTTAAAAATTTGGAGACATTACCTCTTTGTGGAGAAGTGTGAAATATATATGGATCACAAAAGCCTCAAGTTTATATTCACCCAGAAATATTTGAATATGAGCCAAAAAAGATGGTTAGATCTGATCAAAGACTATGACTGCTCAATCCATTACCACCCTGGGAAAGCGAACAAGGTGAATGATGTTCTAAGTATAAAGGACCCAAAAATTCTATAATTGATGAGAATTTAAAAGGATCAAATATTATTATATTTGATGAAGATTGACATGGAAATCATAAATAAGGGAACATAATAAATCCTTTAAAAAAATATTGTTCAACTGTCTCTTTTGAAAAGGTTAAAGGATGATCAAAAGGATGATGTGGGAATTTTCACACTCGTGCATCATTAGGCATGGGCAACAAACTAAAATTTATAACGTACTTACTACTTAGGATAGTGGAAAGACAGAGTCGAACCATAGGGAGGCCTCGTTTTGTGTTTGGCGTTCTAAAAAAAATAAAAAAACTAAACAAAAACACACATGCAAAAACCAGCAAAAACACATGATGATAGTGAAGTGGAGTGAATGAGAGTTGGTGAGCATGGAAATGAGGGTGATCTGGTGGGTGAAAAGGGAGTAGACAGATCAGTAAGAGAAATTGGGGTGTAAACAACCAATAGATGAGGAAGGGGGAAAGTCCACTGGACGATTTGATGTTTCTTAGCCTTGTTCATGCACTGATATTTAGAAATATGGATCTGACTAAAAGTAACCGGCCAGATTTTTCATCTAGTCAGTTTGTAGTGAAATAGCTCTTACAGTCCTTAGACAGAAAAAGTGATTCCATCCCATGGTGAAAAATAGTCAAATTTCACCGGGCTCAACTTGTCAATTGAGTTCGGTGTGTCTCTCTCATTCGAGAACAACTCACTTGTCAGTGAGTTCCTCAAATTGAAATAGTTTTCATTAAATTTCAATCAAGATCGGTTTTCACTCGATCCTGTTATTTTGAAAATAAGCTTGTCTGTAAACAATGAGGGATACAATCCAAAAAAAATGATGCAGCATATAACCTAATCAGCCAGTTTACCCCCCCCCCCCCCTGAAGGAATTTAGCTGGACATTGTGGTTGATTTTAATGTAACAATGGAATTAAGATAAATGAAATTCATATTGGAATAAATTACAGAAAAACAGAGCATAAGAAAAACTAAAAAGTTCGAACTCCCTGCTGCTTCTCCTGAAAGTACTAATTCCTGTTGTTCAATAGTGGGTGTGTCACTGAAGTTTTCTCGATGTCCCTCCCTCGGAATCGAGGTATGAAATGATCTGATCAGCTGCTCTCCTATTCTGGATCAAAGCCTCATTGCTCCTCCCTGTTCCAATGTGTCCCAGAGTAATCTATCCAATGCTCCCGCTCTGCTCGATTGCTCAATGCCTCCCCCGCCTCTCACGCATTTATTACCCAATCGAAGTCTCTGGAATCTCCCCTGAGGAGTTCCCGGGCCTCCACATGGGGCTTTCACTATGTTTCTCCCTCCCGCGCTGGTCACCGGAGTAGTTTCTTTTAACAGAATGAAAAAAGATGTGCGCGACGAGCTACTTTCTTCCCTGGAAACAGCAAATCCACGTGGTGTGCTTTTATGTGTACGTCATGATATTTTTAGTGAACTGCAAGTGAGTGCATCCTACCCCTACCACGAAACAACAAAATACACACGTGAGTCAAAAAAATGAAACTAACATATATTATATCACAACTTAAGATAAACGAAAACACTTATAAATAATTATGTATGTTATAATAATATCTAATATTATAATTACTAATATATGTTTAATGACTATTATATTTATTTAATAACATTATTTATTATGATATACTGATATTATATATAAGATTATATATTATTATTAATATATCTATAATTATTATAGTATAGTATTTGATATATATATATATAATATATTATGTTATATTATATGCTATAATAGTTATATTATATATATGCTAATATATTAAGTACATATCATATAAATGTTATTATATATTATAATATAAAAGAACACAAAAGCGGGGGGGGTTTCGGTGACGTGAAGGGGGAGAGGCGGCTCGAGATGGTGCCGGCGAGGGGTGAGGTCCGAGCAGGGGAACCGATGGCGGCTTAGGGTTGCAACAGCGGGACTTGCTCCGGTGAGCTGGGATGTGGTGAAGACAGGGGTTCGCGCGGACAGGGGAGAGGGAGGGGAGCAGATGAGTCTCGGTGGGATGAAAGTAGCTGCTCGGGTTGAGAGAGAAGGTAGGGTGGCGTGCGGTGTGAATCAGGAGAAAGGTATGGTGGGATCATGGGATTTGGGTCACTCGCTGGCGAGCAGGGGATGCGGTGCTGTTTCAGAGGGAGTGCGGAGGCTTCGGGATGAAAATTGCACTGTGGAGATGGGGAGGTTGGGGTGTGGTTTGGAATATAAGCAAGGAGGTGGCTTGGGTTTGGAAGAACAGGGGATGCGGGTGAGTTCGGGTTTGTCCAGGGCTGCTGTGCACCGGTGTGAACTCAAAAGGAAAGGTGAGGTCGTGGTTCGATTAGGGTTTGGACATCTTCGCACTGGTTCAGATCTAGTTTCAAAATAGGGTGTTTTGGTTTCCAGTTTTAAGATTATTCGATCTGATTTGTTTCTGTTTAATCATCCATTCCTTCGATTTGTACTGTGTGAGTTTGAATTGTTGTGTTGCTGGATAGTTTTGCTATTATGCATTTTATGTGTTATTGGTGAATTTGGTTGCTGCGACGGAGGCTGGGAGATGATGAGTAGCTGGTGTGGGAAGTAGATGCAGGAGTAGAGGAGTGGAGCGGTGGCGACGGTGGTTGAGGAGGGGTGCAAGGGTGGTGGAAGAAAAATGAATCTATTGGTGTGTTTGTTTAACGGTGAGGAAAAAGGGCTAACAGTGAGGTAGAGAAATGGTGAGATTGGATAAATTAAGTAACAGTGAGGAAAAGGGGGGGAGATGTATTAGTGAGGAAAAGAGTATAATAGTGAGGAGTAAGTAATAGTGAGGAAAAGAGGGGAGGTGTATTAGTGAGGGAGGGCAAGTTGGGTAATGGTGAGGAAAGAAAATAACAAAAAATCCAACGGTGAGGCAGTAGAGAATTAGTAATGGTGAGGAATAGAAAATGGAAATGGTGAGGCAGTCACCAATAAGGACGGGTGGAAACGGTGAGGTTGTCACTGATAAGGAACAAGACCGTGCGACCACAACACCTGCGAACAAACATAACAATTAAAATTAAATAAATAAAATAATTTAATGAAATTAAAAAAAATAAATCAATTAATATATTAAATTAAATAGAATGGAATTAAAAACTAAAAACAACAAAGTTAAATAATAAAATTAATAATACTTTATTTAAAAGAATGAATTAATTTTGTTTTAAAAATAAACAAACTTAATTAAAGAACAAATTAAAATATTTATAGTAACTTGCTTAAATTATTTAACCAATTAATTATAGAATTAATTAAATTGAAGACTAAAAATATTAATTGAATAAAACTAAATTTTTAAAATTAATTTAATTATTAAAAGTCTAAAAAACTAAAATGAGTTATTTATTTACAGTTTAAAGAATAAATTAATTAATTAATAAACTAACTAGAATAAAAATAAAAGAATAAATAAATAAAAGTCTAATTCGCAAGACTAAGTTAATTTAAGAATTATTTAAAATGACAATAATGAATATTAAAAACAATTGATTTAAACTACAATTGATTATTTTACACAACAAAGTACAAAAACACAACAATTATCAAATATTTACTAAAAACAATCATTTTGGTATAAAAAGTCAATAAAAATATAAAAAGGATGTGGCAAAGAGTGTTAAAACATTGCCACATCAAACTCCCCCACACTTAAAGCTTTGTTTTTCCTCAAACAAGTACATGCCTTTGACTTTAAAACAGTAAGATGATTTGTGAATTTCAGCTCAACAGGTGCATGATTAAACTTTACTACCCAGAGGATCAATACCAACAGTAGGTTGGGATTTTCAAAGGTGTTCAAAAAGGATGTCTTGCTTAGATTCAAAAAAAACCCACTGGAAGTCAACAGCCTCACAAATTCATACACTGTCAAGTATGTCATGACTTCTATGTGTATTCATTAAATTTCCTACTTCACCTACCAATTCAAGTTCTAATTAAAGGAGTGTTGATAGGTTAGATGAAGTGGAACTCAAAACTTAACCAAGGGAACCTTCCATTCTCACCTTCCTCCAGGTTCCAAGAAATTAAAGTCCATTAATTTGATCACATTAGTGACTCAACTCAAATGAAAATTAACCAAGTCAATTGCTCCCTTATTCATCTGGGTTCAAAATTCCTCTCACCTTAATGAGTTCATTTTGGACAAGGTCACTTTATTTTACTTTTTCCCAGCCATATTCCATGTGCAGAGCACTGTGCATAGCACTTATTAAGATTGAAATTGGATTTATTTATTCACAGAAACGCACCTGGGGCACCTTGTCTCAGATACTCACTATGGGATCCCATTTTCCCATTTTACTCCAGTTACAAAGGACTTAATTAATAATAATTCGAATTGACTTCCTAAAGTGATTGAATATTATTTAATAAAAATGTGAGTCCCCTGGGTTCCAGTAAGAACATCAAGTTACTCCATGTCATGGTCATCATCCCACAAAACCTATCTTGTCATACTCTCATCCTCAGTTCCTAAATAGATAGATCCATAGAGACAGTGAACAATTTCACTCAGCAATCATTCATACTTAATAGTTTCTGACTAAGTTCCACTCTTCCACATTCAGTAAAAACTTATCCACTAAACAGGATATAATTGAAATACATTTTAACCTCAAATGACCATAAATTGATGAAAGATTTGGAACAAAAATTAAAGGAATTTTAAACCATTTTTTGAAAAAATTAAAAACAAATTGACCATTTTTTTAACAAACATAAACTCAGGTTCAAGAAGGGGGAATTCAACATGACACTAGAATGACCCCTCTCCCCCACACGTAAAACCCAACATTGTCCCCAATGTTTTACTCTAAGGTGGAAGATAGTTTATGTTCAAAACATATGGATATTTCAACTGAAAAAGGATATGGAGGGGTATCAATGAAGTTCAAAAAATTTATTTTCCACACAAAACGTAAAAGAAAATAAAAACCCAAATAAACAAGAACAGAAGAACCTGACCCCACCAACCATCACCAGAAACCAAGTGAATTTCTATTCCTAAAATGTTCATGCTTTGAATCTTTGTGAGCAGACAAAAGATTTTAACAGTTAACTTCAAATAGTAGCATGAGTAACAGTGATGTGCAGTAGTAGCATAATGAAAATAAAAACAGTGGGTGCAAGCATGTTGCAGAAAATCAGCTCAAAATACATTTTCAACTCTCTAGATATTAGTAGCTAACACCCATGCAAGAAAACATTGTCAAGTATCACATATTAGGAGGGAGTCCCCCACACTTAGTTCACAGTGAAGAGTAAGCAAGTAATTGAAAGTGAAAAAGAAATAACAACACTTCCCTGAATTATTGGACCTTTAGCAGTGGCTTTAATCAACAGATCCTCTTCAGAAACACTGGGGTGTTACTCCTCTTCATTAACCTACAAGTTCAAATAAGTAAAATAATATTTCAGAGTTTACTGTTCAAGAAAAGTAACCCAAGAGAGTGAGTAGAGAGAAATGTTATCCATATGATGCAGTGGATTGCTCCCTTGGGGTTTCTTGGCCAAGTTTCTGGCAGCAAAAAATCTCTCTAAAACAACAACAGATCATGAAGCACCATCAAGAAGTTAATCAATTAAACCAGATAACAAACAGCAGGGATGAACTTTATTAAAAAACAAGAATAAAAGGGAAACAACTAAGCAACTATGGGTTAGTTCCCATGCAACACTGAGTTTATAGTCCTCAGTTAGACTTGAATCAGCTCATTCTTCCAATAGAGATATGGCAGCCAAGCCCTTTGGTTGCCCTTCAAATAAGTGCTTTATTCTTTGACCATTGACTAAGAAAGGTCTATTCTCTTCTCCAACCAACTCAACAGCTCCATTAACCAGAACTCTATCAATGGTAAAGGGTCCTGACCACTTGGCCTTCAACTTTCCTGGAAACAACTTTAATCTTGAATTGAAAAGCAGGACTCTCTCACCAACCTTGAAATTTTTATTTTGAATGATTGAGTCATGAAAACCCATTGTTCTTTCTTTTTAAATTTCAGCATTCTCATAGGACTCTCTTCGAATTTCCTCCAGTTCACTCAGCTCGAGCAGTCTCCTCTCTCCAGCAGATTTAAAATCAAAGTTAAGTGCCTTCACTGCCCAATAAGATCTCTGGCGTGACTCAATAGGTAGATAATATGTTTTCCCAAAGAGCAGCCTATATGGTGAAATCCCTATAGGAGTCTTATAATCAGTTCTATAGGCCCAAAATGCCTCATCAAACTTCCTTGACCAGCCTTTCCTAGAGCTAGACACTGTTTTCTCTAAAATCTGTTTTAGCTCTCTGTTTGAAACTTATGATTTCCCACTGGACTGTGGGTGGTAAGTAGTGCCTATCCTATGTGAGCACCCATACTTCTCCATCAAACCTTTGAACTTATAATTCTTGAAGTGAGTCCCATTATCGGTGATGAATGCTTGAGGGACACCAAATCTGGAAAAGATGTTTTTCTTAATGAATTTCACAACACTAGCAGCTGAATTGTCAGGAAGCGCTACTGCCTCAACCCACTTGGACACGTAGTCCAAAACAACCAAAATGTACTCATTACCATAAGAGGATGGAAATGGTCCCATGAAGTCCAATCCCCACACATCAAATATTTCGACCTCTAGAATACCTTTTTGGGGTAGTTCCTGCCTTCTTCCAAAATTTCCCAACATTTGACATTTTGGACAGCCAATAACCGAACTCCTAGCATCTTTAAACAGTGTTGGCCAGTAGAAACCAGCCTATAGGACCTTATGAGTAGTCCTTTCTCCTCCATGGTGGCCACTCCAAGGTGATGAATGGAAACTCTCAAGTATGGTTAAAATATCATCATCAGCCACACATCTTTTCAGAATCCCATCAGCACACCTCCTAAAGAGAAGAGGGTCATTCCAAAAATAATATTTTAGTTCAGATATAATCCTCTTCCTATGGTTGTGTGAAAGATCCTTGGGCATGACTCCAGCTGCTGGAAAGTTGGCATAGTCTGCAAACTAAGAAGACGGTTGCACAGAAGCAGCAAACAATTGTTCATTAGGGAAATAAGTGTTGATCTCTTTTGGTTCCTTACTTGGGGAATTGGAAAATTGGGACAAGTGATCTGCAACTACATTCTCAGCCCCTTTATTATCCTTAATTACTAAATCAAACTCCTATAGCTGCAAGGTCCACCTCATGAGTCTGGGATTTGAGTCCTTTTTATCCAGTAAATACTTAAGGGCTGAATGATCTGTGAAAATTATGATCCTTGATCCTATCAAATACTGCCTAAACTTTTCCAAAGCAAACATCACAACAGCCAACTCCTTTTCCATGGTTGAATAATTATTTTGGGCATCATCTAGCAGCTTTCTTGCATAGTAAATAACATGTAATTTCCTATCCTTCCTCTGCCCTAACATAGCTCTTACTGCAAAGTCACTAGCATCACACATAAACTCAAAAGGAAGCTGTTAGTCAGGATCAGTGATATAGGTGAAGTATTCAACTTCTCCTTAATCTTATTAAAGGCCTCTAGACATGTCTCATCGAAGACAAAGGGTTTGTCCTTAACTAGCAGGGAGCACAGGGTTCTAGCAATCTTATAAAAGTCCTTAATGAACCTCCTCTAGAACCCAGCATGACCCAAAAAACTTCTAATTCCCTTGACATTTTCAGGTGGGGAAAACTTTTTTATGACCTCAATTTTAGCATTATCAACCTCTAGCCCCTTCTTAGAAACTTTGTGTCCCAAAACTATGCCTTCAGTGGCCATGAATTGGAACTTTTCCCAGTTTAAGACTAAGTTGGTCTCTTGGCATCTTTCTAACACTAGTTCCAGGTTTTTCAGATAGTTCTCAAAGTTATCTCCCACAAAAAAAAATCATCCATGATCACTTCGATAATCCTCTCAATCATGTCTGAAAAAATTTCCATCATACACCTCTGAAAAGTGGCATGAGCACCACACAAGACAAAGGGAATCCGCCTATAGGAAAATGTCCCAAATGGATAGGTGAATGTGGTTTTATCTTGGTCCTCTGGTGCAATGGTAATCTGGTTGTAACCAGAATAACCATCAAGAAAGCAGAAGAATTCATTTCCTGCCAATCTCTCTAACATTTGATCCAAAAATGGCATGGGGAAGTGATCATTTCTTATGGAAGCATTCAATTTTCTGTAGTCTATACAGACTCACCATTTATTCACTGCTCTTGTCTGGATCTTCTCATTCCTTTTATTAGTGACCACTGTCACTCCACTTTTTTTGGGTACCACCAGGACAGGACTGACCCATGGGCTATCAGAAATATGAAAAATTATTCCAACATCAAGAAACCAAATCACTTCTTCTCTCAAAACTTCCTTCATGTTGGGGTTGAGTCTTCTTTGGGATTCTACTCTGGGCTTACACTCAGGTTGCATTAGAATTTTATGCATACAGAAGGCTGGACTTATCCCTTTGATATCAGCTATTGACCAGCCTATGACAAACTTGTACTTTCTCAAAAATAGTAAGCATATTTTTCTCTTTACCCACCTCTAGATTGGATGAAATGATCACAGGAAGGGTGGAATTTTCTCCTAAAAAGGAATATTTGAGATGGGAAGGGAGGGTTTTGAGTTCAAGGGTGGGTGGTAACTGGCTTGAGGGAATACACTTAGGCCTGGGTGGCCCAAGGTGCTCATGATGCCTCTTGAAGAAGGCAGTAGACAAGGCATGTTCCTCAATGCAAGAGCCTCCAAAAGATATCTCCACAAACTCAGACTCCTCTCTCGGGGTAAGAATGTGCTCCAAAAAAAACTCATCTATGTTCTCCAAATATTCTCCCTCATACTCATCAAAAAATTCTCTCTCCTTACTTGAGCTGATCCCCATGAAAGAGAAAGTAGGGATTTCAGGTTCACTATTGATTTTAGCTATCATTCTCAGAAACTCTTCTTCCTCATTATCAACACTGCTCTCAGAAACTAACATCTCATTTTTTGGGAAAATTGGGTGGGTGGGTTCTTGGATTTTCTTAAACACATTGAATTATTCTTTCTTTTCACCCAAATTGAAAATCATTTTCTCCTTTGACACATCTATCACAACTCCCCCTGTGGCCAAGAAGGGCCTACCAAGAATGATAGGAACCTCCTGGTCACACTCCATATCAAGGATAAGAAAGTCAGCAGGAAAAACGAGTTTTCCTACTCCCACTAATAGATCATCGACCCTACCCACTGGATGAGTAATGGACCTATCAGCAAGCTGTAACACAACAGTGGTGGGTTGGGGAACTCCTAATCTCAGGTGATGAAAAAGTGACAGTGGAATCAGATTAATACTAGCACCCAGATCACACAAATAGTTTAACTTACCACCTCTATCCCCAAAAGTGAAAGGGATGACAAAGCCTCCAGGGTCCTGAAGCTTAGGAGGTATCCTATTCTGCAAGACTGCACTACACTCCTCTATTAAGCTATAGGTGGAAAATTCCTCTAATGCCTTTTTGTTTGAACAAATTTTCTTGAGTGATTTTAGATATGATGGGATTTGAATAAATTCTTCCAAGAATGGGATATCAATGTTCCGCTTTTTAACCACTTTTAAAAATTTCAACAGTTCAGAATCATGAATTGGTTTCTTAATTCTTTGTGGGAAGGGGATTGTAGGGGAAAAATTACTCACAATTGGGGGCATCTCTACAGCTTCTTCTTCAAAAAAATTCTTCCCTTTATTTTCTTTATTTTTCAATCCATTTTCTTTGGGTTTTTGAGTTGGAAGAGCAGGGACTAGAGGGATTCTAGTGGTTCTGTCCAGTTTTCCAGATTCAGGTTCTTTCAGATTTGAGTTTCCAGTTTCATCCAGTTTTTCATTTTCAGCATTTTGGGGTTATTTCCTAGGCTCTTGGTGAGTTTGGAGACCACTTATGGTGGCCACATCCATGGAATTCTCCCTAGTATTGGCTTCAGCGGTGTCAGACAGCCTACCTTTTTCTCTATTACTAGCATCCCTAGCCAACTGCCCCATTTGAATTTCTAAGTTCTTCATTCTAGTATCCATTTGAACTTTATCAAAATAATTTTTCGTATTTTGTTCATCAAACCTCCCTATAAATTGATGGAACATGTCTCTCACCTCATCTTTTGAGATGGATGACTCAGCCTTTGGTTGGGATTGGGGTTGGATTTACTGCCTAGGAGGCTGCTGAAATCCATGAGGGGCAGTAGGTCAGAGGACTCCCTGCTCCCTCCATGACAGGTTCAGATGGTTCCTATATCCCTGATTTTAGGTGTCGGGAAAAGGATCATCCATAGGTTGCATCTGAGGACCATATCCTACAAAGCTGACACTCTCATGAGGCTGGATATGCATATCAATGTTTGGACAACAAGTTTGAGAATGGCCATACATGCCACAGTGGTGACACTGATCCTTAAGGATTTGATGTGGGTTCTCATTAAAGAACCCAGCAGCTTGGGCTTCAGCTTAAGGAGCAGGGGCAGTTTCTTTTCTCACAATGGTTCTCCTCCTAGAGAATTTATGCTGGGAATTTTGAGATAATGTGTTAAAGATCTGTTTGAGTTCCTCGGCAGTCTTATCACTAAAATCTCTTCCAGAAGACTGATCCACCAATTTTTGGTGGTAAGGGGTGAGACTATTGTAGAAGGTGTCCATAAGGAATTGAGGTGTATATTAATGGTTTGGATACTGTCTAAGAAAACCTCTAAACCTATCCCAGGTTTCATGAAATAGTTATCCCTCATCCTGAAGGAATCTAGTAATTTTGTGCCTAATCTCATATGTCAACCTCCTAGGATAGAATTTCATTGTGAAGGCATTGTAAACTTGATCCCAGGTGACAAAGATTTCTTCTTCTAACTGTTGGAACCAAGACCTAGCATTTCCCTTGAGGCAGAAGGGGAAAACTCTCATTTTAAGCTCTTCCTCGGTGAGACCCCTAAGTGGTAGCTATTGAACACTACAATATAAGGCTCTAATAAAGTCAATAGAGTCTTCACTAGGCATTCCATTGAAGGTGGGTAGCTGACTAAGCATGGATTTCTTGATCTCATAATTCCTGGACCTAGGAGCAAGTCTAATGCATGAAGGGTTGCTAGACACCGAAGGTAACAAGAACTATCTCAAACTGTTCCTCTCAGCTATGTCATTCCCAGGTGGGTTCATCATTCCAGGTTGACACAAATTCTCAGGAAGTGGGTTGTTCAAGTTTTCATTTCTGTTTTCTTTCATTTTGACCTTGTCTTTGTTCTTTTTCACTTCCTTAAGGTGCTTATCAATTTCAAGATTACTAGGTACTAAGTATTCAGACTTAGACTTGGTTTTCATGCAGCAGGTTCACAATTTTTTTTTAATTTCAAAAAAAATCTTTTTTCAGATTTTTTTAGTGATTTTTTTTTTGTGATTTTTTTTTATTTTTTTTATGTGAATTTTTGTTTGTTTTTTTTTAATTCACCTAGCCTCACCGGAAACGGTGCAAAAAATTTCATGCTCGTGCGTCGTTGGACATGGGAAAAAACTAAAATTTATAACCTACTTACTACTTAGGAAAGTGGCAAGATAGGGTCGAACCACAGGGAGGCCTCATGTTGTGTTTGGCATTATAAAAAAATAAAAAAAAACTAAACAAAAACACACATGCAAAAACCATAAAAAACACTTGATGATGGTGAAGTGGAGTGAATGAGAGTTTTTGAGCAAGGAAATGAGGGTGAGTTGGTTGGTGTAAAGGGAGTAGACAGAGAAGTAAGAGAAATTGGGGTGTAAACAACCAATAGATGAGTAAGGGGGAAAGTCCACTGGTTTATTTGATGTTTCTTAGCCTTGTTCATGCACTGAGATTTAGAAATATGGATCTAACTAAAAGTAACCATCCAGATTTTTCATCTGGTCAGTTTGTAGTGAAATAGATCTTACAATCCTTCGGCTGTAAAAGTCATTCCATCTCATGATGAAAAATAGTCAGATGTCAACGGGCTCAACTTGTCAGTTGAGTTCGGTGTGTCTCTCTCATTCGAGCACAACTCACTTGTCAGTGAGTTTTTCAAATTGAAACAGTTTTAATTAAAGTTCAATCAAGATCAGTTTTCACTCAATCCTGTTATTTTGAAAATAAGCTTGTCTATAAACAATGAGAGAGACAATCCAAAAAAATAATGCAGCGCATGAATAAGATTAAACAACCTAATCAGCCAGTTTACCCCCCCCCCCCCTGAAGGAATTTATTTGGACATTGTGGTTGGTTTTAATGAAAAAATGGAATTAGGATCAATAAAATTCATATTGGAATAAATTATAGAAAAACAGAGAACAAGGAAAACTAAAAATTTCGAACTCCCTACTACTTCTCCTAAAAGTACTAATTCATGTTTCTCAATGGTGGGTGTGTCACTAAATTTTGCTTGATGTCCCACCCTGGGAATCGAGGTATGAAATGATCTGATCAGCTACTCTCCCAGTCTGGATCAAAGCCTCAATGCTCCCCCCTGTTCCAATGTGTCCCCGAGTTATCTCTCCAATGTTCCCACTCCGCTCGATTGCTCAATGCCTCCCCCACCTCTCATGAATTCATCACCCAATCGAAGTCTCTAGAATCTCCCCCGAGGAGTTCCCAAGCCTCCGTGTGGAGCTTTCACTATGTTTCTCCCTCCTGCGCTGGTCACCGGAGCAGTTGCTCTAAACAGAATGAAAAAATATGCACGCAGTGAGCTAATTTCTTCCCTGGAAATAGGAGATCCACGTGGCGTGCTTTTATGTGTACGTCACGATATTTTTAGTGAACTGCAAGTGAGTTCATCCTGCCCCCTGCCACGAAACAAAAAAATACACACGTGAGTCAAAAAAGATGAAACTAACATATATTATATCACAAATTAAGATAAACAAAAACACTTATAAATAAGTATGTATGTTATAATAATATCTAATATTATAATTACTAATATATGTTTAATGACTATTATATTTATTTAATAACATTGGTTATTATGATATACTGATATTATATATAAGATTATATATTAATATTAATATATCTATAATTATTATAGTATAGTATTTGATATATACATAATATATTATGTTATATTATATGCAATAATAGTTATATTATATATATGCTAATATATTAAGTATATATCATATAAATCTTATTATATATTATAATATAAAAAAATAAAACACAAAAGCGGGGGGGGGGGGGTTGTTCGGTGTCGTGAAGGGGGAGAGGCAGCTCGAGACGGTGCTGGAGAGGGGCGAGGTCCGACCAGAGGAACCGACGACGGCTTTGGGTTGAAACAACGGGACTTGCTTCGGCGAGCTGGGGTGTGGTGAAGAGAGGGGTTTGCGCGGACAAGGGAGAGGGAATGGAGAAGATGGGTCTCGTTGGGTTTAAAGTAGATGCTCGGCTTGAGAGAGAAGGCAGGGCGGTGTGTGGTGCAAAGCAGGATTAAGGCGAGGTGGGCTCGGAGGATTTGGGTCACTCGCCGGTGAGTAGGGGATGCGAGGGTGTTTTAGAGGAAGTGTGGCAGCTTCGAGATGAAAGTTGCGTTGTGGAGATGGGGAGGTTGGGGTGTGTTTTGGAACAGGAGCAAGGTGGTGGATTGGGTTTGGAAGAACAGGGGATGCGGTCGAGTGCAGGTTTTTCTGGGGTTGCTGCGCACCGGTGTGAACTCGAAAGGAAAGGTGAGTTCGTGGTTAGGTTAAGGTTCGGACAGCTTCGCACTGGTTCAGATCTGGTTTCAAAATAGGGTTTTTTGGTTTCCAGTTTCAAGATTATTCGATCTACTTTGTTTCTTTTTAATCATCTCTTCCTTCGATTTGTACTGCGTGAGTTTGAATTGTTGTGATGCTAGATAGTTTTGTTGCTATGTGTTTGATGTGTTGTTGGTGAATTTGGTTGTTGTGACGGAGGCTGGGAGATGATGAGTAGCTGGTGCGGGGAGTAGATGCAGGAGCAAAGGAGTGGAGCAGCGGCGACGGTGGCTGAGGAGCGGTGCGAGGGTGGTGGATGAAAAATGAATCTATCGGTGTGTTGGTATAACGGTGAGGAAAAAGGGCTAACAGTGAGTTAGAGAAAAGGTGAGGTTGGATAAATTAAGTAACGGTTGGGAAAAGGGGGGAGATGTATTGGTGAAGAAAAGAGTATAACAGTGAGGAGTAAGTAACAGTGAGGAAAATAGGGGGAGGTGTATCAGTGAGGGAGGGAAAGTTGGGTAACGATGAGGAAAGAAAATAACAAAAAATCCAATAGTGAGGAAGCATAGAATTGGTAACAGTGGGGAAGGGAAAATGGAGATGGTGAGGCAGTCACCAATAAGGACGGGTGGAAACGGTGAGGTTGTCACCGATAAGGAACAGGATCGTGCGACCGCAACACCTGTGAACAAACATAACCCACAAAATTAAATAAATAAAATAATTTAATGAAACTAAAAAAATAAATCAATTAATAAATTAAATTAAATAGAATGCAATTAAAAACTAAAAACAATAAAGTTAAATAATAAAATTAATAATATTTTATTTAAAACAATGAATTAATTTTGGTTTAAAAATAAACGAAATTAATTAAAGAACAAATTAAAATATTTACAGTAACTTGCTTAAATTATTTAACCAATTAATTAAAGAATTAATTAAATTGAAGACTAAAAATATTTATTGAATAAAAATAAATTGTTAAAATTGATTTAATTATTAAAAGACTAAAAAACTAAAATGAGTTATTTATTTACAATTTAAATAATAAGTTAATGAATTAATAAACTAACTAGAATAAAAATAAAAGAATAAATAAATAAAAGTCTAATTCGAAAGACTAAGTGAAATTAAGAATTATTTAAAATGAAAATAATGAATATTAAAAAAAATTATTTAAACTACAATTGATTATTTTACACATAAAAGTACAAAAACACAACAATTATCAAATATTTACTGAAAACAATAATTTTGGTATAAAAAATTCAATAAAAATATCAAAAGGATATGGAAAAGAGTGTTAAAACACTGCCATATCAGAATTCAGAAGAAAGTGGAAACTATCAAAAAATGGAAATCTACTAATTTCAATGTTAATGAAGAAGGAATTGTGAGATTTGTGTCAAGACTATGTGTTCCATAAAATCTGGAGTTAAAGAAAGAAATTTTTGGATGATTCACATAGTTCGAATTTCTCCATTCACCCAGGAAACACAAAGATGTATCGAGATATCTGAGAGTTTTATTGGTGAGATAACATGAAGAAGGATATCATGGAGTATACATCAAAATGCCTAGTGTGTCAGCAAGTGAAGGATGAGAGGCATAAGTCTAAGGGGATGAGGCAACCATTACCCATACCATCGTGGAAATGGGAAAACATCACCATGGACTTTGTCACCGAACTTCTAAAGAAATCCAAAGGAAACAATGATATCTGTTTATTGTGGATCATCTTACAAAGACTGCACACTTCATTGCAATTTGAGAGGATTTTTCATTAGATAAATTGACACTGATATATATCATAGAAGTGGCAAGGATGCATGGAGTACCACTATCTATTATATCTGATCGAGATCTAAGATTCACCTCTAAGTTCTAGAATAGTCTTCAACGTGCTATGAATACTGAGATGAACTTTAGTACAGATTATTATCCTCAAATTGATGGAAAATCTGAGCGGACTATCCAAAAACTTGAGGAAATGTTGAGAGCATGCTCAATGGACTTAAAAGGAGGAGAGGATCAATATCTTTCTCTATTTGAGTTCTCTTACAATAATAGTTTCCACTCAAACATCCAAATGGCTCTTTATGAAGCCCTTTATGGGAAGAGCTGTAGAACACCGGCATGTTAGGATGAAGTTGGGGAGCAAAAACTCCTAAGTCCAAAAATGGTCGAAGAAATGGTGGAGAAGGTTAAGACCATCCAGTAGCATTTTAAAGCTTCTTAGAGTCGAAAAAAGAGATATGATGCTAATTGTTGATGAGACCTATAGTTTGATTTAGGATATATGGTATTACTCCACATATCACCAAGGAATAGATTTATGAGATTTTCAAAGAAGGGAAAGCTTAGTCCAAGGTACTTCGGCCCTTTTGAGATCCTTGATTATATTGGAGTAGTGGCCTATCGACTAACACTCCCACCTAACATATCTCAAGTACATGATTTATTCCATGTATCACTCATGAGGAATTACGTACCTAACCCATCGAATATACTCGATCCATAGGTGGTACCATTGGAGAATGACCAGTTCTATAAAGATAACCCAGTGAAGAGATTAGATCGCAGGGAAGAAGATCTACAAAATAAGACAATTCCCCACCTCAAAGTGTTCTGGTGAAACCAAAAGTTTTAAGAAGCAACATCAGAATCGGAGGAAGTGATGAAGTAGAGTTACCCTCATCTTTTTTAGTGTGGGAAAAGGATATTTTGAGGGATAAATTTCTTAAGGGGGGAATACTGTAATGACCCACACTTTTATTAATGAAAATTACTATTGATCTAATTAAATGTATTATTATGTAAAATGGTTATATAAAATATAAACTTCCTTGGTTTTATTTTTTTTAATTTTAAAATACCATTAAGAATTGTTATCATTGCTAATATAGTTGTTGAACAGAAACCACATGATTAGTATAAATATAGGGCTTTAACAAATCAAATTTACTCAAATAAAGGAAGCGATGGCTTCATCTAGTAGAATTGATCTATATGAAGCCCATTTTTCAAAGCTCAGAAAGGAGGTGGAATCACTGGGATTCACTCTTGACCAAGACCAATCCAATCTTCAACACATTAAGCTTGAATGGAACCGCCTACAGGAGAAGTGTAAGTTAATAGAGATTACTACCCGAGCGATATTATCTGAGCCTCCCCAAGAGTCTATCGCCATCACACACCTTACACTTAGGTCTTATGTTGGTGTTATAAGTGGTTATGTAACAATACCCTAGCACTATGATTATGTGCATTATTTTTGTATAGAATAAAGAATATACATTCATTTTATTATTGTTACTTTGTAAATAGTTTTTAAAGAACAAATAGTATTTTTAGTTAATATTAAATTAAGAAATATATTTTGATGAATTAATGGATTTTTAAATTAAATAATATTTTAATAAAATATTATCACTAAATTACATTTTATTAAATATAAATTATCCTATAATTTTTATGAATATAATTCTAATTTTTATTAAGGTTTGAAAGTTGTTTTTGTCAAAACCCATGAATTTTTTATAAATGTCAGTTTTTATTTTAAAAGTAAAAAATTCACATATTTAATAAATTATTTAGATAAAATGAATATTATTTTTGGAATCAAGATGTCAAAATTATCCAACTATGAATTTTTCATAATTTTCTGAGACAGCTGAATTTTTGGGTAAAAATTAAATACTGTTTAAATATATAATATATTTTATGACATCATAATGACCCAATAGTGATGTAATAAAATAATATAAATGGTATGTTCGGCCAATATATGTTTTACCTTTAAAATAATGTGATTTTAGGTTTTCTTATTTATTTTACAAAGCCTTAGTGGACCCTCCAAGTCTTATATAACATTTTAACATTTTAAAACGATTTCCTTGAGAGTGTGACTCACCTCTACATAAGAAAGCCTAATTTTTTAATAATTTCAGACATTTTCCTTATAAAATATTTTTTTCCAATCCAATTTGGAAAAAAAGTATTCAAAAACCATGGGATTTTTTTTGTTTTTCATTAGTTTAACGTGTGGTGTCCAAAACCTAAATAATAAAGAATTACCTCTCCTTTCTAATATAAACCCACTAAATCTCTCATTTATCTTCACTCAAAAACATTTGAGCACGTCCCTACCCATCCCTAATCTCTCTAAAATCCTACTAAGACTCCCAAATCACCAAATAATCCTCTCTCAAGCCCCTCCCAATCCTTTGGAATCACACTTCCAAGTAAGGTATTTCTTCCTCTCTCATTTTTTGTCTAAGTTTATTTATGTTGATATACCCTTATCATTTAAATTAAAGATGTTGGGGTGTTATTTATCACCTACCCTATATTTCCCTCCTTGTTTTTGAGTGATGATATATCCCTTTCTCTCTCATTAATTCCTCCCAAGTATACTCGTTACCATGTTGAAATCCCGTAATGGATTTCTATGTCCTCGTTTACATTCAAGCAATTATTTTGTTTTATGAATCTAAATTCCATTACATATGTTGGGACATGAATATATATGAACCCTTACTATCCATTTTATTTACATATTAGGAGACACCCCTTTATCTCTTATCAACCATTTTTATGAATTCTTATGTCATGGCGTTATGTTGCTGAAATTACACCATGATTTTCCAAGCCAAAGTCATTATGTAGTGAATACCATGACCATTTATCTATAAAAGGTATTCACCTTTATGAACATTTACTTATTGATTATAGAGTTTCATGTATTAATTCCACATTCATTTAACATGGAATAAATTATTATGTTTAATGAATCCAAGTTATATGATCCATGTGGCACACTTAAGCATGAAATGAAATGATTAAGAAGGGTGTGCCCTGATAGCACTCCAATGCATTGGGTAAATACTAGTATCATGATACATCAAGTGAAATGAGGGTTTAATCATGCTAATTCAAGTGAAATAAGTTTTTACTCGTGTTACATGTGCAATTAGCCTTGAATCATGCTAATATCATGCTAAATGTTTTTTCCATATTTCCATGTTCTGATAATCATGTTATATCATGCCTTTATGTTCGTGTTTCTATTATGCTCCATTGATATGCCTATTTCCTAACATGTACTATATTCTTCATTTTATGCCTTATTTACTCCATTATTGGGCTTTATATCTCATTCTTTTCATATGCATGTCCTCAGGTTATCCCATGCAATGCTAAGTATAAAGGAATTTTGTGGTCGTGTAAAAGAAATTTTCAATAAAGATGTTGTGTTTTATGTTCTAAGTTGTTATGTATTGTTCCTAATTTCTCAATACACTATAACTCTTGATCCTTATAGTTTTATTAAGTGCAATTTTATGTAACAAATCATGTTTAAGTGTGTAATAAAGAGAAAATATGTTATATGATCTACATAGATCCGACCTCTATTTTAGTTTTCCTCTAATATGGGGGTCAAATTTCATTCAGAGGCTCCCGATAAGTCGAGCCACACCCACGAGAGTCCAATGGTAAACAACACCAAGAATAGGGGATGGAAAATCATGAATAAATCCCTGAGGAATGGATCTCATCCTTTATTCATTTCAGCCTCAATCCATTCTTGTTAGAATGAAGAATGAAAAATAATTTAAAACAATATCCCATTAATAAACCCCACAAATATAATGCATCACGTAATGATCTAAGAGAAAGCTGGTCTATTTTTGGATTAGACCACATTCATCATATAATTTAAGAATAGGGAAAACAACTCAAAATATCATGAACTACCTAGATTTGGGATTGATTGTTGATAAAGAATAGTTCTGTTGTCATCATTGACAGGATCATACAACTTCGTCGATGCGATGATCCATGATCTGAACTTCGATGCATCGTCATTCACTAGAAAAGCCCTCCAATGATTTTATGAATCTATAGGTATTGAGTATGAAACCCTAATAAAATTCTATAACCATGCATTAAAAATATAAATAGTCATTTCATTCATAAAATAATTTATCTTTAAATTATTTAATGATGATTACATTCTTTTCAGGTTTTTCCACAAAAGACTCGTGCTGACTAAAGTTAAGTCATGCCTAGGGAAAAAAACACATTACGAACTCAACAATGGTCTTTGATTTTCAATCTGAATCACCATTCATGAGTTATTAGGATTTTAAAATAAAATGATTTTTTAAATCATTTTATTTATGGTTATGTCATTGGTGACTCTTTATTCAGATGACCCGTGCCGACCAAAGTTAGGTTGCACCTAGGGTAAATCATCCATTCTTATCTCAATGATGACCTCATATTTCTGATTTGGGCACCCATTTAAAATATGTTCCATTTTTCAAGGAAACATTCATGTGTGTTATATTAAAAACTTAAAAAATTTAATTAATTATTCTGAGCACATTGGGCCTCATAATCGCATGCCATCTCAGCACCTGGTCTCTGAAATCTACCAAATAATTTCTAAAAATAAAATCAGGAAAATTCAAGTCATTACATTCTCCCCACCTTGGGGATTTATACCCCCAAAATCCAAAACAAGGGATACTAAAACAAAATAGGGTATTGATCATGAATCTAAGCCTCCCACTCCCATGTGATCTCCTAGAGATTATCATGTTGTCACTATAAATGAACTAAAGGAATCATTCACCTATGAAGAATCCTACTAACTTCATCCAAAATCCATCATGCATGCAGATAGTATGTCCTCTAGAACCTAAATGGTTTATTTAGTTTGGTTATCTATATGTGGGTGAAATGCTATGCTCAAGTATAATTGATTCCCAAATACTTCCTGTAATACCTTCCACAACTAGGATGTAAAGAGATCATCACGATCTAAAACTGTTTTAAATTTAACTCTATGGATTCAAACTATCTCCCACGCGTAGAGGTGTCCCATTCTCTCTAATGAAATCTACTCTTTTAAAGCTATTAAGTGGACCAAATTGGTAAGTTGGTCAACGATCAACCAGATGGTATCATGTCCCCTAGACGTATGTGGTAAACATATCACAAAGTCCATCTATATCTCATCCCACTTCCATTATGGTACCTCAAGGGGTTTATTCAAACCTTTTGGAACCTAGTGTTTGGCCTTCACCTGCTAACAAGTGAGGCATAGAGAAAAAAATTCTACAACTCCCTTATTCATCCCCGACCACCAAAACTAACGTTAGAGTTCCTAGTACATCTTCACCACACTTGGATGTACCACCAAAGGGGATGTATAGAAATCCCTCAAAACCTCCTCCTATAACTCCACTAGTACTATTATTCCCCCTCTAAAAATAATAACATGCTCCCCACATTTTGATTATCGATCAAGGGCATGCCCTATGGATATTTGAGCATGTAAAGTATCACAGTTGTTATCCCCATGTTGTTCCTCCCTAAATCATTGTTAGAGTAGAGAGGTAACAACCATAAATAAGAGGTAATATTATCTATCCTCATCCAAAAAGGATATCTGTAATGAGGCCAACATCTCTGATGCCTCATTCATCAACTGCAAACTAGATCTCCTGCTGAGATCATCTACCACCACGTTCTCTTTCCCAGGAGTATAGACAATCTCAAATTCATAGTTCTTGAGGAACTATAAACATCACCTATATCTCAAGTACAAATCATTATGAGAGAATAAATACTTAAGACTTTTGTGTTTAGAGTATATGATAAATTTCTCTCCCATCAGGTAGTGTTTCCACATCTTCAATGTGAAGACTACCACTGCTAACTCAAGATCATGGGTCATGTAGTTTTACTCATGTGGTCTCAACTGGCATGAACCATAGGAAATTACCACTTTCCCCTACATCAGGACACAACCAAGCTTGGTTCCTAATGCATCACAGAATACTATGTACTCAGTACCCTCCTCTAAAAATCTCAAGATGGAAGTTCTCATCAATATCAACCTCAACTACTGAAAACTCTCCTAGAACTTCTCATTACACGTGTAAGGTATTCTCTTTCACATTAAAGATGTCACGAATGTATCCAATATATAAATTTCAGGTAAAAATTTCCAATATTACCCATCCAAACCAAGGAACCTCCTCACCTCGATAACACTCTTAGGTGGATCCCATGAAAGCACCTCCTCAATCTTTGTTGGATCCACTGCAACTACAGCCTCTAAAAAGATGTGTCCCATAAAATGGACCTCCCAAATATAGAACTGACACTTTGAGAGCATCCTATAAATTTGGTGCTCTCAGAGTGTGTCCAGGACCATCCTCAAGTGTCTCGCGTGCTTCTCTCTAGACACCGAGTACACTAGGATGTCATCAATGAGGACCATCATAAACCAGTCTAAGTAAGGTTGAATGATCTATTTGATGAGTCTCATGAAAACTATTGTGGAATTAGTTGCACCAAACGACATCACCAAGTAATCATAGTGGTCATAAAGACATCTGAGGGATGTCTTTGGTATATCCTCATCCCATACTCATAACTGGTAATATCCAGATCCGAGGTCATTTGTTAAGAACCAATGCACCCCTTTCAACTGATCAAAGAGGTAATTGATCATTAGTAGTAGATACTTATTCTTCACGGTCACCTAGTTCATGTTTCGGAATTCCACACATAATATCAAGCTCCCATATACCTTCTTGGCAAAAAAAATGGGGTTGCCCATGGTGAAACACTGGGTCTCACAAATCCCTTCCTCTAAAAGTCCTCCAACTGCACCCTAAGATTACAAAGATCTGCAAGAGCCATCCGATATGCAAGTGTAGTCATCAACTCCATACCAAGGAATACATCAAATAATAAGTATACCTCTCTATGGTGAGTTAATCCTAGAACATCCTCAGGAAATATGTCCTTATACTCTACCACCACTGTAGGAAATTGTGGACTCATATCATCCACTGCACTGTGGGTGAGGTTATCCAACTAATGAGTAATCATCTACACCCTCTTATGTGTGATTCCATCCTATGCTTCATGTGTTTTATTTTTCACCAATAAAGGAAAACCTGGTTCCATCACTTTGGTCACATCACACTCTATGCCTAAAAAATCAATTTGAGCACAAATTGTGGATAACGATTCCATACCAAGAATGTCATAGTAAGGCCTCAATGCCACTGCCAAGAGATCCTAACTGAAACTCTCAACTCCAAGTGTAAGGTCATAATGGAGTCACCAGTTTGTGATCATATAATCTCCTCACATAGAAGTCTCTAAATGTAAGGTTCAAGTCAACGTCTCAACTTGAATCTTTGAGTCTCGAACAAGGTTTGTGGAAAGAAAAAAAATGACTGGAACCTATGTCTATCAAAACTGTAGCTAAGGTGGAAAAGACATAGATCGTACTTCTAATCATCCATGGATCCTTGAGGTTATAATCCTCTACTACCTGTAATTGGACTTATCCCTGTCCACCAGTTCCCTAATCCTATCATGGACCACCTAGGGGTGGTGGTGGTAATAGCTTGAACGTCCGACCACCTCATGTCACTCTTCCTACTCCGTTTCCACATTTGACACCCTAAAGACCACCATTATCCTACCTCTGTCTCTTCCTAGGTGGCCCCTTGACCTTCTCTTGATCGGTCGTATGATGGGTCGGGAAATCTCATTCCAGATGTCCTCAACCACCACATGAGTAACACAAATTATCCCTCAGATGACTCAAGCTACCCTAGAAGCCCCACACCCCTGATCTTATGCCCTAGGATCATCTCCCAAAGAATATTACCTGATTAGGTCCCTAAGAGTATCATCATCTACCTGTTGCTGAGGTCTCATCTACCTGGTTCCTACTAGTAGCTCCCACTATCGGTGCCTGCTTTGATAGAAATATCTCAACTAGCACGGATCTCTCAAGTACCATAGCATAAGTAGTAATGCTAAGGGATATCATGGATTCCCTAATCTCACGATGTAAGCCCTGCTTGAAGGTATGAGCACTGAATAATGGGTCTCGTACCATATCTGTGGAGTAGTATGAAAGATCGGTAAATCTCGCTGAATACTCGACTAGAGTCTGAATACCCTACTACAGATGCAGAAGCTCCTTTATGTGCACCGACCATAATTTGGCTGGAAAAACTCCTCTCTTAAGAGACACTCAAATCCTGCCCAAGAGAGAGTTGTATCATAGTGTGTTTGGGTCACTAAGCTCCACCATCATCTCACATAGCCCTGAATGGGACTCACAGAAATGACTATCATCTAGTCAGAAGGCGTCCTCACAAGGTGGAAGACAAGGGTAACTGCCTCCAGAAAATCCTATATTGTTTGGGGGTCTAGATCACCCTGATACATGGGATTTCACTACCTCTAAAACTTATGCAACATGATCATTTTTCATAAATCCTCAAATGGTAGTGTTGGTAGTAACTGTTACTCGACAGGTGGTGGTATAGCTGGTAAACCATCTGAAGGTGTTATCTCTGGTACAGTCCCTTGTACTGATGATTTGCCACTATGAGGATCATCCTCATGATCAAGTGATGGAATCATGTCTAGATGTATGTGTGGAGGAATCCTATAATAAAACAAGATGTACCATGGTCAATAGAATATATATAGAGAGCTGAATCAAGAAGGACATGGAAGACACAACCCATTCTTATATGATGCATATAACATTATTTTTCTCTAAAATCAGTTTTTTCATGTACCGAATCAAAAATAAGGTATTAAGAGTCTTAGTGTATGAAAATGTTTGTCACCACACCAATACTAGAGTCCCTGTCTTAAAAGACGAACTCGAAACACTTAACACTATTTCCCCAAACCAACCTCACAAAATCTCAATCCTAAAGTAAAACCAACCACCTCTAATACCACTCTATCACAACCCATCCCAAAGGGACCCATGTCATGACTATCCAAATCCCTCCTCTAATAAGCCAAGGGATGGTGACTAGCACTGAGTAGACATATCCTAGAAATGGGAGGCATTAGCCTAAAGTACCTGTATGCATGCACACATCTCCAAGCCGTAAATATTGAAATGTAAAAAACACTAAGTAAACAATGCATGAAAACCACTATATCCCAAAACCAGAGTAAAAAAGTGAAAGTAATGGAAAGTAACTAGGTCCAAAAAAATACTACCAAAAGAAAAGATTCTACAGCCATAAGTCCAACCAGTAAAGTAAGAGGTACTGGGACTATCGTCAGAAAAGTTTTCAGAACACGTCTTAGTCAGTCTGGTCTCACAAGGAACCACCTGATCCTAGTATTCTAAAAACTTCATCGAAGAGTTGATCTTCTATACAAGACAATACATGTTAGGGAAAATCCTATGTAGGGGTGCGTAAAATGATATTTATTAAGACACTCTAAAACAACAAAGTAATACGACAAAATAAATACCACAAAGTAAATACCACATCGGAATACCACAAAGGAAATTACACTAAGGAATACCACAGAGTAAATACCATGAATGAATACCACCAAGGAATAACACAAAGTAAATACCATAAAGGAATACCACAAATGAAATACCATGAAGGAATAACACCAAGGAATACCACAAAGGAAATACCATAAAGGAATACCACAAAGGAAATAAGATGAAGGAATACCACTAAGGAATTCATATTCAGCTCTACACATATATATATCTATAAAAAATATATCAAGAACATCTAGATATACTCAAACCAATAAGACACACCATCTCAACAAGACACATAGTCTCTATAAGACACACAGTCTCCATAAGACACACAATCTCCATAATAAACACAGTTTTTATAAGACACATATTCTTCATAAGGAACACAGTCTCTATAAGACAGACAGTCTCCATAAGACACACAGTCCCTATAAGTCACACGTTTTATATGTCATAGCTAGCCACAAAATTTTTCTCTCGAAGCATACTCATTCCGAGAGAACTCACTCCTCAATACATTAGGTCATATGCAGACTCTTAATAAAACCTACTTATGATATCTTGAAATTATCGTCTCATCATAAGGGTACAAACTCCCTAGAAGGCTCATCAAACAGACACACCTTTTGAAAGTTAGGTCATTTTTAATTTTCAGAAGGGAGGAGACCACTAGGCCTTTGGATCGACTGTACAGATGGTCCACCAACCATGGTGGTCGACCGCCGCGGTCAAGAGTCTGCTAGCTTCCATGGTTATGCAGTAGGTCATTCAATCATGGCTTGGTCCAGCTACTCTGATTTCAACCTGGTTCCAGCCTGACCTTGTCTATCTCCACTGGGACTGGTCCAACTCCATTGGACCCAACCCATTTCTCCTAAGACCAGCCTGATCCACCCGAGTCATCCTACCTCCTCTGGACCGGCCTTCTCGTGTGTGGGTTGTCTGGCCTAGTCAATGCAGTCACCAGCCACATCATACATAGCCTCTGCCACAGCTGAATCCCGTAGCCCAGTTGTGTTTCACAGATGTCGGCTGCATCTGTAGGCTCCCTCTGCATCTCATGTGGCCCATGGCCACTGCCACGACTGCCACCTCTGGTCTCTACGCTGCCTCACGTCACCTCGCCAGACCACCATGTCGGACACATGCCAGTGGTGCCTCCCGTGTACCACCAAACCATATCTGATTATCATATTTCTAAAAAAAAGGCATATTCATGAGGCTCGGGTCCTAGTCTACACAGATCCTGCCTCTATTTCATTTTTCCTCTAATCTAGGGATCCGATTGTATTTATATCCTCTGGGTAAGTCGATTTGCGACCATGAGGGTCCAACGGTGAATAATGCCAAGAATGGGGGAGAGAAAAGAACTAAGAAACCCCTTAGGAACAGACTTTAGCCTTTATTTGTGTCAGCATCAATCATTTCTCATTAGAATGAATAACAAAGAAGAATTTAAAATAATATCCCATTAATAAACCCAATAAATATAATCCATCCCATAACGATCAAACTGCAAGCTAATTTGTTCATGGATTGGTCCACGTTCATCATAGAATTTAAGAATGGGGAAAACAACTCAAAATATTATTCCATACCTAGATTTTGGTTTGATAGTTGATGAAGAATGTTTTCATTGTTGTCATTGACGAGATCCTCTAACTCCATCGACGAGACGATCCATGATCCGAACTTAGATCTCTTATCATTCATTGAAAAATCTCTCTAACGGTTTTCTAAATCTATAGGTTTTGAGTAGCCAACCCTGAGTAAATTCTATAACCATACATTTAAAGTATAAATAGTCGTTTCATAAATAAAATAATTTATCTTTAAATTACTTCATGATGATTACGACCATTTTGGGTTTTTCAACAGAAGACCTACACCGACTAAAGTTAAGTTGCACCTAGAGAAAGAACCACATTAGAAACTCAATGGTGGTCTCATATTTCCAATATGAGTCAACATTATTGAGTTATTAGTATTTTAAAATAAAATAATTTTATTTAATTATTTTATTTATGGTTACATCACTGGAGACTCTTTCTTCAGATGACCCACGCCGACCAAAGTTAGGTCACACCCAAGGTAAATCCATCATTCTGAGCTCAACAGTTCCCTCAGATTTATGATTCAAGAACAAATTTAAAATATATTACACTTTTGAAGGAAATACATGCATTCATATTATTAAAAACTTAAAAAAATTACCAAATTGTTCCAGGCACACTGGGCCTTGGAATCGCATGTCGTCTCAGCACCTGGTTTCATAATTTTTCCAAATAATTTCTAAAAATAAAATCTGGAAAATTCGAGTTATTAAAATGCTTTCCATACATCATCACCTTAAATTTCCTGACATTAAATAACATTATGATTGATTATGGAATAAGGTGGGTCTTCCAAAGTCTCCTCATCTTTAGTGGCAGGGTTGAGGTAGCTTTACCAACCCATTATATTTATCTCTAGACTTATTCATGCTTCCACATATAGATTTATAGGCCTATCCACATTTGGAAATCATGGTATTATTTTTCTTCAGGAGTAAGGATTTCTTATCTTTAACAACTATTTTTTAACTTTATCTCATAGGTGTTTTCCATTTGTTCTTCAGTAAATTTTCTTATCGATGCATCTATATAATACATATGACATCACTATTATCTAATAAGAATATACCATAAATCTTTATGTATATATATGAAATATATATATTCCATTTATTATTGCATGAAAATTATTTTTTCATGAACATTAGGGTATATTATTTTAAATGTAATATGTGATTGCAGAAAAATTATAACTATTATCATTCTATATTTCTTCTGCGTATACTATCATTCAATAAGTCATTACATAAATTAACCTGGATATAGGAGTTACATTAATATGTGTCTGTATATATATATATTCATGAAATAGATAAGGACATTAATACATTAGTTATAAATGTATGAATTAATGCAAACACCACCCAGAAGTGTCCTTGGGTTCTATAGAAACCCTACAGTCATATGATTGTAGTGTGTGTGGTTATTCTTATACTGTAAAAAACTCCTAGAAACCCATGTCTCCATTCTTATTCATATTTTTCATTGTGAGGTTATAGCACACTATGGGTGAATGAGAATCCCTCTCATATGACGAGAGATCCAGTTTTCCCATGGATACACTATGGGCATGAGATGCTTTTTCCAATTTGGTGATCTTTATAAAACATATTCAGAGGCGGTGTGGTATCTTATTCGGTGTAAGTTATTCCTATATAGTGTTCTTAATTCCCAATATTCATTGAAAATTTTATATTTCTTACATGGATATCCTTATACTTGGTTTTAATCACTTCCATTTTATACAAAAAATATTATTTAATCTCCAGTGAAACCCAATAGTGGTGTCAGAGGGAAGTTATACTTTAGATTTATGAAACCATGAGAGGAAATAACGAAGAATCACAAAAACTTAGTGTCATTTTATAGGTTTTTTTAAATTTGAAAAAAAAGGTTAACCCTTGTGTAATGGGGATATTTATAAGCAATGATGGTATTACCCTTACACAACTAAGATGTATAAGGTTAACTAAGACATTACCCTTATACAGAGTGGTCTATATATGGGTCATTACAACTTACCCTTACATGAGATAAGGGTCACAAAAATGTGGTTGAATTTTTAGAATGATTTCATTAAGGTAACCAGCTAATTACCCTTACGTGAAACACAGTTATGTAAAGGTAACAAAAAACTTAACCTTACATGAAATGTTGTTATGTAAAGGAAACCAAGTGCTTTACCCTTACGTGTATAGGTAACAGAGCCACTGTGTAAAGGTCTTTAAAGTTTACCTTTAAATGGATTAATAAAATTAAATATTACCTTTACACAAATGACATATTTAAAGGTATTACCTGTATATAAGGATTTGTGTAAGGGTTGATTTTCTCCTTACCCTTACGTAACTAGCATTGTGTAAGGGTCTCACCATTTTTTGGAATGTTGGATTGAACATAGATGGTAGTTTACCTTACATAGAGTGTTTGGGTAAGTTTAAGGGTAAAGAGAGGATACCCTTATGCAGGAATGGGTTCCTACATAAGGGCAAACATAAAATATTTTAAAAATTGTTTTAAAATTATTAAATAGTTTTAATAGTTTATAAAATGTTTATAAATCATTATAAAAGGTATTTTGAGATATTTAAATTTATAAAAGTTTTACAAATTAATTAATTGATCATAAATTATTTCTAATTAATTAAATAAATTTGTGTGAATCATTTTATTCCCAAATATTAAATTTTAATATTTAAAATACCTTTTAACAAATTATATAGAAATTATTATGTTATATAAATAAAATTGTACATTTATAAATCATAAGAAATAATTTATAAAGCATTATAAATTGTGAAATAAGGCCAAAATATAAAATCTTTACATTTAAATTATCAATTGTTCATAGTTAATTGTTTTTAATTGTTCAAAATAAAAGGGGTACTTATTTGGATATTATTTAAGCCACATTAAAAGTTTTTTATTGATTGATATGATCAAGGTTTAAATAATAATTAAGTATATGATATTTAGATTATGTAAAATGTTTATATAATATAAATTTAATTTTAAGTCATTTATAATTCATAAAATATAATATATTTTATATGGAAATTTCATATAATGATAAATATGAAAGATTTCATATTGGAATGAATATAAAATGTTTATATTCATAATTATGGAATGTACATAATGTTAGAGATAAAATTATAAAGTGTTTATAATTAGAATTTATCTATGAATTGTTCATAAATTTTTATCTTATGTTTAAATATCTGAATCGTTAATTTTTTGAAAGGTTATTACCTATTTTATTCATAGTTATAAATTTTTTATATGATGAATGGTGTATGTTTTAGTTAAAAATATTAAAATTATCCTAGATAGATCCTTTCATTACATGCTAGGTATCTATCTATAATGAATTTAGTTTTTCATATACCTTGACCTGAGTTTTTAATTGAAGTTATTAGCTTGATTTTGGTTATTGAAAATACTTTATACATATTAAGTGGTATAGTTATTATGAAATGGATTCTATCTTAAGCAAAGTATCCATATATAGAGGGACTTGGGTTGGACTACCTACCTACCTGGAGGCTTGTGCCTTGTCTAGAATGGTGAATGGAGTTGGTTATATGTGGCTTCAGGCTTACTCATGTGGAGATTTTCAATCTCATATAATTATAAAACATTACATGAAGTGTTAATATACCTTATACATATGATTCATTTAGATATTTATGAATATAATTGACTTATAATTTTGGGTGAGTAACACAAACTTTTGGGTTATATAAAGATAAAAAACATCAATATAGTTTGAACATATTGATTAGGTGGAGGGGATTATATTCCAAACTAAAATCACTAGAAGCATTCATACATTAAAGGGAATACCATGAGATAAGATTGTGATATGAAATCTCCTTCAGATAATATGTGTAATATTCCTTCCAAAGAGATACTTTTAAATACCTCAATCATCCAACTGGGTAGCTTCATGCTAAATTCAGATTCCCTTGGATTATTTTGTGTAAGGTAAGTAAGTAATAAGTGACTATGGATAGCCTTATTATGTAGTTTTGTGCTAAATTTGGGCTCCCCTAGATTTTCCTTGGTCAGGTTGTTTTTTTTTTGTTTTCTTTGAGTAGCACTTAGCTAGGAATCCCTAACAGTTAGGATACTAGAGAAATAGAGTAGAGTTTATTCATATGGTGGATTGTAAAAGGGGATTTTTTCTAAGATATCCAAGAATAATATATGATATGATTGGGATTATGCCCAACCTAAATAATTAAGTGTTGAGGTGAATTCTGAATTAGACTCATTGATTAGTGAAATATAAATCTTGTCCCACTAATGAATATGATGGATTTGAAAAAAGGGTTCATAATTTTAGTGGGATACCATTCAATAAAATACCTTATTAAATATTTAATATCACATTATACTCATATTAAAAAAGTTTATGTTGTATATAATATCATTATTATAATCAAGGTAAACTTTTTAATTAATCCTTGATTAAGAGAAACATAGTTTAAGTGTCTCTTAAGACTGGTAACTTAAAAAAATTCTTAAGAAAGATTGGTGATTTAAGAAAAGTTATTAAGGAAAATTATATGTGTTGGAATAATAATAATTCATTATGATTGGATTATCCAAAATATACATAAAGGAGTTTATGAAACTCCATGGAATTTCCATGTCAAGTATGAATGTTATAGAAATTAATTCTTTGATTTTGAAATCTATGTGATACTGAATGTATATTTTAAAATTCTTTTTAAAAATATGGGACTTCAAAATAAAAGGATGAATTTATTTAAATTATAGTTTATATTCATGAGAAATAGTAAATAGTTACTACCTTAGGTATTTTAATATAAATAATTTTATCAGGTCCAAATAAATCTGAATAAAAAATACGTATCTTCATCTCATCTCCCTTATGTGATAATATGATTTTTTTCAATTAGAAATAGTTGTTTAGAATAAACATGAGATGATTAATTGTATAGACACAGTTTATGATTCATCAATTACTACAATAATTTTAGATAATTATACATGGATAAAATAGTTTTATCTAGGATAAAAGTGTTTATCCAAATATTTTTTAAAATATTTTGGAATGTGTTCCCACCACCCATTGGTGAGATATTTCAATAAAATATTATTTTCAAAAAAATAAAGGTTCCAAAAATGTATAATATGATATATGATATGGAAATAATAGTTTTTTGTTTAATATTCCTACTTAAAGTAAATAAATGTTATTTCCTAACACAAAAGGTTTTATGTATCTTATCATGATATTATGAAAAGAATATACTCATTAAGAGGCTAGTGGGAGTATGTTTAGACTTAGAGAAGATGAAAATTAATAGATAAAGTATAACACCAATATTAAGTAAAAAAAATATTCACTTAATATCCTAAATGGTTTAGGATATGTGATGGTAAGGAAAATCTTAAAGTGTTACATTTAGTTATGATTCAGAAAATGGATATAACTATTTTTTAAAGGATTATACCAGAAAATAATTAAAATTATTTTACACTCAGTATCCTAAAATATCTTAGGATATGTAATGATAAAGAAAAATGTAAAGAGTTATATTTAGTTATTGTGATAAATGAAAGAAACTATTTCTTAAAGGATTATAGTAGTCAAAATAAAAAAATGAATTATACATGATATCCTAAAAGAGTTTAGGATATATAAGTAAAGTGAAATGTAAGAGTAACATTTAGTTACTGTATTAAAGTTATTTTCACTATATCCTAAAATATTTTAGGAGGAATAGTAAAAAACAATGTTAGTATTTACATTATTTCAAGGGAAATTTTGATTGAATAGGGTTCTAAAGATGATTATGATTAACATAGAAAGAGATATAAGTGGATAACATAAGTTGAAATCATAACATTTGATGTTTTGAAGTTAAAAGTTTCAATATGTAAAAACAGTTGAATAGTCGGTAATATGATTTGAAAATCTCATCACTATTCAAAATGGATTTCTTTATAGATGTTTCTCACTATAGAGTTTGTTGGAGTGTTTTATAATATGGTCAAATAGAGATGTGACACAGATTATATATTCTGTAATGTGCTAAAAAAAACCCAAAAAGTATAGAAAATAAGGCTAATCAGGTAGTTTATCATATATTATATGATAAATCGATGTTTATTTTGGTTTTGTTAAATATTCTTAAAGAGTTTAATAATTTTAAAATGTATCATATTAGAGGAAATCTACAATTTATAATTCTTTCAAATCAGGTGCATAAATGTATATGTGGATATACATTTCATGAAGAGTAGTGATATTAGACCTCTCAAAGTATGAATTTTAGTTTATCCCTAACAAATTATCATCATGGAGTATTATAGGTTATGTTGAAATGTTTAGTTTATCATGGGTAGGATTCTTATATAGAGATACAAAATATTATTACAACAAACCGACCCGGGATACCCTCTAATCTTGGCACCCGACCCAATCCTCCACATACCCAAAGGGTATTCTTGATCCTCATCAGCTGGCTATAGTAACCTAGGATTTTCATACATAGATATTATATCTTTTTATATGAATATCTAATACATTATAGAAACACACTCTCGATGACCGTAATAGTTTAGTTCCTTTATAGAATAGGTACACAATCATCTAATTTGGTGAATGATATTAAATATATCCCATAAAGATCTTCCCCTTTGGTACACTTTATAAACATACCCTAATTAAAACCTTTTTTCATAACATGGGGAAAAGAAACATAATAAAGGGTGATTTCATATGCTTAATAAAGGTAAAAAAGTGAGATATAAATGTTCACATAAGTGTGAAATGGGTATAAGGGTATGAGAACATGAGAATACCATACCTATCATATCATAGATCATAAACATGATTCATGGAATAAATCTTAGTAGTTCAAAAGACATGACTCATAATGAGATCAAAGAACATGATATGTGAGAACATAATAATGTCATAAAACATAGATTTGTGGAATAAAAATAATCATATAAAATCTTATGTCAATGCTATCTAAAAAGACATTAATAACATGTTAAGCTTGGTCTAATAACCAGTGTACCTGATTCGGGCTTGGGATAACCTCCCATGTACCCTCTTATTTCAGGATTATTATAATGACCCAAACTATTATAAGTGAAATTTCCCTTTTGATTTAATTAAATGTATTATTTTGTAAAATGGATATAGAAAACATATGCACTATATTTGTTTTATTATATCCAATTGGATTTAAATGACCATTAAGTATTATTACCATTGATAATATAGTCATTGAACAGTGATCACATGACTAGTATAAATATAGGGTTTTAACAAATCTCTTTGACATAGACGAAGGAGGTGATGGCCTCAACAAGTAGGATCATTCCCTATAAAGCCCATTTATTGTAGATTCTAAGGAAGATATTATTTCTAGGATTTTCCCTAGACCAATCCCAAGCTGAGATCCAACTACTTGATCATGAGTGAAACTGTTTATAAGAGAAGTTCATGCTCATCGAGATCACGGCCCAAACCATGTTCACTAAATGGACCCATAAAATCCCCATCATCGCACAACTTACTCTTAAGGTTCATGCTGGTATAATAAATGGATATGTATCAATACCCTAGCATTGTGATTATTTATATTATTTTTGTATATAATAATAAATATACTTTTATTTTATTATTATTTTTAAAGAACATATATTATTTTTGGTTAATATTCAAATTAAATTAAGAAATCTATTTTGATGGATTAATAAATAATATTTTAATAAAATATTATTATTAAATTACATTTATTAAATATAAATGATCATATAATTTTTATGAGGCCAAATTTAATTTTTATTAAGGTTTAAAACTATTTTTGTCAAAACCCGTCAATTTTCAATAAATGTCAGTTTTTATTTTAAAATTGAAAATTTAATTATTTAGAAAATTATTTGTATAAAATGAATATTATTTTTGTAATTAGGACATCAAAATTATCCAATGGTGAATTTTTCATAATTTTCTAAGACAACCAAATTTTTGGGTAAAAATTAAATACCATGTAAATATATAGTGTGTTTTATGACATCATAATGGACCAATAGTGATATAATAAACATAATAAAATGGATATTAGGGTAAATATAAGTTCTAACTTTAAAATTATGTGATTTTAGATTTTTTTTACTTATTTTATAAATCCTTAGTGAATCCTCTAAAATGTATAATATATTTTTGGATTTTGAAGTTCATTTATTTAATAATATGAATCACCTCCACATAATCAAGGCCGATATTTTAATATCTTCAGACCATGTCCTTATAAAATAATTTTTCCTATTCCTCTTTGGAAAAAACCATGGGAAAACCATGATAAGGATTGTGGTTTTGAATAATTAATTATATAGATTCCAAAACCTAAGTTTGTGAAATATTAAATAATTTCCCTCTCATTTCCTATATAAATCCACCCAAAATCCCACTTATCTTCACTAAAATTCCTTGTATCACGTCATTAATATGTAATCCCTTGTCCAAAATCCTCCCAATGTTCCCAAAGCTCTCAAGAATTCCTTATTCAAGATTTTGAAGTCACACACTCAAGTAAGGGTTCCTTTTAAACTCATTTTTATCCAAGTTTCCTTATATTGTTACACCCTTTTATTTTCATTTAAAAAGGAGGGAGTATGTTTTCAAACCTCCCCCATACTGCCATTATTATTTTTTAATGATTATAGATCCATTTCTCTCTCATTAATCCCTCCCACGTACACCCATTACCATGCTGAAATTTCATAAGAGTTATTTCATTTCTCTTATTTCTTCAAGTTTCTTTATTATGTTATGACTTATATTTACAAATTCCTTATTTTGGGACATGTATTTATATGAACCTTTTACTGAAAATTTCATTTATATATTATGAGAGACCTATTTTTCTCTCATCAACTTTTTTTATGAATTTTTATGTCACGTCGTTAGGCTGCTGAAATTGCATCATGAATATCCATTCCAAAATAATTGTGTAGTGAATATCGTACCCATTCCCTATTAAGGGTGTTCACTTTTATACATATATACCTTTTTTATTGAGGACTTACATTTATTTATTCCACACCCCTTTCTTGTGGAATAAATTATGATGATGAATGAATCCATGATTTATAATCTATGTGGCACACTTAATCATTAGAATGAAATGAAAGTGGTAGGTGCACTTGGAATTATATAGTTATCCAATGCATAGGGTAATGTTTAGTATCATGATATGACATGTTGGGATGGGGTTTTACCTGACTACTTTATGGTAATTTGTCCACTATGATGTCTTGGTATTTTAACCTTGACCTATGGTGCAATGTTTAAATTTGTTGTCACAGTTCCATGTTATATTATATGCAATAATAGGTATATTATATATATGCTAATATATTAAGTATATATCATATAAATTTTATTATATATTATAATATAAAAAAATAAAACACAAAAGTGGGGGGGTTGTTCGGTGTCGTGAAGGGGGAGAGGCAGCTCGAGACGGTGCCGGAGAGGGGCGAGGTCCGAGCAGAGGAACCGACGACGACTTTGGGTTGAAACAACGGGACTTGCTTCGGCGAGCTGGGGTGTGGTGAAGAGAGGGGTTTGCGCGGACAGGGGAGAGGGAATGGAGAAGATGGGTCTCATTGGGTTGAAAGTAGATGCTCGGCTTGAGAGAGAAGGCAGGGCGGTGTGTGGTGCAAAGCAGGATTAAGGCGAGGTGGGCTCGGAGGATTTGGGTCACTCGCCGGTGAGCAGGGGATGCGAGGGTGTTTTAGAGGGAGTGCGGCAGCTTCGAGATGAAATTTGTGTTGTGGAGATGGGGAGGTTGGGGTGTGGTTTGGAACAGGAGCAAGGTGGTGGATTGGGTTTGGAAGAACAGGGGATGCGGGCGAGTGCGGGTTTTTCTGGGGCTGCTGCGCACCGGTGTGAACTCGAAAGGAAAGGTGAGTTCGTGGTTAGGTTAAGGTTCGGACAGCTTCGCACTGGTTCAGATCTGGTTTCAAAATAGGGTTTTTTGGTTTCCAGTTTCAAGATTATTCGTTCTGCTTTGTTTCTTTTTAATCATCTCTTCCTTTGATTTGTACTGCGTGAGTTTGAATTGTTGTGATGCTAGATAGTTTTGTTGCTATGTGTTTGATGTGTTGTTGGTGAATTTGGTTACTGCGATGGAGGCTGGGAGATGATGAGTAGCTGGTGCGGGGAGTAGATGCAGGAGCAAAGGAGTGGAGCAGCGGCGACGATGGCTGAGGAGCGGTGCAAGGGTGGTGGATGAAAAATGAATCTATCGGTGTGTTGGTATAACGGTGAGGAAAAAGGGTTAACAGTGAGTTAGAGAAAAGGTGAGGTTGGATAAATTAAGTAACGGTTAGGAAAAGGGGGGAGATGTATTGGTGAAGAAAAGAGTATAGCAGTGAGGAGTAAGTAACAGTGAGGAAAATAGGGGGAGGTGTATCAGTGAGGGAGGGAAAGTTGGGTAACGGTGAGGAAAGAAAATAACAAAAAATCCAATAGTGAGGCAGCATAGAATTGGTAACAGTGAGGAAGGGAAAATGGAAATGGTGAGGCAGTCACCAATAAGGACGGGTGGAAATGGTGAGGTTGTCACCGATAAGGAACAGGATCATGCGACCGCAACACCTGTGAACAAACATAACCCAGAAAATTAAATAAATAAAATAATTTAATGAAACTAAAAAAATAAATCAATTAATAAATTAAATTAAATAGAATGCAATTAAAAACTAAAAACAATAAAGTTAAATAATAAAATTAATAATACTTTATTTAAAAGAATGAATTAATTTTGGTTTAAAAATAAACAAAATTAATTAAAGAACAAATTAAAATATTTACAGTAACTTGCTTAAATTATTTAACCAATTAATTAAAGAATTAATTAAATTGAAGACTAAAAATATTAATTGAATAAAACTAAATTGTTAAAATTGATTTAATTATTAAAAGACTAAAAAACTAAAATGAGTTATTTATTTACAATTTAAATAATAAATTAATGAATTAATAAACTAACTAGAATAAAAATAAAAGAATAAATAAATAAAAGTCTAATTCAAAAGACTAAGTGAAATTAAGAATTATTTAAAATGACAATAATGAATATTAAAAAAATTTATTTAAACTACAATAGATTATTTTACACAGCAAAGTACAAAAACACAACAATTATCAAATATTTACTAAAAACAATAATTTTCGTATAAAAAATCCAATAAAAATATCAAAAGGATATGGAAAAGAGTGTTAAAACACTGCCATATCAGAATTCAGAAGAAAGTGGAAACTATCAAAAAATGGAAATCTACTAATTTCAATGTTAATGAAGAAGGAATTGTGAGATTTGTGTCAAGACTATGTGTTCCATCAAAGCTGGAGTTAAATAAAGAAATTTTGGATGATTCACATAGTTCGAATTTCTCCATTCACCCAGGAAACACAAAGATGTATCGAGATATATGAGAGCTTTATTGGTGGGATAACATGAAGAAGGATATCACGGAGTATACATAAAAATTCCTAGTGTGTCAGTAAGTGAAGGATGAGAGGCATAAGTCTAAGGGGATGATGCAACCATTACCCATACCATCGTGGAAATGGGAAAACATCACCATGGACTTTTTCACCGAACTTCTAAAGAAATACAAAGGAAACAATGATATCTGTTTATTGTGGATCATCTTACAAAGACTGCACACTTCATTGCAATTTGAGAGGATTTTTCATTGGATAAATTGACACTGATATATATCATATAAGTGGCAAGGATGCATGGAGTACCACTATCTATTATATCTGATCGAGATCTAAGATTCACCTCTAAGTTCTATAATAGTCTTCAAAATGCTATGAATACTGAGATGAACTTTAGTACGGCTTATTATCCTCAAATTGATGGACAATCTGAGCGGACTATCCAAAAAATTCAGGAAATGTTGAGATCATTCTCAATGGACTTAAAAGGAGGAGAGGATCAACATCTTTCTCTATTTGAGTTCTCTTACAATAATAGTTTCCACTCAAACATCCAAATGGCTCTTTATGAAGCCCTTTATGGGAAGAGGTGTAGAACACAGGCATGTTAGGATGAAGTTGGGGAGCAAAAACTCCTAAGTCCAAAAATGGTCGAAGAAATGGTGGAGAAGGTTAAGACCATCCAGTAGCACATTAAAGCTTCTTAGAGTCAAAAAAAGATATATGATGCTAATTGTTGATGAGACCTATAGTTTGATTTAGGATATATGGTATTACTCCACATATCACCAAGGAATAGATTTATGAGATTTTCAAAGAAGGGAAAGCTTAGTCCAAGGTACATCGGCCCTTTTGAGATCCTTGATTATATTGGAGTAGTGGACTATCGACTAACACTCCCACCTAACATATCTCAAGTATATGATTTATTCCATGTATCACTCTTGAGGAATTACATACCTAACCCATCGCATATACTCAATCCATAGGTGGTACCATTGGAGAATGACCAGTTCTATAAAGATAACCCGGTGAAGATATTAGATTGCAGGGAAAAAGATCTACAAAATAAGACAATTCCCCACCTCAAAGTGTTCTGGTGAAACCAAAAGTTTTAAGAAGAAACATCAGAATCGGAGGAAGTGATGAAGTAGAGTTACCCTCATCTTTTTTAGTGTGGGAAAAGGATATTTTGAGGGATAAATTTCTTAAGGGAGGAATACTGTAATGACCCACACTTTTATTAATGAAAATTACTATTGATCTAATTAAATATATTATTATGTAAAATGGTTATATAAAATATAAACTTCCTTGGTTTTATTTTTTTTAATTTTAAAATACCATTAAGAATTGTTATCATTTCTAATATAGTTGTTGAACACAAACCACATGATTAGTATAAATATAGGGCTTTAACAAATCAAATTTACCCAAATAAAGGAAGCGATGGATTCATCTAGTAGAATTGATCTATATGAAGCCCATTTTTCAAAGCTTATAAAGGAGGTGGAATAACTGGGATTCACTCTTGAACAAGACCAATCCAATCTTCAACACATTAAGCTTGAACGGAACCGCCTACAGGAGAAGTGTAAGTTAATAGAGATTACTACCCGAGCGATATTATCTGAGCCTCCCCAAGAGTCTATCACCATCACACACCTTACACTTAGGTCTTATGTGGGTGTTATAAGTGGTTATGTAACAATACCCTAGCACTATGATTATGTGCATTATTTTTGTATAGAATAAAGAATATACATTCATTTTATTATTGTTACTTTGTAAATAGTTTTTAAAGAACAAATAGTATTTTTAGTTAATATTAAATTAAGAAATATATTTTGATGAATTAATGGATTTTTAAATTAAATAATATTTTAATAAAATATTATCACTAAATTACATTTTATTAAATATAAATTATCCTATAATTTTTATGAATACAATTCTAATTTTTATTAAGGTTTGAAAGTTGTTGTTGTCAAAACCCATGAATTTTTTATAAATGTCAGTTTTTATTTTAAAAGTAAAAAATTCACATATTTAATAAATTATTTAGATAAAATTAATATTATTTTTGGAATCAAGATGTCAAAATTATCCAACTATGAATTTTTCATAATTTTCGGAGACAGCTGAATTTTTGGGTAAAAATTAAATACTGTTTAAATATATAATATATTTTATGACATCGTAATGACCCAATAGTGATGTAATAAAATAATATAAATGTTATGTTCGGCCAATATATGTTTTACCTTTAAAATAATGTGATTTTAGGTTTTCTTATTTATTTTACAAAGCCTTAGTGGACCCTCCAAGTCTTATAAAACATTTTAACATTTTAAAACGATTTCTTTGAGAGTGTGACTCACCTCTACATAAGAAAGCCTAATTTTTTAATAATTTCAGACATTGGCCTTATAAAATATTTTTTTCCAATCCAATTTGGAAAAAAAATATTCAAAAACCACGGTATTGTTTTTGTTTTTTATTAGTTTAACGTGTGGTGTCCAAAACCTAAATAATAAAGAATTACCTCTCCTTTCCAATATAAACACACTAAATCTCTCATTTATCTTCACTCAAAAACATTTTAGCACGTCCCTACCCTTCCCTAATCTCTCTAAAATCCTACTAAGACTCCCAAATCTCCAAATAATCCTCTCTCAAGCCCCTCCCAATCCTTTGGTATCACACTTCCAAGTAAGGTATTTCTTCCTCTCTCATTTTTTGTCTAAGTTTATTTATGTTGATATACCCTTATCATTTAAATTAAAGATGTTGGGGTGTTATTTATCACCTACCCTATATTTCCCTCCTTGTTTTTTACTGATGATATATCCCTTTCTCTCTCATTAATTCCTCCCAAGTATACCCGTTACCATGTTGAAATCCCGTAATGGATTTCTCTATCTTCATTTACATTCAAGCAATTATTTTGTTTTATGAATCTAAATTCCATTACATATGTTGGGACATGAATATATATGAACCCTTACTATCCATTTTATTTACATATTAGGAGACACCCCTTTATCTCTTATCAACCATTTTTATGAATTCTTATGTCATGGCGTTATGTTTCCGAAATTACACCACGATTTTCCAAGCCAAAGTCATTATGTAGTGAATACCATGACCATTTATCTATCAACAGTATTCACCTTTATGAACATTTACTTATTGATTATAGAGTTTTATGTATTAATTCCACATTAATTTAACATGGAATAAATTATTATGTTTAATGAATCCAAGTTATATGATCCATGTGGCACACTTAAGCATGAAATGAAATGATTAAGAAGGGTGTGCCCTGATAGCACTCCAATGCATTGGGTAAATACTAGTATCATGATACATCAAGTGAAATGAGGGTTTAATCATGCTAATTCAAGTGAAATAAGTTTTTACTCATGTTACATGTGCAATTAGCCTTGAATCATGCTAATATCATGCTAAATGTTTTTTCCATATTTCCATGTTATGATAATCATGTTATATCATGCCTTTATGTTCGTGTTTCTATTATGCTCCATTGATATGCCTATTTCCTAACATGTACTATATTCTTAATTTTATGCCTTATTTACTCCATTATTGGGCTTTATATCTCATTCTTTTCATATGCATGTCCTCAGGTTATCCCATGCAATGCTAAGTATGAAGGAATTTTGTGGTCATGTAAAAGAAATTTTCAATAAAGATGTTGTGTTTTATGTTCTAAGTTGTTATGTATTGTTCCTAATTTCTCAATACACTATAACTCTTGATCCTTAGAGTTTTATTAAGTGCAATTTTATGTAACAAATCATGTTTAAGTGTGTAATAAAGAGAAAATCTGTTATATGATCTACACAGATCCGACCTCTATTTTAGTTTGCCTCTAATATGGGGGTCAAATTTCATTCAGAGGCTCCCGATAAGTCGAGCCACACCAACGAGAGTCCAATGGTAAACAACACCAAGAATAGGGGATGGAAAATCATGAATAAATCCCTGAGGAATGGATCTCATCCTTTATTCATGTCAGCCTCAATCCATTCTTGTTAGAATGAAGAATGAAAAATAATTTAAGACAATATCCCATTAATAAACCCCACAAATATAATACATCACGTAATGATCTAAGAGAAAGCTGGTCTATTTTTGGATTAGACCACATTCGTCATATAATTTAAGAATAGGGAAAACAACTCAAAATATCATGAACTACCTAGATTTGGGATTGATTGTTGATAAAGAATAGTTGTGTTGTCATCATTGACAGGATCATACAACTCCGTCGATGCGATGATCCATGATCTGAACTTCGATGCATCGTCATTCACTAGAAAAGCCCTCCAATGATTTTATGAATCTCTAGGGATTGAGTATCCAACCCTAATAAAATTCTATAACCATGCATTAAAAATATAAATAGTCATTTCATTCATAAAATAATTTATCTTTAAATTATTTAATGATGATTACATTCTTTTCAGGTTTTTCTACAAAAGACTCGTGCTGACTAAAGTTAAGTCATGCCTAGGGAAAAAACCACATTACGAACTCAACAATGGTCTCTGATTTTCAATCTGAATCACCATTCATGAGTTATTAGGATTTTAAAATAAAATGATTTTTTTAATCATTTTATTTATGGTTATGTCATTGGTGAATCTTTATTTAGATGACCCGCACCGACCAAAGTTAGGTTTCACCTAGGGTAAATCATCCATTCTGATCTCAGTGATGACCTCATATTTCTGATTTGGGCACCCATTTAAAATATGTTCCATTTTTCAAGGAAATATTCATGTGTGTTCTATTAAAAACTTAAAAAATTTAATTAATTATTCTAAGCACATTGGGCCTCATAATTGCATGCCATCTCAGCACCTGGTCTCTGAAATCTACCAAATAATTTCTAAAAATAAAATTAGGAAAATTCAAGTCATTACATTCTCCCCACCTTGGGGATTTATACCCCCAAAATCCAAAACAAGGGATACTAAAACAAAATAGGGTATTGAGCATGAATCTAAGCCCCCCACTCCCATGTGATCTCCTAGAGATTATCATGTTTTCACTGTAAATGAACTAAAGAAATCATTCACCTATGAAGAATCCTACTAACTTCATCCAAAATCCATCATGCACGCACATAATATGTCCTCTAGAACCTAAATGGTTTATTCAGTTTGGTTATCTATCTGTGGGTGAAATGCTATGCTCAAGTATAATTGATTCCCAAACACCTCCTGTAATACCTTACACAACTAGGATGTAAAGAGATCATCACGATCTAAAGCTATTGTAAATTTAACTCTATGGATTCAAACTATCTCCCACGCGTAGAGGTGTCCTGTTCTCTCTAATGAAATATACTCTTTTAAAGCTATTAAGTGGACCAAATTGGTAAGTTGGTCAATGATCAACCAGATGGTATCATGTCCCCTAGACGTATGTGGTAAACATATCACAAAGTCCATCTATATCTCATCCCACTTCCATTATGGTACCTCAAGGGGTTTATTCAAACCTTTTGGAACCTAGTGTTTGGCCTTCACCTACTAACAAGTGAGGCATAGAGAAACAAATTCTACAACTCCCTTATTCATCCCCGACCACCAAAACTAAAGTTGGAGTTCCTAGTACATCTTCACCACACCTGGATGTACCACCAAAGGGTATGTATAGAACTCCCTCAAAACCTCCTCCTATAACTCCACTAGTACTATTATTCCCCCTCTAAAAATAATAACATGCTCCCCACATTTTGATTATCCATTAAGGGCATGCCCTATAGATATCTGAGCATGTAAAGTATCACAGTTGTTATCCCCAAGTTGTTCCTCCCTAACTCATTGTTAGAGTAGAGAGGTAACAACCATCAATAAGAGGTAATATTCTCTATCCTCATCCAAAAATGATATCTGTAATGAGGCCAACATCTCTGATGCCTCATTCATCAACTGCAAACTAGATCTCCTGCTGAGATCATCTACCACCACGTTCTCTTTCCCAGGAGTATAGACAATCTCAAATTCATAGTTCTTGAGGAACTATAAACATCACCTATATCTCAAGTACAAATCATTATGAGAGAATACATACTTAAGACTTTTGTGTTTAGAGTATATGATAAATTTCTCTCACATCAGGTAGTGTTTCCACATCTTCAAAGTGAAGACTACCACTGCTAACTCAAGATCATGGGTCATGTAGTTTTACTCATGTGGTCTCAACTGGCACGAACCATAGGAAATTACCACTTTCCCCTACATCAGGACACAACCAAGCTTGGTTCCTAATGCATCACAGAATACTATGTACTGAGTACCCTCCTCTAAAAATCTCAAGATGGAAGTTCTCATCAATATCAACCTCAACTACTGAAAACTCTCCTAGAACTTCTCATTACACGTGAAAGGTATTCTCTTTCACATTAAAGATGTCAAGAATGTATCCAATATATAAATTTCAGGTAAAAATGTCCAATATTACCCATCTAAACCAAGGAACCTCCTCACCTCGATAACACTCTTAGGTGGATCCCATGAAAGCACCTCCTTAATCTTTGTTGGATCCACTGCAAATACAGCCTCTAAAAAGATGTGTCCCATAAAATGGACCTCCCAAATATAGAACTGACACTTTGAGAGCATCCTATAAATTTTGTGCTCTCAGAGTGTGTCCAGGACCATCCTCAAGTGTCTCACGTGCTTCTCTCTAGACACCGAGTATACTAGGATGTCATCAATGAGGACCATCATGAACCAGTCTAAGTAAGGTTGAATGATCTATTTGATGAGTCTCATGAAAACTATTGTGGAATTAGTTGCACCAAACGACATCACCAAGTAATCATAGTGGTCATAAAGACATCTGAGGGATGTCTTTGGTATATCCTCATCCCATACTCGTAACTGGTAATATCCAGATCCGAGGTCATTTGTTAAGAACCAATGCACCCCTTTCAACTGATCAAAGAGGTAATTGATCATTAGTAGTAGATAATTATTCTTCACGGTCACCTAGTTCATGTTTAGGAATTCCACACATAATATCAAGCTCCCATATACCTTCTTGGAAAAAAAATGGGGTTGCCCATGGTGAAACACTGGGTCTCACAAATCCCTTCCTCTAAAAGTCCTCCAACTGCACCCTAAGCATACAAAGATCTGCAAGAGCCATATGATATGCAAGTGTAGTCATCAACTCCATACCAAGGAATACATCAAAGAATAAGTATACCTCTCTATGGTGAGTTTATCTTAGAACATCCTCAGGAAATATGTCCTTATACTCTACCACCATTATAGGAAACTGTGGACTCATATCATCCACTGCACTGAGGGTGAGGTTATCCAACTAATGAGTAATCATCTACACCCTCTTATGTGTGATTCCATCCTATGCTTCATGTGTTTTATTTTTCACCAATAAAGGAAAACCTGGTTCCATCACTTTGGTCACATCACACTCTATTCCTAAAAAATCAATTTGAGCATGAATTGTGGATAACGATTCCATACCAAGAATGTCATAGTAAGGCCTCAATGCCACTGCCAAGAGATCCTAACTGAAACTCTCAACTCCAAGAGTAAGGTCATAATGGAGTCACCAGTTTGTGATCATATAATATCCTCACATATAAGTCTCTAAATGTAAGGTTCTAGTCAACATCTCAACTTGAATCTTTGAGTCTCGAACAAGGTTTGTGGAAAGAAAAAAAAATGACTGGAACCTATGTCTATCAAAACTGTAGCTAAGGTGGAAAAGACATAGATCGTACTTCTAATCATCCATGGATCCTTGAGGTTATAATCCTCTACTACCTGTAGTTGGACTTATCCCTTTCCACCAGCTCCCTAATCCTATCATGGACCACCTAGGGGTGGTGGTGGTAATAGCTTGAACCTCCGACCACCTCATGTCACTCTTCCTGCTCTGTTTCCACATTTGACACCCTACAGACCACCATGATCTTACCTCTGTCTCTACCTAGGTGGCCCCTTGACCTTATCTTGATCGGTCGTATGATGGGTCGGGAAATCTCATTCCAGATGTCCTCAACCACCACATGAGTAACACAAATTATCCCTCAGATGACTCGAGCTACCCTAGAAGCCCCACACCCCTGATCCTATTCCCTAGGATCATCTCCCAAAGAATATGACCTGATTAGGTCCCTAAGATTATCATCATCTACCTATTGCTGAGGTCTCAGCTACCTGGTTCCTACTAGTAGCTCCCACTATCGGTGCCTGCTTTGATAGAAATATCTCAACTAGCATGGATCTCTCAAGTACCATAGCATAAGTAGTAATGCTAAGGGATATCATGGATTCCCTAATCTCACGATGTAATCCCTACTTGAAGGTATGAGCACTGAATAATGGGTCTCATACCATATCTGTGGAGTAGTATGAAAGATGGTTAAATCTCGCTGAATACTCGACTAGAGTCTGACTGCCCTACTAGAGATGCAGAAGCTCCTTTATGTGCACCGACCATAATTTGGCTGGAAAAAACTCCTCTCTGAAGAGACACTCAAATCCTTCCCAAGATAGAGTTGTATCATAGTGTGTTTGGGTCACTAAGCTCCACCATCATCTCACATAGCCCTGAATAGGACTCACAGAAATGACTATCATCTAGTCAGAAGGCGTCCTCACCAGGTGGAAGACAAGGGTAACTACCTCCAGAAAATCCTATATTGTTTGGGGGTTTAGATCACCCTGATACATGGGATGTCACTACCTCTGAAACTTATGCAACATGATCAGTTTTCATAAATCCTCAAATGGTAGTGCTGGTAGTAACTGTTACTCGACAGGTGGTGGTATAGCTGGTAAACCATTCGAAGGTGTTATCTCTGGTAGAGTCCCTTGTACTGATGATTTTCCACTATGAGGATCATCCTCGTGATCAAGTGATGGAATCATGTCTAGATGTATGTGTGGAGGAATCCAATAATAAAACAAGATGTACCACGGTCAATAGAATATATATAGAGAGCTGAATCAAGAAGGACATGGAAGACACAACCCATTCCTATATGATTCATATAACATTATTTTTCTCTGAAACCAGTTTTTTCATGTACCGAATCAAAAATAAGGTAGTAAGAGTCTTAGTGTATGAAAATGTTGGTCACCACACCAATACTAGAGTCCCTGTCTTAAAAGACGAACTCGAAACACTTAACACTATTTCCCCAAACCAACCTCATAGAATCTCAATCCTAAAGTAAAACCAACCACCTCTAATACCACTCTATCACAACCCATCCCAAAGGGACCCATGTCATGACTATCCAAATCCCTCCTCTAATAAGCCAAGGGATGGTGACTAGCACTGAGTAGACATATCCTAGAAATGGGAGGCATTAGCCTAAAGTACCTGTATACATGCATACATCTCCAAGCTGTAAATATTGAAATGTAAAAAACAATAAGTAAATAATGCATGAAAACCAATATATCCCAAAACCAGAGTAAAAAAGTGAAAGTAATGGAAAGTAACTAGGTACAAAAAAATACTACCAAAAGAAAAGATTCTACAGCCATAAGTCCAACCAGTAAAGTAAGAGGTACTGGGACTATCGTCAGAAAAGTTTTCAGAACACGTCTTAGTCAGTCTGGTCTCACAAGGAACCACCTGATCCTAGTATTCTAAAAACTTCATCGAAGAGTTGATCTTCTATACAAGACAAGACATGTTAGGGAAAACCCTATGTAGGGGTGCGTAAAATGATATTTATTAAGACACTCTAAAACCACAAAGGAATACGACAAAATAAATACCACAAAGTAAATACCACATCAGAATACCACAAAGGAAATACCCCTAAGGAATACCACTGAGTAAATACCATGAATGAATACCACCAAGGAATACCACAAAGTAAATACCATGAAGGAATACCACAAATGAAATACCATGAAGGAATAACACCAAGGAATACCACAAAGGAAATACCATAAAGGAATACCACAAAGGAAATAAGATGAAGGAATACCACTAAGGAATTCATATTTAGCTCTACACATATATATATCTATAAAAAATATATCAAGAACATCTAGATATACTCAAACCAATAAGAAACACCATCCCAACAAGACACATAGTCTCTATAAGACACAAAGTCTCCATAAGACACACAATCTCCATAATAAACACAGTTTTTATAAGACACATAGTCTTCATAAGGCACACAGTCTCTATAAGACAGAAAGTCTCCATAAGACACACAGTCTCTATAAGTCACACGTTTTATATGTCATAGCTGGCCACAAAATTTTTCTCTCGAAGCATACTCATTCTGAGAGAACTCACTCCTCAAGACATTAGGTCATATGAACACTCTTAATAAAACCTACTTATGATATCTTGAAATTATCGTCTCATCATAAGGGTACAAACTCCCTAGAAGGCTCATCAAACAGACACACTTTTTGAAAGTTAGGTCATTTTTAATTTTCAGAAGGGAGGAGGCCACTAGGCCTTTGGATCGACCATACAGATGGTCCACCAACCATGGTGGTCGACCACCGCGGTCAAGCATCTTCTAGATTCCATGGTTATGCAGTAGGTCATTCAATCATGGCTTGGTCCAGCTACTCTTATTTCAACCTGGTTCCAGCCTGACCTTGTTTGTCTCCACTGGGACTGGTCCAACTCCATTGGACCCAACCCATTTCTCCTAAGACCAGCCTAATCCACCCGAGTCATCCTACCTCCTCTGGACCGGCCTTCTCGTGTGTGGGTTGTCTGGCCTAGTCAATGAAGTCACCAGCCACATCATACATAGCCTCTGCCACAACTGCATCCCATAGCCCAGCTGTGTTTCGCAGATGTCGGTTGCATCTGTAGGATCCCTCTACATCTCATGTGGCCCATGGCCACTGCCACGACTGCCACCTCTGGTCTCTACGCTGCCTCACGTCACCTCGCCAGACCACCATGTCAGACACATGCCAGTGGTGCCTCCCGTGTACCACAAAACCATATCTGATTATCATATTTCTAAAACAAAGGCATATTCATGATGCTCGGGTCCTAGTCTACACAGATCCTGCCTCTATTTCATTTTTCCTCTAATCTAGGGGTCCGATTGTATTTATATCCTCTGGGTAAGTCGATTTGAGACCATGAGGGTCCAACGGTGAATAATGCCAAGAATGGGGGAGAGAAAAGAACTAAGAAACCCCTTAGGAACAGACTTTAGCCTTTATTTGTGTCAGCATCAATCCTTTCTCATTAGAATGAATAACAAAGAAGAATTTAAAATAATATCCCATTAATAAACCCAATAAATATAATCCATCCCATAACGATCAAACTGCAAGCTAATTTGTTCATGGATTGGTCCACGTTCATCATAGAATTTAAGAATGGGGAAAACAACTCAAAATATTATTCCATACCTAGATTTTGGTTTGATAGTTGATGAATAATGTTTGCATTGTTGTCATTGACGAGATCCTCTAACTCCATCGACGAGACGATCCATGATCCGAACTTCGATCTGTTATCATTCATAGAAAAATCTCTCTAATGGTTTTCTAAATCTATAGGGTTTGAGTAGCCAACCCTGAGTAAATTCTATAACCATACATTTAAAGTATAAATAGTCGTTGCATAAATAAAATAATTTATCTTTAAATTACTTCATGATGATTACGACCATTTTGGGTTTTTCAACAGAAGACCTACACCAACTAAAGTTAAGTTGCACTTAGAGAAAGCACCACATTATGAACTCAATGGTGGTCTCATATTTCCAATATGAGTCAACATTATTGAGTTATTAGTATTTTAAAATAAAATAATTTTATTTAATTATTTTATTTATGGTTACATCACTGGAGACTCTTTCTTCAGATGACCCACGCCGACCAAAGTTAGGTCACACCCAAGGTAAATCCATCATTCTGAGCTCAACAGTTCCCTCAGATTTATGATTCAAGAACACATTTAAAATATATTACACTTTTGAAGGAAATACATGCATTCATATTATTAAAAACTTAAAAAAATTACCAAATTGTTCCAGGCACACTGGGCCTTGGAATCGCATGTCGTCTCAGCACCTGGTTTCAGAATTTTTCCAAATAATTTCTAAAAATAAAATCTGGAAAATTCGAGTTATTAAAATGCTTTCCATACATAATCACCTTAAATTTCCTGAAATTAAATAACATTATGATTGATTATGGAAGAAGTTGGGTCTTCCAAAGTCTCCTAATCTTTAGTGGAAGGGTTGAGGTAGCTTTACCAACCCATTATATTTATCTCTAGACTTATTCATGCTTCCACATATAGATTTATAGGCCTATCCACATTTGGAAATCATGGTATTATTTTTCTTCAGGAGTGTGGATTTCTTATCTTTAACAACTATTTTTTAACTTTATCTCATAGGTGTTTTCCATTTGTTCTTTAGTAAATTTTCTTATCGATGCATCTATATAATACATATGACATCACTATTATCTAATAAGAATATACCATAAAACTTTATGTATATATATAAAATATATATATTCCATTTATTATTTCATGAAAATTATTTTTTCATGAACATAAGGGTATATTATTTTAAATGTAATATGTGATTGCAGAAAAATTATAACTATTATCATTCTATATTTCTCCCGCGTATACTATCATTCAATAAGTCATTACATAAATTAACATGGATATAGGAGTTACATTAATATGTGTGTGTGTGTATATATATTCATGAAATAGATAAGGACATTAATACATTAGTTATAAATGTATGAATTAATGCAAACACCACCAAGAAGTGTCCTCGAGTTCTATATAAACCCTACAGTAATATGATTGTAGTGTGTGTGGTTATTCTTATACTGTAAAAAACTCCTAGAAACCCATATCTCCATTCTTATTCATATTTTTCATTGTGAGGTTATAGCACACTATGGGTGAATGAGAATCCCTCTCATATGACGAGAGATCCAGTTTTCCCATGGATACACTATGGGCATGAGATGTTTTTTCCAATTTGGTGATCTTTATAAAACATATTCAGAGGCGGTGTGGTATCTTATTTGGTGTAAGGTATTCCTATATAGTGTTATTCATTCCCAATATTCATTGAAAATTTTATATTTCTTACATGGATATCCTTATACTTGGTTTTAATCACTTCCATTTTATACAAAAAATATTATTTAATCTCCAGTGAAACCCAATAGTGGTGTTAGAGGGAAGTTATACTTTAGATTTATGAAACCATGAGAGGAAATAACGAAGAATCACAAAAACTTAGTGTCATTTTATAGGTTTTTTTAAATTTGAAAAAAAAATGTTAACCCTTGTGTAATGGGGATATGTATAAGCAATGATGGTATTACCCTTACACAACTAAGATGTATAAGGTTAACTAAGACATTACCCTTATACGGAGTGGTCTATATATGGGTTATTACAACTTACCCTTACATGTGATAAGGGTCACAAAAATGTGGTTGAATTTTTAGAAGGATTGCATTAAGGTAACCAGCTAATTACCCTTACGTGAAACACAGTTATGTAAAGGTAACAAAAAACTTAACCTTACATGAAATGTTGTTATGTAAAGGAAACCAAGTGCTTTACCCTTACGTGTATAGGTAACAGAGCCACTGTGTAAAGGTCTTTAAAGTTTACCTTTAAATGGATTAATAAAATTAAATATTACCTTTACACAAATGACATATTTAAAGGTATTACCTGTATATAAGGATTTGTGTAAGGGTTGATTTTCTCCTTACCCTTACGTAACTAGCATTGTGTAAGGGTCGCACCATTTTTTGGAATGTTGGATTGAACATAGATGGTAGTTTACCTTACATAGAGTGTTTGGGTAAGTTTAAGGGTAAAGAGAGGATACCCTTATGCGGGAATGGGTTCCTACATAAGGGGAAACATAAAATATTTTAAAAATTGTTTTAAAATTATTAAATAGTTTTAATAGTTTATAAAATGTTTATAAATCAGTATAAAAGGTATTTTGAGATATTTAAATTTATAAAAGTTTTATAAATTAATTAATTGATCATAAATTATTTCTAATTAATTAAATAAATTTGTGTGAATCATTTTATTCCCAAATATTAAATTTTAATATTTAAAATACCTTTTAACAAATTATATAGAAATTATTATGTTATATAAATAAAATTGTACATTTATAAATCATAAGAAATAATTTATAAAGCATTATAAATTGTGAAATAAGGCCAAAATATAAAATATTTACATTTAAATTATCAATTGTTCATAGTTAATTGTTTTTAATTGTTCGAAATAAAAGGCGTACTTATTTGGATATTATTTAAGCCACATTAAAAGTTTTTTATTGATTGATATGATCAAGGTTTAAATAATAATTAAGTATATGATATTTAGATTATGTAAAATGTTTATATAATATAAATTTAATTTTAAGTCATTTATAATTCATAAAATATAATATATTTTATATGTAAATTCCATATAATGATAAATATGAAAGATTTCATATTGGAATGAATATAAAATGTTTATATTCATAATTATGGAATGTACATAATGTTAGAGATAAAATTATAAAGTGTTTATAATTAGAATTTATCTATGAATTGTTCATAAATTTTTATCTTATGTTTAAATATATGAATCGTTAATTTATTGAAAGGTTGTTACCTATTTTATTCATAGTTATAAATTTTTTATATGATGAATGGTGTATGTTTTAGTTTAAAATATTAAAATTATCCTAGATAGAGCCTTTCATTACATGCTAGGTATCTATCTATAATGAATTTAGTTTTTCATATACCTTGACCTGAGTTTTTAATTGAAGTTATTAGCTTGATTTTGGTTATTGAAAATATTTTATACATATTAAGTGGTAGAGTTATTATGAAATGGATTCTATCTTAAGCAAAGTATCCATATATAGAGGGACTTGGGTTGGACTACCTACCTACCTGGAGGCTTATGCCTTGTCTAGAATGGTGAATGGAGTTGGTTATATGTGGCTTCAGGATTACTCATGTGGAGATTGTCAATCTCATATAATTATAAAACTTTACATGAAGTGTTAATAAACCTTATACATATGATTCATTTAGATGTTTATGAATTTAATTGACTTATAATTTTGGGTTAGTAACACAAACTTTTGGGTTATATAAAGATAAAAAACATCAATATAGTTTGAACATATTGATTAGGTGGAGGGGATTATATTCCAAACTAAAATCACTAGAAGCATTCATACATGAAAGGGAATACCATGATATAAGATTGTGATATGAAATCTCCTTCAGATAATATGTATAATATTCCTTCCAAAGAGATACTTTTCAATACCTCAATCATCCAACTGGGTAGCTTCATGCTAAATTCAGATTCCCTTGGATTATGTTGTGTAAGGTAAGTAAGTAATAAGTGACTATGGATAGCCTTATTATGTAGTTTTGTGCTAAATTTGGGATCCCCTAGATTTTCCTTGGTCAGGTTGTTTTTTTAGTTTTCTTTAAGTAGCACTTAGCTAGGAATCCCTAACAGTTAGGATACTAGAGAAATAGAGTTGAGTTTATTCATATGGTGGATTTTAAAAGGGGATTTTTTCTAAGATATCCAAGAATAATATATGATATGATTGGGATTATGCCCAACCTAAATAATTAAGTGTTGAGGTGAATTCTGAATTAGACTCATTGATTAGTGAAATATAAATCTTGTCCCACTAATGAATATGATGGATTTGAAAAAAGGGTTCATAATTTTAGTGGGATACCATTCAATAAAATACCTTATTAAATATTTAATATCACATTATACTCATATTAAAAAAGTTTATGTTATAGATAATATCATTATTATAATCAAGGTAAACTTTTTAATTAATCCTTGATTAAGAGAAACATAGTTTAAGTGTCTCTTAAGACTGGTAACTTAAAAAAATTCTTAAGAAAGATTGGTGATTTAAGAAAAGTTATTAAGGAAAATTATATGTGTTGGAATAATAATAATTCATTATGATTGGATTATCCAAAATATACATAAAGGAGTTTATGAAACTCCATGGAATTTCCATGTCAAGTATGAATGTTATAGAAATTAATTCATTGATTTTGAAATCTATGTGATACTGAATGTATATTTTAAAATGTTTTGTAAAAATATGGGACTTCAAAATAAAAGGATGAATTTATTTAAATTATAGTTTATATTCATGATAAATAGTAAATAGTTACTACCTTAGGGATTTGAATATAAATAATTTTATCATGTTCAAATAAATCTGAATAAAAAATACATATCTTCATCTCATCTCCCTTATGTGATAATATGATTTTTTTCAATTAAAAATAGTTGTTTAGAATAAACATGAGATAATTAATTGTATAGACACAGTTTATGATTCATCAATTACTATAATAATTTTAGATAATTATACATGGATAAAATAGTTTTATCTAGGATAAAAGTGTTTATCCAAATATTTTTTTAAATATTTTGGAATGTGTTCCCACCACCCATTGGTGAGATATTTCAATAAAATATTATTTCCAAAAAAATAAAGGTTCCAAAAATGTATAATATGATATATGATATGGAAATAATAGTTTTTTGTTTAATATTCCTACTTAAAGTAAATAAATGTCATTTCCTAACACAAAAGGTTTTATGTATCTTATCATGATATTATGAAAAGAATATACTCATTAAGAGGCTAGTGGGAGTATGTTTAGACTTAGAGAAGATGAAAATTAATAGATAAAGTATAACACCAATATTAAGTAAAAAAAATATTCACTTAATATCCTAAAAGGTTTAGGATAAGTGATGGTAAGGAAAATTTTAAAGTGTTACATTTAGTTATGATTTAGAAAGTGGATATAACTATTTTTTAAAGGATTATACCAGAAAATAATTAAAATTATTTTACACTCAATATCCTAAAATATCTTAGGATATGTAATGATAAAGAAAAATGTAAAGAGTTATATTTAGTTATTGTGATAAATGAAAGAAACTATTTCTTAAAGGATTATAGTAGTCAAAATAAAAAAATGAATTATACATGATATCCTAAAAGAGTTTAGGATATATAAGTAAAGTGAAATGTAAGAGTAACATTTAGTTACTGTATTAAAGTTATTTTCACTATATCCTAAAATATTTTAGGAGGAATAGTAAAAAAACAATGTTAGTATTTACATTATTTCAAGGGAAATTTTGATTGAATAGGGTTCTAAAGATGATGATGATTAACTTAGAAAGAGATATAAGTGGATAACATAAGTTTAAATCATAACATTTGATGTTTTGAAGTTAAAAGTTTCAATATGTAAAAACAGTTGAATAGTCGGTAATATGATTTGAAAATCTCATCACTATTCAAAATGGTTTTCTTTATAGATGTTTCTCACTACAGAGTTTGTTGGAGTGTTTTATCATATGGTCAAATAGAGATGTGACACAGATTATATATTCTGTATTGTGCTAAAAAAACCCAAAAAGTATAGAAAATAAGGCTAATCAGGTAGTTTATCATATATTATATGATAAATTGATGTTTATGTTGGTTTTGTTAAATATTCTTAAAGAGTTTAATAATTTTAAAATGTATCATATTAGAGGAAATCTACAATTTATAATTCTTTCAAATCAGGTGCATAAATTTATATGTGGATATACATTTCATGAAGAGTAGTGATATTAGACCTCTCAAAGTATGAATTTTAGTTTATCCCTAACAAATTATCATCATGGAGTATTATAGGTTATGTTGAAATGTTTAGGTTATCATGGGTAGGATTCTTATATAGAGATACAAAATATTATTACAACAAACCGACCCGGGATACCCTCTAATCTTGGCACCCGACCCAATCCTCCACATACCCAAAGGGTATTCTTGATCCTCATCAGCTGGCTATAGTAACCCAGGCTTTTCATACATAGATATTATATCTTTTTATATGAATATCTAATACATTATAGAAACACACTCTCGATGACCGTAATAGTTTAGTTCCTTTATAGAATAGGTACACAATCATCTAATTTGGTGAATGATATTAAATATCTCCCATAAATATCTTCCCCTTTGGTACACTTTATAAACATACCCTAATTAAAACCTTTTTTCATAACATGGGGAAAAGAAACATAATAAAGGGTGATTTCATATGCTTAATAAAGGTAAAAAAGTGAGATATAAATGTTCACATAAGTGTGAAATGAGCATAAGGGTATGAGAACATGATAATACCATACATTTCATATCATAGATCATAAACATGATTCATGGAATAAATCTTAGTAGTTCAAAAGACATGACTCATAATGAGATCAAAGAACATGAGATGTGAGATCATAATAATGTCATAAAACATAGATTTGTGGAATAAAAATAATCATATAAAATCTTATTTCAATGCTATCTAAAAAGGCATTAATAACATGTTAAGCTTGGTCTAATAACCAGTGTACCTGATTCGGGCTTGGGATAACCTCCCATGTACCCTCTTATTTCGGGATTATTATAATGACGCAAACTATTATAAGTGAAATTTCCCTTTTGATTTAATTAAATGTATTATTTTGTAAAATGGATATAGAAAACATATGCACTCTATTTTTTTTATTATATCCAATTGGATTTAAATGACCATTAAGTATTATTACCATTGATAATATAGTCATTGAATAGTGATCACATGACTAGTATAAATATAGGGTTTTAACAAATCCCTTTGACATAGACAAAGGAGGTGATGGCCTCAACAAGTAGGATCATTCCTTATAAAGCCCATTTATTGTAGATTCTAAGGAAGATATTATTTCTAGGATTTTCCCTAGACCAATCCCAAGCTGAGATCCAACAACTTGATCATGAGTGAAACTGTTTATAAGAGAAGTTCATGCTCATCGAGATCATGGCCCAAACCATGTTCACTGAATGGACCCATAAAATCCCCATCATCGCACAACTTACTCTTAAGGTTCATGCTGGTATAATAAATGGATATGTATCAATACCCTAGCATTGTGATTATTTATATTATTTTTGTATATAATAATAAATATACTTTTATTTTATTATTATTTTTAAAGAACATATATTATTTTTGGTTAATATTCAAATTAAATTAAGAAATCTATTTTGATGGATTAATAAATAATATTTTAATAAAATATTATTATTAAATTACATTTATTAAATATAAATGATCGTATAATTTTTATGAGGCCAAATTTAATTTTTATTAAGGTTTAAAACTATTTTTGTCAAAACCCATCAATTTTCAATAAATGTCGGTTTTTATTTTAAAATTGAAAATTTAATTATTTAGAAAATTATTTGTATAAAATGAATATTATTTTTGGAATTAGGACATCAAAATTATCCAATGGTGAATTTTTCATAATTTTCTAAGACAACCAAATTTTTGGGTAAAAATTAAATACCATGTAAATATATAGTGTGTTTTATGACATCATAATGGACCAATAGTGATATAATAAACACAATAATATGGATATTAGGGTAAATATAAGTTCTACCTTTAAAATTATTTGATTTTAGATTTTTTTGACTTATTTTATAAATCCTTAGTGAATCCTCTAAAATGTATAATATATTTTTGGATTTTGAAGTTCATTTATTTAATAATATGAATCACCTCCACATAATCAAGGCCGATATTTTAATATCTTCAGACCATGTCCTTATAAAATAATTTTTCCTATTCCTCTTTGGAAAAAACCATGGGAAAACCATGATAAGGATTGTGGTTTTGAATAATTAATTATATAGATTCCAAAACCTAAGTTTGTGAAATATTAAATAATTTACCTCTCATTTCCTATATAAATCCACCCAAAATCCCACTTATCTTCACTAAAAATCCTTGTATCACGTCATTAATATGTAATCCCTTGTCCAAAATCCTCCCAATGTTCCCAAAGCTCTCAAGAATTCCCTCTTCAAGCTTTTGAAGTCACACACTCAAGTAAGGGTTCCTTTTAAACTCATTTTTATCCAAGTTTCCTTATATTGTTACACCCTTTTATTTTCATTTAAAAAGGAGGGAGTATGTTTTCAAACCTCCCCCATACTTCCATTATTGTTTTTTAATGTTGATAGACCCATTTCTCTCTCATTAATCCCTCCCACGTACACCCATTACCATGCTGAAATTTCATAAGAGTTATTTCATTTCTCTTATTTCTTCAAGTTTCTTTATTATGTTATGACTTATATTTACAAATTCCTTATTTTGGGACATGTATTTATATGAACCTTTTACTTAAAATTTCATTTATATATTATTAGAGACCTATTTTTCTCTCATCAACTTTTTTTATGAATTTTTATGTCACGTCGTTCGGCTGCTGAAATTGCATCATGAATATCCATTCCAAAATAATTGTGTAGTGAATATCGTACCCATTCCCTATCAAGGGTGTTCACTTTTATACATATATACCTTTTTTATTGAGGACTTACATTTATTTATTCCACACCCCTTTCTTGTGGAATAAATTATGATGATGAATGAATCCATGATTTATAATCTATGTGGCACACTTAATCATTAGAATGAAATGAAAGTGGTAGGTGCACTTGGAATTATATAGTTATCCAATGCATAGGGTAATGTTTAGTATCATGATATGACATGTTGGGATGGGGTTTTACCGGATTACTTTATGGTAATTTGTCCACTATGATGTCTTGGTATTTTAACCTTGACCTATGGTGCAATGTTTAAATTTGTTGTCACATTTCCATGTTATATTATATGCAATAATAGTTATATTATATATATGATAATATATTAAGTATATATCATATAAATTTTATTATATATTATAATATAAAAAAATAAAACACAAAAGCGGGGGGGGTTGTTCGGTGTCGTGAAGGGGGAGAGGCAGCTCGAGACGGTGCCGGAGAGGGGCGAGGTCCGAGCAGAGGAACCGACGACGACTTTGGGTTGAAACAACGGGACTTGCTTCGGCGAGCTGGGGTGTGGTGAAGAGAGGGTTTTGCACGGACAGGGGAGAGGAAATGCAGAAGATGGGTCTCATTGGGTTGAAAGTAGATGCTCAGCTTGAGAGAGAAGGCAGGGCGGTGTGTGGTGCAAAGCAGGATTAAGGCGAGGTGGGCTCGGAGGATTTGGGTCACTCGCCGGTGAGCAGGGGATGCGAGGGTGTTTTAGAGGGAGTGCGGCAGCTTCGAGATGAAAGTTGCATTGTGGAGATGGGGAGGTTGGGGTGTGTTTTGGAACAGGAGCAAGGTGGTGGATTGGGTTTGGAAGAACAGGGGATGCGGGTGAGTGCAGGTTTTTCTGGGGCTGTTGCGCACCGGTGTGAACTCGAAAGGAAAGGTGAGTTCGTGGTTAGGTTAAGGTTCGGACAGCTTTGCACTGGTTCAGATCTAGTTTCAAAATAGGGTTTTTTGGTTTCCAGTTTCAATATTATTCGATCTGCTTTGTTTCTTTTTAATCATCTCTTCCTTCGATTTGTACTGCGTGAGTTTGAATTGTTGTGATGCTAGATAGTTTTGTTGCTATGTGTTTGATGTGTTGTTGGTGAATTTGGTTGCTGCGACGGAGGCTGGGAGATGACGAGTAGCTGGTGCGGGGAGTAGATGCAGGAGCAAAGGAGTGGAGTAGCGGCGATGGTGGCTGAGGAGCGGTGCGAGGGTGGTGGATGAAAAATGAATCTATCGGGGTGTTGGTATAACGGTGAGGAAAAAGGGCTAACAGTGAGTTAGAGAAAAGGTGAGGTTGGATAAATTAAGTAACGGTTAGGAAAAGGGGGGAGATGTATTGGTGAAGAAAAGAGTATAATAGTGAGGAGTAAGTAACAGTGAGGAAAATAGGGGAGGTGTATCAGTGAGGGAGGGAAAGTTGGGTAGCGGTGAGGAAAGAAAATAACAAAAAATCCAATAGCGAGGCAGCATAGAATTGGTAACAGTGAGGAAGGGAAAATGGAAATGGTGAGGCAGTCACCAATAAGGACGGGTGGAAACGGTGAGGTTGTCACTGATAAGGAACAGGATCATGCGACTGCAACACCTGTGAACAAACATAACCCAGAAAATTAAATAAATAAAATAATTTAATGAAACTAAAAAAATAAATCAATTAATAAATTAAATTAAATAGAATGCAATTAAAAACTAAAAAAAATAAAGTTAAATAATAAAATTAATAATACTTTATTTAAAAGAATTAATTAATTTTGGTTTAAAAATAAACAAAATTAATTAAAGAACAAATTAAAATATTTACAGTAACTTGCTTAAATTATTTAACCAATTAATTAAATAATTAATTAAATTGAAGACTAAAAATATTAATTGAATAAAACTAAATTGTTAAAATTGATTTAATTATTAAAAGACTAAAAAACTAAAATGAGTTATTTATTTACAATTTAAATAATAAATTAATGAATTAATAAACTAACTAGAATAAAAATAAAAGAATAAATACATAAAAGTCTAATTCGAAAGACTAAGTGAAATTAAGAATTATTTAAAATGACAATAATGAATATTAAAAAAATTATTTAAACTACAATTGATTATTTTACACAGAAAAGTACAAAAACACAACAATTATCAAATATTTACTAAAAACATTAATTTTGGTATAAAAAATTCAATAAAAATATCAAAAGGACATGGAAAAGAGTGTTAAAACACTGCCATATCAGAATTCAGAAGAAAGTAGAAACTATAAAAAAATGGAAATCTACTAATTTCAATGTTAATGAAGAAGGAATTGTGAGATTTGTGTCAAGAATATGTGTTCCATCAAATCTGGAGTTAAAGAAAGAAATTTTGGATGATTAACATAGTTCGAATTTCTCCATTCACCCAGGAAACACAAAGATGTATCGAGATATCTGAGAGCTTTATTGGTGGGATAACATGAAGAAGGATATCACGGAGTATACATCAAAATGCCTAGTGTGTTAGTAAGTGAAGGATGAGAGGCATAAGTCTAAGGGGATGATGCAACCATTACCCATACCATCGTGGAAATTAGAAAACATCACCATGGACTTTGTCACCGAACTTCTAAAGAAATCCAAAGGAAACAATGATATCTGTTTATTGTGGATCATCTTACAAAGACTGCACACTTCATTGCAATTTGAGAGGATTTTTCATTGGATAAATTGACACTGATATATATCATAGAAGTGGCAAGGATGCATGGAGTACCACTATCTATTATATCTGATCGAGATCTAAGATTCACCTCTAAGTTCTAGAATAGTCTTCAAAATGCTATGAATACTGAGATGAACTTTAGTACGGCTTATTATCCTCAAATTGATGGACAATCTGAGTGGACTATCCAAAAACCTGAGGAAATGTTGAGAGCATGCTCAATGGACTTAAAAGGAGGAGAGGATCAACATCTTTCTCTATTTGAGTTCTCTTACAATAATAGTTTCCACTCAAACATCCAAATGGCTCTTTATGAAGCCCTTTATGGGAAGAGGTGTAGAACATCGGCATGTTAGGATGAAGTTGGGGAGCAAAAACTCCTAAGTCCAAAAATGGTCGAAGAAATGGTGGAGAAGGTTAAGACCATCCAGTAGCACATTAAAGCTTCTTAGAGTCGAAAAAAGATATATGATGCTAATTGTTGATGAGACCTATAGTTTGATTTAGGATATATGGTATTACTCCACATATCACCAAGGAATAGATTTATGAGATTTTCAAAGAAGGGAAAGCTTAGTCCAAGGTACATCGGCCCTTTTGAGATCCTTGATTATATTGGAGTAGTGGCCTATCGACTAACACTCCCACCTAACATATCTCAAGTATATGATTTATTCCATGTATCACTCTTGAGAAATTACATACCTAACCCATCGCATATACTCAATCCATAGGTGGTACCATTGGAGAATGACCAGTTCTATGAAGATAACCCGGTGAAGATATTAGATCGCAGGGAAAAAGATCTACAAAATAAGACAATTCCCCACCTCAAAGTGTTCTGGTGAAACCAAAAGTTTTAAGGAGCAACATCAGAATCGGAGGAAGTGATGAAGTAGAGTTACCCTCATCTTTTTTAGTGTGGGAAAAGGATATTTTGAGGGATAAATTTCTTAAGGGAGGAATACTGTAATGACCCACACTTTTATTAATGAAAATTACTATTGATCTAATTAAATGTATTATTATGTAAAATGGTTATATAAAATATAAACTTCCTTGGTTTTATTTTTTTTAATTTTAAAATACCATTAAGAATTGTTATCATTTCTAATATAGTTGTTGAACACAAACCACATGATTAGTATAAATATAGGGCTTTAACAAATCAAATTTACTCAAATAAAGGAAGCGATGGCTTCATCTAGTAGAATTGATCTATATGAAGCCCATTTTTTAAAGCTCAGAAAGGAGGTGGCATCACTAGGATTCACTCTTGACCAAGACCAATCCAATCTTCAACACATTAAGCTTGAACGGAACCGCCTACAGGATAAGTGTAAGTTAATAGAGATTACTACCCGAGCGATATTATCTGAGCCTCCCCAAGAGTCTATCACCATCACACACCTTACACTTAGGTCTTATGTGGGTGTTATAAGTGGTTATGTAACAATACCCTAGCACTATGATTATGTGCATTATCTTTGTATAGAATAAAGAATATACATTCATTTTATTATTGTTACTTTGTAAATAGTTTTTAAAGAACAAATAGTATTTTTAGTTAATATTAAATTAAGAAACATATTTTGATGAATTAATGTATTTTTAAATTAAATAATATTTTAATAAAATATTATCACTAAATTACATTTTATTAAATATAAATTATCCTATAATTTTTATGAATACAATTCTAATTTTTATTAAGGTTTGAAAGTTGTTTTTGTCAAAACCCATGAATTTTTTATAAATGTCAGTTTTTATTTTAAAAGTAAAAAAATTGACATATTTAATAAATTATTTAGATAAAATTAATATTATTTTTGGAATCAAGATGTCAAAATTATCCAACTACGAATTTTTCATAATTTTCTGAGACAGCTGAATTTTTGGGTAAAAATTAAATACTGTTTAAATATATAATATATTTTATGACATCATAATGACCCAATAGTGATGTAATAAAATAATATAAATGGTATGTTCGGCCAATATATGTTTTACCTTTAAAATAATGTGATTTTAGGTTTTCTTATTTATTTTACAAAGCCTTAGTGGACCCTCCAAGTCTTATAAAACATTTTAACATTTTAAAACGATTTCCTTGAGAGTGTGACTCACCTCTACATAAGAAAGCCTAATTTTTTAATAATTTCAGACATTGGCCTTCTAAAATATTTTTTTCCAATCCAATTTGAAAAAAAAATATTCAAAAACCATGGTATTTTTTTTGTTTTTGATTAGTTTAACGTGTGGTGTCCAAAACCTAAATAATAAAGAATTACCTCTCCTTTCCAATATAAACCCACTAAATCTCTCATTTATCTTCACTCAAAAACATTTGAGCACTTCCCTACCCTTCCCTAATCTCTCTAAAATCCTACTAAGACTTCCAAATCGCCAAATAATCCTCTCTCAAGCCCCTCCCAATCCTTTGGTATCACACTTCCAAGTAAGGTATTTCTTCCTCTCTCATTTTTTGTCTAAGTTTATTTATGTTGATATACCCTTATCATATAAATTAAAGATGTTGGGGTGTTATTTATCACCTACCCTATATTTCCCTCCTTGTTTTTTACTGATGATATATCCCTTTCTCTCTCATTAATTCCTCCCAAGTATACTCGTTACCATGTTGAAATCCCGTAATGGATTTCTCTGTCCTCGTTTACATTCAAGCAATTATTTTGTTTTATGAATCTAAATTCCATTACATATGTTGGGACATGAATATATATGAACCCTTACTATCCATTTTATTTACATATTAGGAGACACCCCTTTATCTCTTATCAACCATTTTTATGAATTCTTATGTCATGGCGTTATGTTGCCGAAATTACACCACGATTTTCCAAGCCAAAGTCATTATGTAGTGAATACCATGACCATTTATCTATCAACGGTATTCACCTTTATGAACATTTACTTATTGATTATAGAGTTTTATGTATTAATTCCACATTCATTTAACATGGAATAAATTATTATGTTTAATGAATCCAAGTTATATGATCCATGTGGCACACTTAAGCATGAAATGAAATGATTAAGAAGGGTGTGCCCTGATAGCACTCCAATGCATTGGGTAAATACTAGTATCATGATACATCAAGTGAAATGAGGGTTTAATCATGCTAATTCAAGTGAAATAAGTTTTTACTCATGTTACATGTGAAATTAGCCTTGAATCATGCTAATATCATGCTAAATGTTTTTTCCATATTTCCATGTTACGATAATCATGTTATATCATGCCTTTATGTTCGTGTTTCTATTATGCTCCATTGATATGCCTATTTCCTAACATGTACTATATTCTTCATTTTATGCCTTATTTACTCCATTATTGGGCTTTATATCTCATTCTTTTCATATGAATGTCCTCAGGTTATCCCATGCAATACTAAGTATGAAGGAATTTTGTGGTCGTGTAAAAGAATCTTTCAATAAAGATGTTGTGTTTTATGTTCTAAGTTGTTATGTGTTGTTCCTAATTTCTCAATACACTATAACTCTTGATCCTTAGAGTTTTATTAAGTGCAATTTTATGTAACAAATCATGTTTAAGTTTGTAATAAAGAGAAAATCTGTTATATTATCTACACAGATCTGACCTCTATTTTAGTTTGCCTCTAATATGGGGGTCAAATTTCATTCAGAGGCTCTCGATAAGTAGAGCCACACCCACGAGAGTCCAATGGTAAACAACACCGAGAATAGGGGATGGAAAATCATGAATAAATCCCTGAGGAATGGATCTCATCCTTTATTCATGTCAGCCTCAATCCATTCTTGTTAGAATGAAGAATGAAAAATAATTTAAAACAATATCCCATTAATAAACCCCATAAATATAATACTTCACGTAATGATCTAAGAGAAAGCTGGTCTATTTTTGGATTAGACCACATTCATCATATAATTTAAGAATAGGGAAAACAACTCAAAATATCATGAACTACCTAGATTTGGGATTGATTGTTGATAAAGAATAGTGGTGTTGTCATCATTGACAGGATCATACAACTCCGTCGATGCGATGATCCATGATCTGAACTTCGATGCATCGTCATTCACTAGAAAAGCCCTCCAATGATTTTATGAATCTCTAGGGATTGAGTATCCAACCCTAATAAAATTCTATAACCATGCATTAAAAATATAAATAGTCATTTCATTCATAAAATAATTTATCTTTAAATTATTTAATGATGATTACATTCTTTTCAGGTTTTTCTACAAAAGACTCGTGCTGACTAAAGTTAAGTCATGCCTAGGGAAAAAACCACATTACGAACTCAACAATGGTCTCTGATTTTCAATCTGAATCACCATTCATGAGTTATTAGGATTTTAAAATAAAATGATTTTTTTAATCATTTTATTTATGGTTATGTCATTGGTGACTCTTTATTTAGATGACCCGCGCCGACCAAAGTTAGGTTTCACCTAGGGTAAATCATCCATTCTAATCTCAATGATGACCTCATATTTCTGATTTGGGCACCCATTTAAAATATGTTCCATTTTTCAAGGAAATATTCATGTGTGTTCTATTAAAAACTTAAAAAATTTAATTAATTATTCTGAGCACATTGGGCCTCATAATCGCATGCCATCTCAGCACCTGGTCTCTGAAATCTACCAAATAATTTCTAAAAATAAAATCAGGAAAATTCAAGTCATTACATTCTCCCCACCTTGGGGATTTATACCCCCAAAATCCAAAACAAGGGATACTAAAACAAAATAGGGTATTGAGCATGAATCTAAGCCTCCCACTCCCATGTGATCTCCTAGAGATTATCATTTTGTCACTGTAAATGAACTAAAGGAATCATTCACCTATGAAGAATCCTACTAACTTCATCCAAAATCCATCATCCACACACATAGTATGTCCTCTAGAACCTAAATGGTTTATTCAATTTGGTTATCTATCTGTGGGTGAAATTCTATGCTCAAGTATAATTGATTCCCAAACACCTCCTGTAATACCTTCCACAACTAGGATGTAAAGAGATCATCACGATCTAAAACTATTGTAAATTTAACTCTATGGATTCAAACTATCTCCCACGCGTAGAGGTGTCCCGTTCTCTCTAATGAAATCTACTCTTTTAAAGCTATTAAGTGGACCAAATTGGTAAGTTGGTCAACGATCAACCAGATGGTATCATGTCCCCTAGACGTATGTGGTAAACATATCACAAATTCCATCTATATCTCATCCCACTTCCATTATGCTACCTCAAGGGGTTTATTCAAACCTTTTGGAACCTAGTTTTTGGCCTTCACCTGCTAACAAGTGAGGCATAGAGAAACAAATTCTACAACTCCCTTATTCATCCCCGACCACCAAAACTAACGTTGGAGTTCCTAGTACATCTTCACCACACTTGGATGTACCACCAAAGGGGATGTATAGAACTCCCTCAAAACCTCCTCCTATAACTCCTCTAGTACTATTATTCCCCCTCTAAAAATAATAACATGCTCCCCACATTTTGATTATCCATTAAGGGAATGCCCTATGGATATCTGAACATGTAAAGTATCACAGTTGTTATCCCCAAGTTGTTCCTCCCTAACTCATTGTTAGAGTAGAGAGGTAACAACCATCAATAAGAGGTAATATTCTCTATCCTCATCCAAAAAGGATATCTGTAATGAGGCCAACATCTCTGATGCCTCATTCATCAACTGCAAACTAGATCTCCTGCTGAGATCATCTACCACCACGTTCTCTTTCCCAGGAGTATAGACAATCTCAAATTCATAGTTCTTGAGGAACTATAAACATCACCTATATCTCAAGTACAAATCATTATGAGAGAATACATACTTAAGACTTTTGTGTTTAGAGTATATGATAAATTTCTCTCCCATCAGGTAGTGTTTCCACATCTTCAAAGTGAAGACTACCACTGCTAACTCAAGATCATGGTTCATGTAGTTTTACTCATGTGGTCTCAACTGGCATGAACCATAGGAAATTACCACTTTCCCCTACATCAGTACACAACCAAGCTTGGTTCCTAATGCATCACAGAATACTATGTACTCAGTACCCTCCTCTAAAAATCTCAAGATGGAAGTTCTCATCAATATCAACCTCAACTACTGAAAACTCTCCTAGAACTTCTCATTACACGTGAAAGGTATTCTCTTTCACATTAAATATGTCAAGAATGTATCCAATATATAAATTTCAGGTAAAAATTTCCAATATTACCCATCCAAACCAAGGAACCTCCTCACCTCGATAACACTCTTAGGTGGATCCCATGAAAGCACCTCCTCAATCTTTGTTGGATCCACTGCAACTACAGCCTCTAAAAAGATGTGTCCCATAAAATGGACCTCCCAAATATAGAACTGACACTTTGAGTGAATCCTATAAATTTGGTGCTCTCAGAGTGTGTCCAGGACCATCCTCAAGTGTCTCGCGTGCTTCTCTCTAGACACCGAGTACACTAGGATGTCATCAATGAGGACCATCATGAACCAGTCTAAGTAAGGTTGAATGATCTATTTGATGAGTCTCATGAAAACTATTGTGGAATTAGTTGCACCAAACGACATCACCAAGTAATCATAGTGGTCACAAAGACATCTGAGGGATGTCTTTGGTATATCCTCATCCCATACTCGTAACTGGTAATATCCAGATCCGAGGTCATTTGCTAAGAACCAATGCACCCCTTTCAACTGATCAAAGAGGTAATTGAACATTAGTAGTAGATAATTATTCTTCACGGTCACCTAGTTCATGTTTAGGAATTCCACACATAATATCAAGCTCCCATATACCATCTTGGCAAAAAAAATGGGGTTGCCCATGGTGAAACACTGGGTCTCACAAATCCCTTCCTCTAAATGTCCTCCAACTGCACCCTAAGCTTACAAAGATCTGCAAGAGCCATCCGATATACAAGTGTAGTCATCAACTCCATACCAAGGAATACATCAAAGAATAAGTATACCTCTCTATGGTGAGTTAATCTTAGAACATCCTCAAGAAATATGTCCTTATACTCTACCACCACTGTAGGAAATTGTGGACTCATATCATCCACTGCACTGAGGGTGAGGTTATCCAACTAATGAGTAATCATCTACACCATCTTATGTGTGATTACATCCTATGTTTCATGTGTTTTATTTTTCACCAATAAAGGAAAACCTGGTTCCATCACTTTGGTCACATCACACTCTATGCCTAAAAAATCAATTTGAGCATGAATTGTGGATAATGATTCCATACCAAGAATGTCATAGTAAGGCCTCAATGCCACTACCAAGAGATCCTAACTGAAACTCTCAACTCCAAGAGTAAGGTCATAATGGAGTCACCAGTTTGTGATCATATAATCTCCTCACATAGAAGTCTCTAAATGTAAGGTTCCAGTCAACATCTCAACTTGAATCTTTGAGTCTCAAACAAGGTTTGTGGAAAGAAAAAAAAATGACTGGAACCTATGTCTATCAAAACTATAGCTAAGGTGGAAAAGACATAGATCGTACTTCTAATCATCCATGGATCCTTGAGGTTATAATCCTCTACTACCTGTAGTTGGACTTATCCCTTTCCACCAGCTCCCTAATCCTATCATGGACCACCTAGGGGTGGTGGTGGTAATAGCTTGAACCTCCGACCACCTCATGTCACTATTCCTGCTCTGTTTCCACATTTGACACCCTACAGACCACCATGATCCTACCTCTGTCTCTACCTAGGTGGCCCCTTGACCTTCTCTTGATCGGTCATATGATGGGTCGGGAAATCTCATTCCAGATGTCCTCAACCACCACATGAGTAACACAAATTATCCCTCAGATGACTCGAGCTACCCTAGAAGCCCCACACCCCTGATCCTATGACCTAGGATCATCTCCCAAAGAATATGACCTGATTAGGTCCCTAATATTATCATCATCTACCTGTTGCTGAGGTCTCAGCTACCTGGTTCCTACTAGTAGCTCCCACTATCGGTGCCTGCTTTGATAGAAATATCTCAACTAGCATGGATCTCTCAAGTACCATAGCATAAGTAGTAATGCTAAGGGATATCATGGATTCCCTAATCTCATGATGTAAGCCCTGCTTGAAGGTATGAGCACTGAATAATGGGTCTCGTACCATATCTGTGGAGTACTATGAAAGATAGGTAAATCTCGCTGAATACTCGACTAGAGTCAGACTGCCCTACTACAGATGCAGAAGCTCCTTTATGTGCACCGACCATAATTTGGCTGGAAAAAACTCCTCTCTGAAGAGACACTCAAATCCTGCCCAATAGAGAGTTGTATCATAGTGTGTTTGGGTCACTAAGCTCCACCATCATCTCACATAGCCCTGAATAGGACTCACAGAAATGACTATCATCTAGTCAGAAGGCGTCCTCACAAGGTGGAAGACAAGGGTAACTGCCTCCAGAAAATCCTATATTGTTTGGGGGTTTAGATCACCCTGATACATGGGATGTCACTACCTCTGAAACTTATGCAACATGATCAGTTTTCATAAATCCTCAAATGGTAGTGCTGGTAGTAACTGTTACTCGACAGGTGGTGGTATAGCTGGTAAACCATCCGAAGGTGCTATCTCTGGTACAGTCCCTTGTACTGATGATTTGCCACTATGAGGATCATCCTCGTGATCAAGTGATGGAATCATGTCTAGATGTATGTGTGGAGGAATCCTATAATAAAACAAGATGTACCACGGTCAATAGAATATATATAGAGAGCTGAATCAAGAAGGACATGGAAGACACAACCCATTCCTATATGATGCATATAACATTATTTTTCTCTGAAACCAGTTTTTTCATGTACCGAATCAAAAATAAGGTATTAAGAGTCTTAGTGTATGAAAATGTTGGTCACCACACCAATACTAGAGTCCCTGTCTTAAAAGACGAACTCGAAACACTTAACACTATTTCCCCAAACCAACCTCACAGAATCTCAATCCTAAAGTAAAACCAACCACCTCTAATACAACTCTATCACAACCCATCCCAAAGGGACCCATGTCATGACTATCCAAATCCCTACTCTAATAAGCCAAGGGATGGTGACTAGCACTGAGTAGACATATCCTAGAAATGGGAGGCATTAGCCTAAAGTACCTGTATGCATGCATACATCTCCAAGCCGTAAATATTGAAATGTAAAAAACAATAAGTAAATAATGCATGAAAACCACTATATCCCAAAACCAGAGTAAAAAAGTGAAAGTAATGGAAAGTAACTAGGTCCAAAAAAAATACTACCAAAAGAAAAGATTCTACAGCCATAAGTCCAACCAGTAAAGTAAGAGGTACTGGGACTATCGTCAGAAAAGTTTTCAGAACACGTCTTAGTCAGTCTGGTCTCAGAAGGAACCACCTGATCCTAGTATTCTAAAAACTTCATCGAAGAGTTGATCTTCTATACAAGACAAGACATGTTAGGGAAAACCCTATGTAGGGGTGCGTAAAATGATATTTATTAAGACACTCTAAAACCACAAAGGAATACGACAAAATAAATACCACAAAGTAAATACCACATCAGAATACCAGAAAGGAAATACCACTAAGGAATACCACAGAGTAAATACCATGAATGAATACCACCAAGGAATACCACAAAGTAAATACCATGAAGGAATACCACAAATGAAATACCATGAACAAATAAAACCAAGGAATACCACAAAGGAAATACCATAAAGGAATACCACAAAGGAAATAAGATGAAGGAATACCACTAAGGAATTCATATTCAGCTCTACACATATATATATCTATAAAAAATATATCAAGAACATCTAGATATACTCAAACCAATAAGACACACCATCCCAACAAGACACATAGTCTCTATAAGACACACAGTCTCCATAAGACACACAATCTCCATAATAAACACAGTTTTTATAAGACACATAGTCTTCATAAGGCACACAGTCTCTATAAGACAGAAAGTCTCCATAAGACACACAGTCTCTATAAGTCACACGTTTTATATGTCATAGCTAGCCACAAAATTTTTCTCTCAAAGCATACTCATTCCGAGAGCACTCACTCCTCAAGACATTAGGTCATATGCACACTCTTAATAAAACCTACTTATGATATCTTGAAATTATTGTCTCATCATAAGGGTATAAACTCCCTAGAAGGCTCATCAAACAGACACACCTTTTGAAAGTTAGGTAATTTTTAATTTTCAGAAGGGAGGAGGCCACTAGGCCTTTGGATCGACCATACAGATGGTCCACCAACCATGGTGGTCGACCGCTGCGGTCAAGCGTCTGCTAGATTCCATGGTTATGCAGTAGGTCATTCAATCATGGCTTGGTCCAGCTACTCTTATTTCAACCTGGTTCCAGCCTGACCTTGTCTGTCTCCACTGGGACTGGTCCAACTCCATTGGACCCAACCCATTTCTCCTAAGACCAGCCTGATCCACCCGAGTCATCCTACCTCCTCTGGACCGGCCTTCTCGTGTGTGGGTTGTCTGGCCTAGTCAATGCAGTCACCAGCCACATCATACATAGCCTCTGCCACAACTGCATCCCATAGCCCAGCTGTGTTTCGCAGATGTCGGCTGCATCTGTAGGCTCCCTCTACATCTCATGTGGCCCATGGCCACTGCCACGACTATCACCTCTGGTCTCTACGCTGCCTCACGTCACCTCGCCAGACCACCGTGTCGGACACATGCCAGTGGTGCCTCCCGCGTACCACCAAACCATATCTGATTATCATATTTCTAAAACAAAGGCATATTCATGATGCTCGGGTCCTAGTCTACACAGATCCTGCCTCTATTTCAGTTTTCCTCTAATCTAGGGGTCCGATTGTATTTATATCCTCTGGGTAAGTCGATTTGCGACCATGAGGGTCCAACGGTGAATAATGCCAAGAATGGGGGAGAGAAAAGAACTAAGAAACCCCTTAGGAACAGACTTTAGCCTTTATTTGTGTCAGCATCAATCCTTTCTCATTAGAATGAATAACAAAGAAGAATTTAAAATAATATCCCATTAATAAACCCAATAAATATAATCCATCCCATAATGATCAAACTGCAAGCTAATTTGTTCATGGATTGGTCCACATTCATCATAGAATTTAAGAATGGGGAAAACAACTCAAAATATTATTCCATACCAAGATTTTGGTTTGATAGTTGATGAAGAATATTTGCATTGTTGTCATTGACGAGATCCTCTAACTCCATCGACGAGACGATCCATGATCCGAACTTCGATCTGTTATCATTCATAGAAAAATCTCTCTAACGGTTTTCTAAATCTATAGGGTTTGAGTATCCAACCCTGAGTAAATTCTATAACCATACATTTAAAGTATAAATAGTCATTGCATAAATAAAATAATTTATCTTTAAATTACATCATGATGATTACGACCATTTTGGGTTTTTCAACAGAAGACCTACACCAACTAAAGTTAAGTTCCACTTAGAGAAAGCACCACATTATGAACTCAATGGTGGTCTCATATTTCCAATATGAGTCAACATTATTGAGTTATTAGTATTTTAAAATAAAATAATTTTATTTAATTATTTTATTTATGGTTACATCACTGGAGACTCTTTCTTCAGATGACCCATGCCGACCAAAGTTAGGTCACACCCAAGGTAAATCCATCATTCTGAGCTCAACAGTTCCCTCAGATTTATGATTCAAGAACACATTTAAAATATATTACACTTTTGAAGGAAATACATGCATTCATATTATTAAAACCTTAAAAAAATTACCAAATTGTTCCAGGCACACTGGGCCTTGGAATCGCATGTCGTCTCAGCACCTGGTTTCAGAATTTTTCCAAATAATTTCTAAAAATAAAATCTGGAAAATTTGAGTTATTAAAATGCTTTCCATACATCATCACCTTAAATTTCCTGAAATTAAATAACATTATGATTGATTATGGAATAAGGTGGGTCTTCCAAAGTCTCCTAATCTTTAGTGGAAGGGTTGAGGTAGCTTTACCAACCCATTATATTTATCTCTAGACTTATTCATGCTTCCACATATAGATTTATAGGCCTATCCACATTTGGAAATCATGGTATTATTTTTCTTCAGGAGTGTGTATTTCTTATCTATAACAACTATTTTTTAACTTTATCTCATATGTGTTTTCCATTTGTTCTTTAGTAAATTTTCTTATCGATGCATCTATATAATACATATGACATCACTATTATCTAATAAGAATATACCATAAATCTTTATGTATATATATAAAATATATATATTCCATTTATTATTTCATGAAAATTATTTTTTCATGAACATAAGGGTATATTATTTTAAATGTAATATGTGATTGCAGAAAAATTATAACTATTATCATTCTATATTTCTCCCGCGTATACTATCATTCAATAAGTCATTACATAAATTAACATGGATATAGGAGTTACATTAATATGTGTGTGTGTATATATATATTCATGAAATAGATAAGGACATTAATACATTAGTTATAAATGTATGAATTAATGCAAACACCACCCAGAAGTGTCCTCGGGTTCTATATAAACCCTACAGTCATATGATTGTAGTGTGTGTGGTTATTCTTATACTGTAAAAAACTCCTAGAAACCCATATCTCCATTATTATTCATATTTTTCATTGTGAGGTTATAGCACACTATGGGTGAATGATAATCCCTCTCATATGACGAGAGATCTAGTTTTCCCATGGATACACTATGGGCATGAGATGTTTTTTCCAATTTGGTGATCTTTATAAAACATATTCAGAGGCGGTGTGGTATCTTATTTGGTGTAAGGTATTCCTATATAGTGTTCTTCATTCCCAATATTCATTGAAAATTTTATATTTCTTACATGGATATCCTTATACTTGGTTTTAATCACTTCCATTTTATACAAAAAATATTATTTAATCTCCAGTGAAACCCAATAGTGGTGTCAGAGGGAAGTTATACTTTAGATTTATGAAACCATGAGAGGAAATAACGAAGAATCAAAAAAACTTAGTGTCATTTTATAGGTTTTTTTAAATTTGAAAAAAAAATGTTAACCCTTGTGTAATGGGGATATGTATAAGCAATGATGGTATTACCCTTACACAACTAAGATGTATAAGGTTAACTAAGACATTACCCTTATACGGAGTGGTCTATATATGGGTTATTACAACTTACCCTTACATGTGATAAGGGTCACAAAAATGTGGTTGAATTTTTAGAAGGATTGCATTAAGGTAACCAGCTAATTACCCTTACGTGAAACACAGTTATGTAAAGGTAACAAAAAACTTAACCTTACATGAAATGTTGTTATGTAAAGGCAACCAAGTGCTTTACCCTTACGTGTATAGGTAACAGAGCCACTGTGTAAAGGTCTTTAAAGTTTACCTTTAAATGGATTAATAAAATTAAATATTACCTTTACACAAATGACATATTTAAAGGTATTACCTGTATATAAGGATTTGTGTAAGGGTTGATTTTCTCCTTACCCTTACGTAACTAGCATTGTGTAAGGGTCTCACCATTTTTTGGAATGTTGGATTGAACATAGATGGTAGTTTACCTTACATAGAGTGTTTGGGTAAGTTTAAGGGTAAAGAGAGGATACCCTTATGCGGGAATGGGTTCCTACATAAGGGGAAACATAAAATATTTTAAAAATTGTTTTAAAATTATTAAATAGTTTTAATAGTTTATAAAATGTTTATAAATCATTATAAAAGGTATTTTGAGATATTTAAATTTATAAAAGTTTTATAAATTAATTAATTGATCATAAATTATTTCTAATTAATTAAATAAATTTGTGTGAATCATTTTATTCCCAAATATTAAATTTTAATATTTAAAATACCTTTTAATAAATTATATAGAAATTATTATGTTATATAAATAAAATTGTACATTTATAAATCATAAGAAATAATTTATAAAGCATTATAAATTGTGAAATAAGGCCAAAATATAAAATCTTTACATTTAAATTATCAATTGTTCATAGTTAATTGTTTTTAATTGTTCAAAATAAAAGGGGTACTTATTTGGATATTATTTAAGCCACATTAAAAGTTTTTTATTGATTGATATGATCAAGGTTTAAATAATAATTAAGTATATGATATTTAGATTATGTAAAATTTTTATATAATATAAATTTAATTTTAAGTCATTTATAATTCATAAAATATAATATATTTTATATGGAAATTTCATATAATGATAAATATGAAAGATTTCATATTGGAATGAATATAAAATGTTTATATTCATAATTATGGAATGTACATAATGTTAGAGATAAAATTATAAAGTGTTTATAATTAGAATTTATCTATGAATTGTTCATAAATTTTTATCTTATGTTTAAATATCCGAATCGTTAATTTATTGAAAGGTTATTACCTATTTTATTCATAGTTATAAATTTTTTATATGATGAATGGTGTATGTTTTAGTTTAAAATATTAAAATTATCCTAGATAGAGCCTTTCATTACATGCTAGGTATCTATCTATAATGAATTTAGTTTTTCATATACCTTGACCTGAGTTTTTAATTGAAGTTATTATCTTGATTTTGGTTATTGAAAATATTTTATACATATTAAGTGGTAGAGTTGTTATGAAATGGATTCTATCTTAAGGAAAGTATCCATATATAGAGGGACTTGGGTTGGACTACCTACCTACCTGGAGGCTTATGCCTTGTCTAGAATGGTGAATGGAGTTGGTTATATGTGGCTTTAGGCTTACTCATGTGGAGATTGTCAATCTCATATAATTATAAAACTTTACATGAAGTGATAATATATTATGAATATAATTGACTTATAATTTTGGGTGAGTAACACAAACTTTTGGGTTATATAAAGATAAAAACATCAATATAGTTTGAACATATTGATTAGGTGGAGGGGATTATATTCCAATATAAAATCACTAGAAGCATTCATACATGAAAGGGAATACCATGAGATAAGATTGTGATATGAAATCTCCTTCAGATAATATGTGTAATATTCCTTCCAAAGAGATACTTTTCAATACCTCAATCATCCAACTGGGTAGCTTCATGCTAAATTCAGATTCCCTTGGATTATGTTGTGTAAGGTAAGAAAGTAATAAGTGACTATGGATAGCCTTATTATGTAGTTTTGTTCTAAATTTGGGCTCCCCTAGATTCTCCTTGGTCAGGTTGTTTTTTTAGTTTTCTTTGAGTAGCACTTAGCTAGGAATCCCTAACAGATAGGATACTAGAGAAATAGAGTTGAGTTTATTCATATGGTGGATTGTAAAAGGGGATTTTTTCTAAGATATCCAAGAATAATATATGATATGATTGGGATTATGCCCAACCTAAATAATTAAGTGTTGAGGTGAATTCTGAATTAGACTCATTGATTAGTGAAATATAAATCTTGTCCCACTAATGAATATGATGGATTTGAAAAAAGGGTTCATAATTTTAGTGGGATACCATTCAATAAAATACCTTATTAAATATTTAATATCACATTATACTCATATTAAAAAAGTTTATGTTGTAGATAATATCATTATTATAATCAAGGTAAACTTTTTAATTAATCCTTGATTAAGAGAAACATAGTTTAAGTGTCTCTTAAGACTGGCAACTTAAAAAAATTCTTAAGAAAGACTGGTGATTTAAGAAAAGTTATTAAGGAAAATTATATGTGTTGGAATAATAATAATAATTCATTATGATTGGATTATCCAACATATACATAAAGGAGTTTATGAAACTCCATGTAATTTCCATGTCAAGTATGAATGTTATAGAAATTAATTCTTTGATTTTGAAATCTATGTGATACTAAATGTATATTTTAAAATGTTTTGTAAAAATATGGGACTTCAAAATAAAAGGATGAATTTATTTAAATTATAGTTTATATTCATGAGAAATAGTAAATATTTACTACCTTAGGGATTTGAATATAAATAATTTTATCAGGTTCAAATAAATCTGAATAAAAAATACGTATCTTCATCTCATCTCCCTTATGTGATAATATGATTTTTTTCAATTAAAAATAGTTGTTTAGAATAAACATGAGATGATTAATTGTATAGACACAGTTTATGATTCATCAATTACTATAATAATTTTAGATAATTATACATGGATAAAATAGTTTTATCTAGGATAAAAGTGTTTATCCAAATATTTTTTAAAATATTTTGGAATGTTTTCCCACCACCCATTGGTGAGATATTTCAATAAAATATTATTTTCAAAAAAATAAAGGTTCCAAAAATGTTTAATATGATATATGATATGGAAATAATATTTTTTTGTTTAATATTCCTACTTAAAGTAAATAAATTTTATTTCCTAACACAAAAGGTTTTATGTATCTTATCATGATATTATGAAAAGAATATACTCATTAAGAGGCTAGTGGGAGTATGTTTAGACTTAGAGAAGATGAAAATTAATAGATAAAGTATAACACCAATCTTAAGTAAAAAAATATTCACTTAATATCCTAAAAGGTTTAGTATATGTGATGGTAAGGAAAATTTTAAAGTGTTACATTTAGTTATGATTTAGAAAGTGGATATAATTATTTTTTAAAGGATTATACCAGAAAATAATTAAAATTATTTTACACTCAATATCCTAAAATATCTTAGGATATGTAATGATAAAGAAAAATGTAAAGAGTTATATTTAGTTATTGTGATAAATGAAAGAAACTATTTCTTAAAGGATTATAGTAGTCAAAATAAAAAAATGAATTATACATGATATCCTAAAAGAGTTTAGGATATATAAGTAAAGTGAAATGTAAGAGTAACATTTAGTTATTGTATTAAAGTTATTTTCACTATATCCTAAAATATTTTAGGAGGAATAGTAAAAAACAATGTTAGTATTTACATTATTTCAAGGGAAATTTTGATTGAATAGGGTTCTAAAGATGATGATGATTAACTTATAAAGAGATATAAGTGGATAACATAAGTTGAAATCATAACATTTGATGTTTTGAAGTTAAAAGTTTCAATATGTAAAAACAGTTGAATAGTCGGTAATATGATTTGAAAATCTCATCACTATTCAAAATGGATTTCTTTATAGATGTTTCTCACTACAGAGTTTGTTGGAGTGTTTTATAATATGGTCAAATAGAGATGTGGCACAGATTATATATTATGTAATGTGCTAAAAAACCCAAAAAGTATAGAAAATAAGGCTAATCAGGTAGTTTATCATATATTATATGATAAATCGATGTTTATGTTGGTTTTGTTAAATATTCTTAAAGAGTTTAATAATTTTAAAATGTATCATATTAGAGGAAATCTACAATTTATAATTCTTTCAAATCGGGTGCATAAATGTATATGTGGATATACATTTCATGAAGAGTAGTGATATTAGACCTCTCAAAGTATGAATTTTAGTTTATCCCTAACAAATTATCATCATGGAGTATTATAGGTTGTGTTGAAATGTTTAGGTTATCATGGGTAGGATTCTTATATAGAGATACAAAATATTATTACAACAAACCGACCCGGGATACCCTCTAATCTTGGCACCCGACCCAATCCTCCACATACCCAAAGGGTATTCTTGATCCTCATCAGCTGGCTATAGTAACCCAGGCTTTTCATACATAGATATTATATCTTTTTATATGAATATCTAATACATTATAGAAACACACTCTCGATGACCGTAATAGTTTAGTTCCTTTATAGAATAGGTACACAATCATCTAATTTGGTGAATGATATTAAATATCTCCCATAAAGATCTTACCCTTTGGTACACTTTATAAACATACCCTAATTAAAACCTTTTTTCATAACATGGGGAAAAGAAACATAATAAAGGGTGATTTCATATGCTTAATAAAGGTAAAAAAGTGAGATATAAATGTTCACATAAGTGTGAAATGAGCATAAGGGTATGAGAACATGATAATACCATACCTATCATATCATAGATCATAAACATGATTCATGGAATAAATATTAGTAGTTCAAAATAAATGACTCATAATGGGATCAAAGAACATGAGATGTGAGATCATAATAATGTCATAAAACATAGATTTGTGGAATAAAAATAATCATATAAAATCTTATTTCAATGCTATCTAAAAAGACATTAATAACATGTTAAGCTTGGTCTAATAACCAGTGTACCTGATTCGGGCTTGGGATAACCTCCCATGTACCCTCTTATTTCGGGATTATTATAATGACCCAAACTATTATAAGTGAAATTTCCCTTTTGATTTAATTAAATGTATTATTTTGTAAAATGGATATAGAAAACATATGCACTCTATTTGTTTTATTATATCCAATTGAATTTAAATAACCATTAAGTATTATTACCATTGATAATATAGTCATTGAACAATGATCACATGACTAGTATAAATATAGGGTTTTAACAAATCTCTTTGACATAGACAAAGGAGATGATGGCCTCAACAAGTAGGATCATTCCTTATAATGCCCATTTATTGTAGATTCTAAGGAAGATATTATTTCTAGGATTTTCCCTAGACCAATCTCAAGTTGAGATCCAACAACTTGATCATGAGTGAAACTGTTTATAAGAGAAGTTCATGCTCATCGAGATCACGGCCCAAACCATGTTCACTGAATGGACCCATAAAATCCCCATCATCGCACAACTTACTCTTAAGGTTCATGCTGGTATAATAAATGGATATGTATCAATACCCTAGCATTGTGATTATTTATATTATTTTTGTATATAATAATAAATATACTTTTATTTTATTATTATTTTTAAAGCACATATATTATTTTTGGTTAATATTCAAATTAAATTTAGAAATCTATTTTGATGGATTAATAAATAATATTTTAATAAAATATTATTATTAAATTACATTTATTAAATATAAATGATCATATAATTTTTATGAGGCCAAATTTAATTTTTATTAAGGTTTAAAACTATTTTTTCAAAACCCGTCAACTTTCAATAAATGTCAGTTTTTATTTTAAAATTGAAAATTTAATTATTTAGAAAATTATTTGTATAAAATGAATATTATTTTTGTAATTAGGACATCAAAATTATCCAATGGTGAATTTTTCATAATTTTCTAAGACAACCAAATTTTTCGGTAAAAATTAAATACCATGTAAATATATAGTGTGTTTTATGACATCATAATGGACCAATAGTGATATAATAAACACAATAAAATGGATATTAGGGTAAATATAAGTTCTACCTTTAAAATTATGTGATTTTAGATTTTTTTGACTTATTTTATAAATCCTTAGTGAATCCTCTAAAATGTATAATATATTTTTGGATTTTGAAGTTCATTTATTTAATAATATGAATCACCTCCACATAATCAAGGCCGATATTTTAATATCTTCATACCATGTCCTTATAAAATAATTTTTCCTATTCCTATTTGGAAAAAACCATGGTAAAACCATGATAAGGATTGTGGTTTTGAATAATTAATTATATAGATTCCAAAACCTAAGTTTGTGAAATATTAAATAATTTCCCTCTCATTTCCTATATAAATCCACCCAAAATCCCACTTATCTTCACTAAAAATCCTTGTATCACGTCATTAATATGTAATCCCTTGTCCAAAATCCTCCCAATGTTCCCAAAGCTCTCAAGAATTCCCTCTTCAAGCTTTTGAAGTCACACACTCAAGTAAGGGTTCCTTTTAAACTCATTTTTATCCAAGTTTCCTTATATTGTTACACCCTTTTATTTTCATTTAAAAAGGAGGGAGTATGTTTTCAAACCTCCCCCATACTGCCATTATTATTTTTTAATGATGATAGACCCATTTATCTCTCATTAATCCCTCCCACGTACACCCATTACCATGCTGAAATTTCATAAGAGTTATTTCATTTCTCTTATTTCTTCAAGTTTCTTTATTATGTTATGACTTATATTTACAAATTCCTTATTTTGGTACATGTATTTATATTAACCTTTTACTGAAAATTTCATTTATATATTATGAGAGACCTATTTTTCTCTCATCAACTTTTTTTATGAATTTTTATGTCACGTCGTTAGGCTGCTGAAATTGCATCATGAATATCCATTCCAAAATAATTGTGTAGTGAATATCGTACCCATTCCCTATCAAGGGTGTTCACTTTTATACATATATACATTTTTTATTGAGTACTTTCATTTATTTATTCCACACCCCTTTCTTGTGTAATAAATTATGATGATGAATGAATCCATGATTTATAATCTATGTGGCACACTTAATCATTAGAATGAAATGAAAGTGGTAGGTGCACTTGGAATTATATAGTTATCCAATGCATAGGGTAATGTTTAGTATCATGATATGACATGTTGGGATGGGGTTTTACCTGATTACTTTATGGTAATTTGTCCACTATGATGTCTTGGTATTTTAACCTTGACCTATGGTGCAATGTTTAAATTTGTTGTCACATTTCCATGTTATGATTATCATGCTATATCATATCTTTGTGTTCATGTTTTTTTATGCTCCATTTATATTTCTATTGTCTAACATGTGTTTTATTCCTTAGGTTATTCCAGGTTTATTCCCTTGATGGGCTTTATAGCTCACCCCTTTCTTATGTATGTCCTCAGGTTATCCCATGTAATGTTAAGTACGAAGGAATGTTGTGGTCATGTAAAGGAATTTTTCAATAATGATGTTGTATTTCATGTTTTAAGTTAGTATGTAATGTTCCTAATTTCACAATACAATAGATTTCTCAGTATTTTGGTTTGTATTAAGTGTAATTTTATGTCATTAAATAATATATGAATGTAATAAAAAGAATAGGGTTATTATACTTGTGATAACCTCATGTGTACCCTCTTGTTTTGTGAATACGATAAACTCTCATGTACCCTCTTGTTTTTGTCTTGGGATAGCCTCCTATGTGCCCTATTATTTTAGTCTTGGGATAACCTCTTGTATACCCTTTAATCTCATAAAACATTAATCATTACCCAATGCATTGGATGGAGATATAGGTCCCACCTATCACATAATCCATACATTTATGTTCCAAAAGATCAAATAACATTCATTATATAAAAAACCATGAGAATAAATGGGTTTAATAAAACATTTCATTATAAAATAATTCATGGAAAATAAATGGGTTTCATAAACATTTCATTAATTCACTATATCATAACCCATGAAAAATAAATAGGTTTCGTAAACATAAATACTAACCATAAAGAGAAATAATAATGATTATATAATTAAATCATACCCCCAAAAAATCATAAATAACATAAAAGTATTTTATCTTGTATATATAATGATTTTGAAAGATCACTTCGAATATTTATTGAGGAAAACTGCCTTTCCACTTTGAAAAACATTTTCAAAATCCTTTTTTACTTTGAAATCACTTATTTAAAATATAAAAATTTCCCAAATATTAAGGAAAATATTTTCATTAAAAATAACTTTGGAAATATGTAAGTTAATATTGAAATATTTGAGTATTCATGATAGTTTGAAATATTATTTATGTCGTGCATGTTAAAACCAAAGATTCCATTCAAATTTTTGGTAAAATCCAAACAATAATTATTTGGAAAGTGAAATGAAGATTATTTTTGAAACACTTTTTTAAAATTCACTCATGGTTAAAATTATATTTTTTAAATCATAGGATAATATTAAAACATATTTGAATATGTTTTTAGAAAACATGGTTTTGGAATAAAATAGATTTCCGACCGAAGACAAAAATAAATTCATATTTTCTTAAAACAAATTATGAATTATTTTAAGTACCAAAGAGTGGTAAAGTGGAAATATTACTTTAAAATAGAATTAATAACCAAATTAGTATAAAATTCATGAGTTTCTTGATATATGGATCATAATATTTCATCATCATAAGCACAAACATAAAAAATCATGATAAACGATGAGATTGTACCATAAAATCATTACCACTTTGGTAACATTGAATCATAATACCCACAAAATAATAACATTAAATGAAACTTAAAATATCATTATAATAAATAAATTCATAATATTAAATGTAAAAAGTTTTTTATATACACCTCGTAAAAGAAGATAGGTGCATACCTTAACATATGTCCCGAGGAAAGAAAATTGAGACAAAAATCCCTTACCACTTTAGTAATCTTTTGAATCATAAGCCCAAAAAAATAATAACATCAAGTGAAACTTTAAATTTCATTAAAATAATTATATTAATGATATAACATGTCAAATGGTAAATATATACACCACACAAAAGAAACAAGTGATGGATTAGCATATGTCTCCCATAAATAAAAGAGAGACTATAAATCCCTTACATTAAGTCTGGAATTGCTTTATACACATTCAATAATAATGAATAATAAATAAAATTTTATTATACATAGATTATAGAATTATAATTATATATATAATACCATATATTATTTTCTTATGACCTTTTATTACCCATTTATTAACAATTCAATGTTAAATTCACATTTCGAGTGATAACTACTTTGCTTTTTTGTATGTTTTGATTGGTTATTTTTTTGGTCATATTACTTTTATCATGGTTAAATAATCTCAATAATGTTAAAAATTATATAAATATCATATATATTTTGTATATATGTATTTATAACATTCTATAAAAGTTAGAGATAGAAAATGAAAAACACCATTCATGGAGATGGTAGGTCATATGTTCGCATGAACGATGTTTTCATTTTCATATTGAATTAAAATAAATAAAGTTAAATAATATATTAAAATTATTGAATAATTTTTATTTCATATATATATCACATAATTTTATTAAACCCGTCCTTATTACCTTCCATGAAAAGTGTGAAGGAATCATATCGCTTCGTGAGGTAGTAGTTCGTCGTACACACAAACAACATTAGCATATTCCCATGGAATGGAAAGTAAGAATTAACATGTGATATAATGATTAAATAAGAATAATAATATCATAAATATCATATATAAATAATAAATCCATCATTATATCCTATCTTCATAGGTGTTAATGGAAAAATGAATGACAACAGTTCACGAGGCGATAGTCCGCCATACATACAAATGATGATTTCATAACACATTTGATGGAAGAGGAGATGGTTGTAGGTCATGACCTTAATATAACAACAACTTGGTATATTTAAGATAATTATTTTATTATATAATCATGTTTTAATAATAATTGAAGGAGATGTAATAATAACTAAAATAAAAATGCTCGTAAAAACTATTACCACTTCTTCGAGAAACTACTTTTGGTTTGCACCAAAAGGATTGTTAGGTTAGATTTATGAGAAAAATAATGATTATAGGATGAGAGTATGTAATAAAGTAAGTTAATTTTTTAGGTATTTTCTAAACCAGTTGGTTTTTAAATTGTCAAGAGGAGATGAGAGCGGTGGGCTTTTATTAGCGAGGTGAGTGCCACAATCGTAATTCTTTAAAATAAAAAGGTATGCCCACATTTTTCACATGAAAAAGGGATAAAAAATATAACATTCTTGATAATAGAATATAAAAGGTATAAATATGGCCAAAAATGGGTTTTGGACAAGTTTTGGGTCATTTTTAACTTTTATCTTTTTAGTTTAACCCCTAGTAAACCCATTTTTACCTTTATTGTGGTAAATAATTTTTACTACTTTTACTATTCATTATGGTCAAAAAATAATTTAAAATTATTATATAATATAAATTATGATTACTATAAATATGTAATCCATTTTACAAATTACATTTCCCGAATTTGAAAATTTTGATTTAAAATTAATCTCGCAGATGCGACGAAAAAGCGGGTTTTCAAAAAGAAAATGTTCAAAATTTTAAAAGGTTTTTATATCAAAATTAAATATTAAAAATATTATAATGACATAAATTGAATTAATTGATATATAATTTAACTTATTTTACTTTTAAAACCATTTTAAAACAAAAATTATCCTTATTAATTCTTTAAACAAAAAGGCAGTTTTCAATAAAAAAATAGTTTTTTCACTATTCATTGAAAAATTAAACTTTTCAAAAAAATCCTAAAAATTTACCCTAAGATAAATTTTATATGATTATTTAAAAAATTAATTTTATTTTATCAAATTAATTTTCTAAAAGTTTCAAAAATTAATTTTATTTTTGTTCATAAATTTTTTTTTGAGAAAATTATATTTTAAAAACATAGAAAGACTTTACCAAAAATTAAGTTATTTTTTATCAATATGTTTTATTTATATAAAAAAATTATACTTAATATTTAAAATTTGTTTATTCCTATTCATTTCATCAATTTTAACAGCTAGGAAATAATGGTCATGTTTAAATAATAATATTAATAGTTTGTTGTAGTTTGTTAAAACTCGGTGTTGCGTATAATACAAGCTATCAAAGAAATTTAATTTATTAAAAAAATACATAAAAACTCAGGGTGTTAAACTAGATAATATAACCTAGGAACCAAATAAAAATATATGTAATGATTTCTCCTAACCTAAAACAATATACATATCATATATATACAAACAATGGAGAGAAAGAGCGGAAGAAGGATAAAATAAAGATATATGTCATAAACAAAGAAAACCAATGATAACAACACAACTCGAGAGCAGATAAAAAAAACTCCAAGGTACAAGTATAAAATTCAAAGGATAGATAAAACTTGAAACATCTAATATGTGTGATATATAGGAAAATCCCACCATCTCATTACCAGCTACTAGTACCCAGCTGACATAAATCTCACCACCTCAATACAGAACCTTGCCTTTTACTACATCAAAAGACAATATAATATCTACACACTTCCAAATGGGTGTGCATGGTGTGAGATAAAAAGTCCCATTCGGATCCCACCCAGGTTTTCTATGTCATGTATCCTAACAATAATTCAAATATTCTCTATTTAAAAAAAATGGCATGATACAAAACCAAAGATTAATTTCCACAAATCATTCCACATTTATCAAAAATAGGTATATCAAATCCAAAAAAAATACAAAACTAAATCATAGGTATGTATTCTAAGGATAACCCACAGTTATTCTAGCTAGGTCACTCATATATCAATATTACTAGTGTTCACTAAAAGTCCCTAGAACCCATGTATTAAAGTCCAGGGAATAAGGGATCACTCAAGAAAGTAAACTCTCCTACCATGTTTATCAAGTCCAAGAGCCAAATTCTTCTTAATCTAGAAATAGGTAACACTCAAAAAAGTGAATCCCACTAGCAATATAAAAAGATGAGACCCAATACCACACCTTCCACCTTAGTGCTCAAGAATCTAATGTGATACATTTATCAAATCATTTCAAAAGAGATTATATATTCCACAATACAATTAAAACACATTTTTTCCATCAAAACATACTTTGAAAGAACCTTTTCAAAATTCATTTCACAATGCCTTAAAAACATATTTATTTTACCAAAACATGGTGAAAATCCATCTTTTATCAAGATCCATTTACACACACAAATAAACCAACATCAAATCATGATAATTTATTTAGAAAATATTTTAAAATTTAAGATAAATCAATGATTTATATAACATAGGTTAGAGATGGAACCGCCAACCTCAAAATCAGGTCACACGCTACCCGTAATAGGATCCACACACCATAAGGGACACATAACAACAAATGGATGGCATAGAATTGATTCCCACATCTCATAATCAAATTATATAAGAAAAATGTTCAGTGGAGAGGATGTATCAAAACATACCTCAAGGAACTCGCATGTTTCACCACAACCAATATAAGGGATAAACTCTATAAGATGATCATATAATGGATCTATAAGGGATCAAAGAAGCATTAACACATGATCACAAATTTCATAAATGTGTCCCAACATCACTACAAAAACCAAGAGAAACAAAGAAGAAGAAAGGTCCAACTTACCTAAAGGGAGAAAACCAACCATGTTAAAGATCAATCATGCCAAACAGAGTGATCCTAAGGGGATGAAACACCCAAACTCACTTGTAAGGAACCTAGGGATTAAGGGATATAGATGAATAATGAATGAATAGGGATTTACATTATTAGAAAATAAAAACCCATAGGGCATGATGTATTTACATCATAAATCCTAGGTTTTTGAAATAAATCTATCATTCCTCACCTACACTGAAAAACACATTTTCTTGGGTTAATTTATCCCAAGAAACACATTTACAATGTAAAAGGGTTTACAGTGTGTATTGATTTTATGCGAAAAAAATTTTCATGACTTGTTCTGGATGACATATTTACACTATAAATTAAAATTTTACAAAGTAAAGGTTCCTTGAAGGTATCACACATCCTAGGTTCTACTGAAACTCACATGAGATCTCTTACACCATACAAACCCAAAAAATGAACCCTAAAACTTTAAAAGGAGAGAGTTCCTTTTCTACATGATGTTATAATCTCCCCACCATATAAATTTTTGTCCCTGATAAGTCATGTGGAAGAAGAATACCCCAGAAAGAGGTGAGGCCACACCTCCCTCGTTGATGACTCATGCTCCCAAGTCTCATGAGATTCTGATATGTGTCTCCATAACACTCTAACCAATTGAATAGAATTCCCAAACAAGACTTATTCCTAAGAATCAATAATCTCCACTGGGTTTTCCACAAAGGAAGAATATGGTTTTAACTCAATCTCTTCCCAAATAATAACATGAGATGGATTAGGATGGTACTTCATGAGATGAGATACATGGAAAAAATCATGGATACTTGTCAACTGAGCCAGAAATTCCAACTGATAAGAAACCTACCCAAACCACTCAGTGAATTGAAATGGTTAAACATGTTTCGGAGCTATATTTCCCTATTTCCCGATCTGATAGTGACCCAAACAAGGTTAAACATTCAAGAAAACTTATATGCTAATGGAAAAATACAAAGGATGAAGTCTCCAATCCACATATAATTTTTGCTAACTCTAATCTATAACCTAGAGCCGACATGTATCTTGGAACCTCATCAAAATATCTAGAACAAGAATAATTCCCATGATAAATGTATCATCTAGCTCTTCCCAAAAATAGGTGACCTGCATGGGTGACCATAAAAAGCCTTAAAGGGTGTCATTATGATCGAATAATGATAACTGTTATTATACGTAAACTCATCCAATATCATATTATTGTCCCATGATCCACCAAAATAAAAGACATGAACATGAAGCATATCCTATAGGATCTGAATATTATGCTCCATCTGATCATCCTTCTGTGGATGATAAGTTATTCCCAATAGAACCTGAATCCCCATCACCTCTTGGATACTCCTCCAGAATCCAAGAGTCAACCTAGGATACCTATCTGAGAAAATGGAAAAGGATACCCCATGTAATCTCATAATCTCATGAATGTAAATCTTAAATAAATATTCAACTTTGCTGGTGTCCCTAATAAAAATTAAATGAGCTTATTTCTATAACTAGTCAAACACCATCCAGATAGCATTCCTCCATCAAGGAGTTTATGGAAGTCCTAAAAAAAGTCCATAGACACCATGTCCCATTTCTAAACTAGTACCGAAATAAATTGGAGCATACCATAAGGATTTATGTGATCTATCTTTATATACTCACAGGTGTACCAATGGGACACAAAATCAACAATGTCACACTACATACCCGACCACCAAAAATGTCATGTCATGTTATAATACATCTTCATCATGCCAGGGTGAAAAACCCATGAAGAACTATGTAAATTATACAGCACTAAATTTCCCATAGTTTGTGTGATAAAAAACAAATTCCTAAAATTAAGAATACCATTAGAAGGGATATACAATATATAAATGGTCTCCCCACTATAAAAGGTTTTCTTAATTCCTCTAAACTCATCATCATACTGCTGACCCTATAAAATAGACTCAATGAGTGATGATGATAACTAAACATTTGTTAGAACCATACCTAAATCATCCCCTAGAGTATCTAGATGCATCTGTGTGAAAATAACCATTATGTTTCACTCCTCCTTTAACTCTAAGATAGAATTTGGTGGAAATTTCCTATTAAGAGTGTTTTTGAAAACATTCCCCTTTCCTAGGGTTTAAGTGATTTCAAATTCAAACATATATTGGTATTCTACCTAGTGTATCATTCTGCGATTCAAATCCTTTTGAGAGAAGATATATATTAGACACTTATGATCATAAAATATGGTGAACCTCTCCCCAAAAAGATAATTTTTCTAATATTTAAGTGAATGCATAACTGCAGTAAGATCAAAAACATGAGTAGGGTAATTTTTCTCATGAAGTCAAAGCTGATGAGATTTGTAGGACAAAACGTGATCATACTATATAAGCATGCAACTAAGACTAGAACCATGAGCATAACAGTACACCACATACCCCTTACTAGGCTTAGATAATATCAAAATAGAATCTGATGTCAGAATTCATTTTAACTCATCAAAATAAGTCTATCATTTTTCATCCCATATGAATTTCCCCCATTTCATGGTAAGAGTGGTCAAATGTGACAAAATATTCAAGAAATTCTTGATGAACCATCAATAGTATCCATCTAAAACTTGGAAGTTCCATATCTCAAAGATGTTTTGTGGATACTACCATGAAAAAAAACCTTTACCTTCTCAGGATTGAATGATAGGCCATGTTCAAAAATCACATGCCCCAAGAACTTCACTTCTTGGATCCAAAAAACTACATTTTGATAGATTCCCATAAAGGCAGTGACCCCTCAGGATCTCCAAAACTAGATTAAATTGGTTCTCATGCTCACTCTTATATCTTGAATAAACCAAAATATTTTCTATAAACACCATGAAAAAGGTGTTGAGATACTGATGGAATATCTAGTTTATCAAAGCTATAAAAACTATAGAGGTGTTAGATAGACAAAAATTCATCACAATATACTCATAATCTCCATAACATATCCTAAAATTTGTATTCATAATATCAGACTCTTGAACCCTAAGCTAATGATAACTCAATCAAAGATAAACTTTTTAAAATCACATTGACCATGATTAAACAATTCATTCTCATGATGTAGAGGGTACTTATTCTTAATTGTTACCCAGTTAAACTTTTTATAGTTCACATAAAAATGAAGTGAACTATAAGCCTTCTTGGAAAATATCATAGGGGATTCCCATGATGAAATTATAGGGTGAAAAAAACCTTCCTCCATCAAATCGCCCAGCTGGATTTTTAGCTCTTTCATCTCCAATAGTGTCATTGAATAAGAGAGTATCGAGATCATATATGTACCCAAAACTAGATCAATCATAAACTCTACCTCCCTTACTATAGTAAAACCATATAATTATTCTGGGAAGACATCAGTAAAGTATCAAACAACTGAGGGAAGGTCGTAAAAAGAGGAAACATCATTGGTATGAACTATAATGGTGGAAAACAAAATCCTGAGCATTAGGTGGAAAGGTCTTGTATGACTATAACTAAGATACCACTCTCCATGAAACACATGATAGGTCCCATAATTATCAAATAACAAAACATGATAATGATAACAATCAATCTCAACATAGTTAAAAACTAGCCAATCCATCCCAATGATGACATCGAATAAATCCAGATAGAGATCCAATAAATCCCATACTAGATCCACATAAATTATTAAAATATAAAAAGACAAACATCAAAACCCCTACTCTTTCCTATCTCCAAGAGGCATCACAAAATCTATAACAAAGGAAACAAGATCCATTGGAATTTTTATCACATCAAAAAAATGGGAAGATATAATGAGTGTGAGGAACCTATATCAAATAAAGTAGTTTTTATAGAAGATTGAATAAAAATGGTGTCTCTCGCTATCATTGGGCCCACATAAACCTCCATCAAAAACTCATCAACTACATGAAGGTGCTTCAATACTGATGAATTTTTTTATAGCCCTATGTATTTTGAATCTTTTTACTGTGATGTAGTGGTCTTTGGAGATAAAGATCACTGATCATAATAGGGAATAGACATAGCCTAGAAGAACCACTAAATGTGGCCTTAGCAGCCGCATGAATTGTAAATATTCGTAGGTATGGTAAAAGTATGCTCAATGTGCCCTTATTTTACATGCTAATAGAATATCAAGGGTATAATATCAGCTACTGCTAATGGTGTAGTGGATTCCCTCTATTGTGAACCACCTCCACCACCCATGAGATTATCATGCCACTTCCTCTTCTTTCCCTAGGCACCACTGAAACTATCACTAGGAGGAAGAGAATAACTATCAAAGTCAATATTTTCCACAATATTCATCTCTTCCATCATTTACCTATCTACTATGTCAACATAGGTGGTAATATTTATCATATAAAACTATGATTATATATCTGTTCACATCCCCTATAGGTATTTTTTTCTCTAAACTGATCATTTATCGTCACCTCCTAATAAAAAAAGAACCAACTCCTCAAAATGATTGGTGTATTCTATCACCAAATTATATCCATGCTACAAGGATAGGAACTCTGTATAATTTTATATCTTTAGAGACTCTAGGAAGAACTTCTAAAATAATAGTATTAAAATCCATTCAATCTTAGCTCACATGATGATCCTCATGTACCATGGAATCCCACCACCGCTTGTTAGGACCCTTAAGACTGAACATCCCACACTTCACCTTGATATCCTGAAGTCTATCTAGGAAGTCAAAGACCTAATATATCTTTTAAATATATTACTACACCTCTTTTGGATCATTAATACCTCTAAATTATGGGGTATTCTCACATAGGAACTCTCAAACTTGATCTTTGACTCCTCCCACTCTTTGTTATTCCTCAATAGCTAGGTTCTGAATTCATGGTACATTCTGTTCCATGGAATAAACTACCTGAATGATATATTGTATTATATTTTTATCTAGAGGAGGATTACCTTTAGGAGAATCTAATGCACCCTCCTATGGAACTCTTAAAAGATGTCTCAAAGGCATGATACTACACACTATAAATGAAAAAAAATCAAGAAATAGGAAAATATTAGTTTAAACCAGATAAACAAAATAAAAAATGAGATCCAGATCAAAAACCCTAGCATAAGGAGACATTCATCCCAACATCCCATGGTAACTTGAATCTTTTCATAGTAAGATATGGTTATGAACTTACTGGAACCTACCTCTCAAGTCCCTAAAATACTATCTCCAGTCTACCAAACATCCCAAGATAAGGACTCTTGAGAAAAAAATGACCTTTGATACCAATTTTAACAAACTGACTCGGGATATCATCTAATGTTGTCACTCGAACGGATCCACCATAGACCCTAAGATATTTCCCAATACCTATGGGTTGGATACTAGAACCAAAGCATCAAACAAAAATAGAGGGAATTATTTCACCCAACCTAAAATAAGATATCTAACATATATATTGTAATTTCTTGAGTTGGGAGCTACTAAATGGTGCCCCGATCCGATGGGTCATAGGGCCATAAAAAACCTCCACATATTCCAGAGGCTTATGACTAGTAGTGAGGGTATAAGGTGTTATAGTGGGGAGACTATACCCTCATAATAAAATTGTAGCACTGTGGTGTAATCACATCAATCAATAGCAGAATCATATCAAATATCTAGTAGTGGAAGATAAAACATCCAAAATATTGTAATGGTAATAAAACCAAGACAAAAGGAAATATCATATACAAGATGAATATGTCATGTATCTTTACAAAATGGAAGGTAATACATGCGAACAATCATCAATACAATACATATATCAAAAAAAGATGAAAAATTACTATCTCTAGATAGCATCATGAGCATAGCTCGGTCCTCTACTCCCCTACTCCTATGCACAATCAATCAAGCCTCATAAAGAAGTCACTTTCCCTAGTCCCTATATGCATCCATGAAGTCTGTCTAGGTACCCAATAAAAGCCCAAATGGGGTATGATATAACACTCAGTAAGACACCACTAACAGTGTCTATAAAAAGAATAGTCTATTTATATAAAGTAGTACAATATATAACTATAATGTATATGAATAAATAGGTGTGATAATTTCCATACAAAAAGGATCACTATGAACCAACAACTTTAAACACTATATAACTATAAATCATGATAAATCATGAGTAATACTATTTGTTCTAACAACTATAATTGATCACCCATAACAAGGGCTATCTGTAAAGCATGATAAAACATCCATTGTAGCCTATGTAGAGTAATCTAGTGTCAAAACCAATAGATGTATCTAAAGATTAGTAATGTTCAAGTAACACCTGGTGATTTGGATCCATGGATTTGAAATGTCCATAACATCCAATGTAGTCTAAATCCATGGAGTATAAATGTCCATGTAATTCAATATAATTCTAGATCTATGGAGTAGAAATTTCCATGGACTCCAATATAATCATAAAAATTCTATTAATCATTTCATAACCCATTTCATGATCATATACAAGCCATGTGTTCATCCAAATAATTCAAAATTTTCCATTTAAACCATTTAACAATTTTGATAACATGTAATAACATGGAAAGAGATTTATAATCCTTCTCCTAATATCTAATTCAATTCATTAAGTCTCTCAATAAGATGGTGATCTCAAAATCACCCAAAGGGGTGGTAAACCATGAGGAAGATACATAAACACACCTCACAGGTGGTTCTGGTTGAGGTTGATGTAAGAACCCAAATCTTCTTTTCAGGTATGTCTTCTTTCTTCTGGTCATTATTGAGAAAAAGGGGAATCTCTGGAAATTTCTGAAGTACACATCATGTACTTTATGAGTAAACGATGTGTACTGGGTCGCCGTAGGAGGCTATGTGCTATCCGTGTGATGGTCAGACACACGGCCATGTGGGGGTGACCTGGAGGCCGCCTAAATCATAGTACGGAAACAGCAATTACACGCCATGTACTTCCAAAGTACACTCCTTGTATTTTCTTTTCTTTTCATTAAACATACTGGGGTCATGTCAAATCACCAGAAACACATTCTTCTAGACCTAGTTTGTCTGAGAGCTCCCATACGGTCGTGATCTTCCTTTGAGCCCTCGACTGAGCATCTGATCTCCGATTCGACCGCCGTCAATTGAGTTGGGATCGCCTCAGTAAACTCTCTCTTTTGCTTGAGCTTCATTTACCATTTCCTCCTCCTTATCAGGTTATCCTCTATTGAAATATTTATACGTTTTTTGTAGATATTTTTCATTATAAGGTGATTAAAGCCCTAAGACTCAGGTATATTGATCTTCCAACGCCGAGGTAGGTGGTTTGTGCCTTTCTGTTGAAATTATTTGAGTTATATGTGCAAAATCACCAATACCCATGAAGGGGGTATTGCATGTTTACTGTTTCATCCCTATTTTTTTTCTATGCTTGTATGCTTGTATGATTGAGTAGAGGTTAATTGAATGTGAATAGGGTCAATTTCTATGCTTTGGAAGTGTTTTCCCATGCATGATTTTCTGTTTTGACCGTTCGGTCAAGTTTGCCTATTAGGCTACTATTTACCTTCCATGCCTAGTATAGTAGGATGAGGTGTTTATATCCTTACATGATGTTATGTTATATATTATTAGACAAGTAGTTCTTGAGGTTTACTTTGTTCGATACGCATTGTTATACCTGCTTGACTTACACAGGGTCGTGAGAACCTAGTGTAGTAGACCATAGGAAGAATGGATGTAAGGGCTTCTCCAGAGTGTCAGTTTTACTTACGATGTAAGACCATAGGGGGAATTGACAAAAGTGCTTCCTCAGAGTGTCTATAGTTAATCGACGTGGGCCATAGAGGGAATGTGACGTAAGTTCTTCCCTAGAGCGCCTTTAGTTACTGATACGAGACTATAGGAGGAATTTACGGGGAGTACTTCCTCAGAGAGTCTATGATTAAGCTGAAACAGAGGGGTTAGACTGAGTGTACTGCCTAGAGGGTTGCTTATGTTACTAGGTAGGACTATAGGGGATAGGTTTTGAGTACTTCCCAGAGGGTTACCTTTTGTGTTTAGTTTCTTTCTGGTGTTTCTAGGTATGACCAGAGAGGATAGGTTGTGAGTACTTCCCAGAGGGTTACCTGTTTTTGATTACCTATTTTGATTAACTATTGATTGATATATGAAACTGAATGCATTGAAACTGTGGATTGTTTACTGCAGAGTACTTCCTTGTTTACTGCTTTTTGTACTTATTACCTGCCATATTTTCACTGACTGTTAGGCACAGATCTTGTGGTGGTTGCCTAATGGGATTTAGTCTCACACCCTATTTGGTCCATGATTTTGGGCCCAACATACTATATTGTTGTAGGTATAGATAAGGTAAAGTTCCCTTCTACTTCAGGTACTTGATCTTCTTTGGAGCCAGAGAGCATGGGACTAATCCTTGGCTTACGATGTTGTGGAGTTGTTTACTATTTTTCTTGTACTTTGGTTTAGTACTGTATTTCATTATTGTGACATTATTGGCTTCTTTCCTATACATATGTATCATGCATCATTATATATGTGTTCTCCAGTTATTTATTTCTTCAATCTTCCACTGTTTACTTTTTTATGGATTATTCTTGCTTCCTCTATTTCCATTTGTTTTACTTCTGCTGTGTTACTCTTCCAATGAGGGAATAGTTTCCCCACTATCACACCCAAGGCCCTCGCTGCTAGTCAGAAGCCTCTGGTGTTCGAGGAAATTCGCTTGAGGCCATGTGACAAACTGAGTACGGGGCACCTCTAGGAAGCTTCTAGAACCAAGACATTACAAAGTGGTATTAAAGGAATTATTTTCTTCTTGACTTACTATTTGGAGCCTATAGCTAGAGATAGGAAGTAATAGGTACTTGGTAATAAGCTGTGTCCAGGAGTAGCTAACCCATGTATAGGGAAAAGACAATCTACCTCAGTTATTGAAATATTTTCTGGTTCTGAAATTTTACAGTTGATTTGATTTTCATCGTTTGGTGACTCACATGTATTGTGTTTTTATCGTTGATGTTATTAAGGTTCTATTTTTTTTGCAACCCGATGAGATGAGGGTATTCCATCTCATGCATCATATAGGTACTTGCTATAAATCACATGTGATGCATTCTTTCCATGCCATTTAGAGTGCATTAGCGATTCCAAGTTGCTGTAATAGATGTTGTGTAGAATATACATGTTGTTGTGATAGTTTCCTTGATAAAATACCTATTGTTTAATAGGGTATTGTTTGTGTAAGGTTTTGTTTGAATGAACACCAAACTTTGGTTCTTGAGGTGTTATGGGCCCTCATGGACTGGAATTTGGTGGATCATTGACTTGTTTACCTTGTTTATAACATGTATGCGATGCCAAGATTTGATTCATGGGGAGTATGGTCCCTCACAGATCCGAATTTGGCACCTTAATGTTGTTTTAGTGTTTTCTGGCTTCTGTAGTAGTTTCTGAGGCTTACTGTCTGGAAAAACCTAGAATACACGGCGTGTAATGCTAAATACACTCCATGTGTTCTTCTATTCAGGAATAAACTATTTTTCATAAGTACACGTCGTGTACTATATGTACACGCCGTGTAGTCTATAACCGTGTCTCAGACTATGTGGGCGGGGACACAGGGTTTGGAATCTTTAGTAAGACATGTTGTGTATAGGATGTACACACTGTGTCGTAGAACCGTGTAACCAGCTGTGTCACTCACAACACGGCTCAGAAAAATCTTCTTAGTACATGCCATTTTCATATGGAACACGCCATGTGGTGTAACCCAGGTACCCATCCGTGTATCTAACAACACAGGTTGGTGAGGTTCTTCTAGTAAACACCATGTTTGGCACTAACACACTGTGTAGTCTCGTTATAAGTAGAACCATGTGGCTTAGCTTTGTAGAAGGACTCGGGCAAGGGAAGAGGATTCAAGTACATTTCGTGTGTTTGGTGAACATGTCGTGTGTATGGGGTGTTACACAACCAGTTCTGGCAGTAGTACATTCCCATGTGAATCGCTGAAGGGAACACACTGTGTAGGGGTTATACATGCCGTGTAGTCATGTTTTGTAAAAAACCTGAATGCTTTACTTCTCATGTTCCCTTCTTATGATTTCAGTTTTTAGACCTTGATAATCTTGATCTAAGGTGTACATTTGACCATACAGAGTCATTCCACTGAGACTTCCTCCGGTTGTACATCAGTTGCAGGGTAATGATCAAACACTGGATATGGATGATTAGGTACTACCTGTAGATCCTTCTGTTGTACCAGTATCAGAACCAGCCATTATCCCGAACATAGGTGCTGATTCACATTTTAGGGAAGGCTTTATGAGGATGGTCCAAACCTTTCAGGGAGTATCGCCTCCTTCCCTGTCGATGGCACAATTGAAACGGATCGTTCAGTAGTAGCATCCTCCCAATTTCTCAAGTGATGGAGAACCCCAAGATTTAGATTCCTGGATGGAAGCCATGATGACGATATCTGAGCATCTGGAGATACCTCCAGAGAGGAGGGTGAATCTCGCTACATATATGATTTAGGATTCCACCAAGAGATGGTGGGATGTGATCTCACAGGTGGTACATCGGCAGGTTATAGCTAGGGAGAAGTTCCATCGTATCTTCTATGACTACTTCTATCCAGAGACCTTGAGGGCCAATCGATCCCAAGAGTTTATGAGTCTGGAGCAGGGTACTCTTTTGGTTATGGAGTGTTCCTCTCGTTTTACTGAGTTGTATCATTTCACGTCTATTCCAGGAGGTAATCAGTTATTCCTGGAAAGGAAGTTTGAGGATGGTATGAGGTACGACATCTGATCACAGGTAAACATCTTCAGGTTGAATTCTATCACTTTTATCGTCAACCAGGCGTTGATTACAGAGCATAATCTGAGAGATTCTGGAGTTGTGAGCCAGTACGGCTCGGCATCTGGAGTTATTATTCCTCCTACTGACATAAGGAAGTGTCGTATGGATTCTATGTGCGGAGATCCAAGGAGGCGAGATACTTCTTATGGTAGTAAGGTGGTGTGCTACCAATGCGGGAAGAGCGGGTATAAGAGGACACACTTCCCGAGAGACCTAGTGGAGTGCCGATCTTGTGGCAAGATGGGTCATCTTCAGCGCTTCTGTCAGATCTTCTCACCAGTAGCTATTGACAGGGGTTCTTTTATGACTCCTCGTTCAGAAGCAGCACCACTAGTTTCCCACCAGTCTGGGCACTGGAGTTATTCTGGTCATTCCGGATAAGGTGGAGGTCATGGTCGTGGAATCCAGTTGCCTGGTTTTTAATGACAACATAGTGGATCAACTCAGGGTGGCCAGATAGGGTCACAGGGTCATGGAGCAGGTCAAACTTTTTCAATGGATCAAAACCAATAGGAGCAGGATCTTGGGCCCTCTATAGTGTGAGGTACGATCTTAGTAGCCTCAGTTTTAGCTTCTTCTCTTTTCTATATAGGGGCTTCCTATATCTTTATATCTATTACAGTTGCGTAGAGTCCTGGGCTCTGCATCTTTTATTCTGATGATGTCTTGACACTATACACTTCATTGGGGACTAGAACGGTGAGTGTACATCAGTTCAAGGAGTTCCCTCTAGAGGTTGGTGGGTGTCACTTTTTATGGGACCTCTATGTCCTAGAGATGATAGGCTATGATGTCATTTTCAGAATGGACTGGATAGTTCCCTTCCAGGCAATCATCGACTGTTATCACTACAGGGTGAGTTTCATATCACCAGAGGGTGGATCTTTTCTTCATAAGGGCGAATGGGATGTCCAAGAGAGTAGAGCAGGACCCGAGCATCATGGATTAGGAGGAGTTATAGCCCAGATTTCTAGTCTATATCTGGATGACCAAGGGATTTCACTGATGGAATTTCCTCTAGTGGTGGATTGTTTCAGAGATGTCTTTATAGAAGACTTTTCAGGTTTTCCTCTAGAGCATGTGGTAGACTTTTCTATTGAGCATGTTTCAGGAGTGGAACTGGTGTCCATTCCTCCTTATAGGATGGCTACACCAGAGTTATAGGAGCTCAAGAATAAGTTGTAGGAGTTTCATGCAAAGTGTTTTATCTGACCTAGTACTTCTCCTTGGGGTTCTCTTGTACTGTTTTCGAAGAAGGCGGATGGTACTCTCCGACTTTGTGTGAATTATCAGAAGCTGAACCAGTTGACAGTCAAGAACCAATATCCCTTGCCAAGGATTGATGATCTCTTTGATCAAATTCGAGGAGACTGGGTGTTATCGAAGATTGACTTGAGGTCTGGTTACCATCAGTTGTGTGTTAGACCTAGGGGTGTCCATGGGTCAGGTTGGGTCGGGTTAGGGGGGTTTTGGACCCGACCCAAGCAAAAGAGGTCGGGTCGGGTTGGGTCGGGTCAGGGATGTTTTTCAACTCTGACTCGACCCGACCCAACCCATCTCAGTTCGGGTTGGTTTGATCGGTTTATGGCTTAAAAAATCATATCACTTATTTGGGATCTTGTCCAGCGGGTTGATCGGGTTATGGAAAAAAAACATCACGGGTTGCAAGCTTATTTGGTATCCCACCCCGTGATCGTGTTACGTCTTCCTCTTTCAGTCGGTTCATCTTCCTTGCCATGCCGCCAGGATCCATGCGATGGATAGAACACCCATAGCTCGATGCCCTATGATGACTCGATTCTCATAGTCACCACACACCCACAACTACCACCCTGACGAATTGACACCAACATCCGCTGCACTAAGATGAATCGAAATCCCAAAACTATTGCCCTACGGTGAATCGACACACATAACCATCGACTTTTGATGAATCAATGCTGAAACCCACAGCCATTACCTTGTGATGAATTGATTCCCATAACCTATGCCCTGTGAAGAATCGATTCCCACAGCCATGACCCTGTGATGAATCAACAAAAAAACACCAATCACCTGTAGGTAGTAGCCGAGGTTGGAGGTGGTTGAAAAAGATACAGATATGAAGGCGGTGTCAAATCAGATCTTCTTTAATTCTCCTCTGATTCAATAAGATTTAGGGAAACAGTTGTGGTAGAGATGAAGGTGGTGTCAAAGGTGAAGAGGGTAGATATAGGTGAGGTGCGGCGTAGACAGTGAAGGAAAAATACACCGATGAGGGTGAGGGAAATGGTAGAGGTAAAAGGGGGAAGGCAGCAGCATGGGTGAGGGTGAGGGTGAGGACATTGGATCGATAGGTGGGAGGGAGAGGCGGTAACCACGATGGGAAGGCAGGATAAGTCGAGTTGTTTGGTCGGGTTGGGTCAATTTTTTCCCAACCTATGACCCGACTCGACCCGAACACATTACAATACAACCCGACCCAACCCATGGTATTATTTTTTTAACCCGACCCAACCCGGTCGGGTTGGGTTAGGTTCGTCAGGTTGGGTCGGGTCTGGACACCCCTAGTTAGACCATTAGATATACCTCTTACAGCCTTTCGGAGTAGGTATGGCCTATATGAGTATATGGTTATGCCGTTAAGTTTCACGAACGTGCCTGCTGTTTTCATGGCACTGATGAACTAAGTGTTCCAACCAAACTTGGATTCCTTCGTGGTGGTTTTCATGGATGATATCTTGGTGTACTCTCACACTTGACATGACCATGCCACACATCTTGAGATCGTTTTGAGTACACTGAGAGAGCATCAGTTATATGCTAAGCTCTCAAAATGCCACTTTTGGATGGATCAGATTCACTTCTTCGGTCATGTTATCTCTGAGACAAGAGTGTCAGTAGACCTAGAAAAAGTGAGAGCAGTAGTTTCATGGGAGCAGCTGAAGAACGTATTTGAGGTACGAATTTTTATAGGGCTGGCTGGATACTACAGACGCTTCATTCAGGACTTTTCATGCTTAGCAACACCACTGACGGGTCTAACTAAGAAGGGTGCAAAGTTCTTGTGGTCATATTCTTGTGAGTCATCCTTTCAGGAGATAAAAGGGAGGTTGAATTCAACACCGATACTAGTGTTGACAGAGTTGGGCAAGATCTATACCGTGTACTATGATGCTTCAAGTATCAGGCTAGGAGTTGTGATTATTTAGGGAGAAGGAGTCGTTGCGTACGGGTCTCAGTAGTTGAGACCGCATGAGAAGAATTACCCGATGCATGATCTTGAGTTGGCTGCAGTTTTTCATGCCTTACGCTATTGGAGACATTACCTTTTGGGAGAGAATTTTGGGGTTTTCACTAACCAAAAGAGTCTCAAGTACATCTTCACTCATCATGATCTGAATTTGAGATAGCCAAGGTGGGTTGAGTACCTTCAGTCTTTTGACTTTGAGCTTGCTTATACGCCTGGGATAGGAAACGCAGTGGATGATACGTTGAGTAGGAGGACTCAGATAAAGGAAGTTCAGGAGGCCAGTAGTGAGTGGAATCTTATGGATCTATTCTCTGAGATTCATTTGGAGGTTCATGACAGACAGGGGAATACGTTTCTTTCTTCTATAGTTGTTACCTCTACCCTTATTGATCGAGTGCGAATGAGGCAGCTATCAGACTCAGAAGGCCTAGTCCTACGAGAAAGCATGTCAGGAGAGGACCCTATTCCTAGATATACCATAATTGGGTATGAGATCTTGTGTTTTCATGGGTGTGTATTGATTTTAGTAGACATACGCAATGAGTTGATGCGGGACTTTCATTCCTCAGTTTGGGCAGTTCATCTTGGTGTCACCAAGATGTATCGTGATCTACACCATCAATACTGGTGGATAGGTATGCAGAGAGATGTTTCTGGTTTTTTCATGAAGTATTCCACCTGTCAGCAGGTGAAAGCAGAGCATCAACGACCATCAGGGCTTTTGCAGCAGTTACCCATTCCAGAGTGGAAGTGGAATGATGTCGCGATGGATTTCGTGACATGTTTATCAAGATCGCCTCGAGGGAATGATGCGGTTTGGGTTGTGATTATACACTAAATGAGGATAATATTAATTGTTAATATATATAATATTCATGTTATTTATTATCCATAAACACTATTTTTAGTGCATTTTACACTTTGAACATCATTTCACATTATGATTGTAATTCCTTCTTAAAATCCACTATTATGTGGTATAGTTTTAAACATAATTTAAAGTACCCAATGATCTTGATTTTATTTTCATATTTAATTTTCAGGTTTATAATTATATTGGGAATGATTCATACTAGTGTATTGTGGAAGATTCACATTGGAAGACCACCAAAATGAGATTTCATGCAAACAATTTTGGAGAAGGCGGATTGGACACCAGCCCACTGATGAGAATGTGGGGCCCAACATACAAGCCCAATGAAGTCCAAATTTCATGGGATTATAGAAGACTTATATATTAACAAATCATTTATTAGGATCCAGAGCTAATCCATCCTCTATTTTGGTTATTTAGGTGGCCCAAGTTGAAGATAAAATTTTGGGCCAGATTCTGCGGCCCATAAAAACATCCCACCATTTTACACATATCTTGTTAACCATAAACTATTTTTGGCTGAAACTTTACATAAGGTTAGGGAAAATCATGAGATTTATTTTTTTCTTCTATGGACCACTCCAATTCGGCCATATATAAGGCCTTATGGGTGCATCTTTTCTATGGTTTCAAGATGGCTGCCAGCTCGGGTCAAGAGTGGAAAAGTCCAAATTCCACAAGCTTTACACCACCCTAGGCCTACCATAATCAAGTGGGATGCTTTGTAATGTTTGAGGCTCGACCCAAGTCTCCCAAAATTCCTATTTAAGGCAGTGGTGATGGAGTATTTTTTCATCTTTGATCTTTGTTTTCATCTTAATGTTATGCTGCCAATTTGATGATGTAATTGCTTTCCCTCAATTGTAAGTTCCTTGAATTACCTTAGATTCTTTATAAAATTTCTTCATATTATCTTTTTATATTATTATTATTATCACTTTGATACCATTTCCTCAAGGTGTGAACTTTTTCATACCAAACCTTGTGTTATTATCACACAATGGTGCAGTGATTGTTATTTCATTATTTTTTTTACTTCTCCAATTCCTCCCTTATGAGTCTACTTCCCGCTTACATTGAAACCATAGCATCAATGGAGGGATAAATCACTTATGGGTTGATCCAAGGTATTATCAATGGGATGGATTGGATTTTATTTATCACTACCTTAATCACTAATCACTTCTTTAAAATGATATTTTTATTTGATGATTTTAAAACTTCTTCACCCTTATTGAATTTTAAGGCCACACACTTCAAGTGCTAATATGAACCTTTACCTTTGAGTTCTCAAAGCCTTGATCCTTCAAGTTTATAGGTTATTAGTATTAGGGTGTGTAGGAATTAAACCAATGAGTGATGATTTTTTTTATCTTCTTAAATGAACTCATCTCAAATATAAGTAATTGAAATAGTTGAAAAGGGAATGTGTCCAATCCACCCCAAGTGATAACCTAGGATCAACTCATACTTTAAAATTGAATTAACTTCAGTGTCTTAGAGTTCACTTAAACCCATATAAAATCAAACCACATTGGGAACTTTATATCCAAAAACATTCCATATAATGTACGTGTCTAAAGGTTTCTTCTTAGGTTTCTGAGGATTCGACAACCCAAGCTAAACTACAAGGACCGTTCTACCATCATCTCTTGGGTAAATTTGAGCATGAATAAAATTTTGGCACCATTTCTAGGGACCCAAGTAAGTCATCTAAACACCCATTCTATTCTCCCATATTTATTCTTTTCTCATCCAAATTCTCTTATATTTTCCCTTTCTTGTTTTTTTACTTTTGGCGCATGTCCGCCTACACCCGCGATCAATCAAACCGTCTAGTTAGGGTGGTTAGTACTGGGGTTGGGGAGTCAAGTAAACCAAGGGAACTCTTTCCATTAGATCCTAATATTCCTAACACCCCCGAGTAAAAAATTGATCCCATTTCAATGGAAGGTCTTCAAAGAAACCAACTTATAAACCTGGGTGGGGACCAAAATGGAAACCCAAATGAGGCAACCCCAAACTTGGGGAATGCGGTCGATCAAACCATGAAAGACTACCTAACACCTTCCTAGAACAATTCCCCCTAATGAATTAGACACAACTCCCTAGGATATTCCAACTACATATTTAAACCCCATGTCCTAAACCATCTTCCCACATTCCATGGAATGGAGTCCGAGATTCCCTACCTTCACATTAAGGAGTTCATGACATTGTGGAAACCATGTGTCCCCCACATCAAATAGAATCAGCTAAGATGAGGTTATTTTCTTTTTCTTTAAATGATCGAGCTAAAAATTAGATAAAAAATTTGAGACCATCATCCATACACTCTTGGGACCAATTACAAAGATAATTCTATAAAAAATACTTTCCCCACCACAAAACAATTACACTTAAAAAGATCATCCAAAACTTTTTTTAAAAAGAGGGAGATTCATTCTATGAAACATGGGAGAGGTTCAAGGATACTCTAAACATGGTTCCACAGCATGGTTTTTATATTCCTAAACAAGTGATAATTTTCTATGAAGGGTTGGGTCTGGGGAACAAACAATTCATTGACATGATTTGTAATGGAAATTTTAAAAACAAATCCCCAAATGATGCTTATGACTATCTGGAAAGCCTTGCTGAAAAAAACCAAACATGGGGAACTTCAACTTATTCTGAAAATCCACAAAGAACTACTGGAATTCATACACTTAGATAAGAGGAAAGCCTTAGGGCTAAACTCGCAGCACTCTCTAGGAAGGTTGAAGAGATAGACCTTAGGAAAGTCCATGAAATCCAAATTGTAGATCCTGTTTGCACAATTTGTAACAAACATGAACATAAGACAGACAACTTCCCAACCATTCCATCCATCAAGGATGTTATTTTAGGAGGACCCCCAATGGAAGTAAATTCATTGAACTTTCAAAAGCCTCAATACCAAAACAACTCCAACCCAAGGTATAATGACCACTCAGGCTTCTGTTGGAAAGATAACCAACAACCTAGCCAACCACAGGGACAAAATTCTTACCCCCATCAGAACTACCAAACCCATAACCAGTTCCAAACCCAACCTATCCAATACCAACATCCACCGGTCCATTTTCAACAAACCATCCCTCCTCCAAAATATCCCCCTAGGATAAACCAATCTTCTCAATCACCAACACAAACTGTTCCACAAAGCCTACTAGAACAACTATGCAAACAAATGGAAAAGATGAACTTGGAAGTCTCTTCCCTAAAACAAGAACTTCAAATCATCAAAACTGGAAAGGAACCCATGCCTAATTAGGTAGTACCATCCTCAACTTCAAGGGGAGAGTCTATTTTCACTCAAACAACTCATGAACAACTAAAGTCTGTGACTATTTTAAGAAGTGGGAAATCAATTGAGAAACCTGAACAACTAATTCAGAACCCATCTGAAGAGTCAAACCTGGATGAAAATTCAAATGAACCAAATGATCAAATTGAAAAACACGATAACATTGTCAAAGAAACAACTCTTCAACAAACAACCCCACAACCTGCACCATTTCCTCAATGCATGAGGGGGAAAACCAAGCCTGGATTGAGTGAAACATTGAGAGAAATCTTCTCACAAGTCAAGTTGAACATTCCCCTTCTCGATGTAATCCAAACCATACCTGCCTACTCAAAGTACCTTAAGGACTTTTGCATTTTTAAAATAAAATTTTCACATAAAAACCAAGTCCTTTTGGCAGCTAATGTGAGTACCACCATTCAAGAGACCATTCCTCCTAAGTTGAAAGACTCGGGTTTCCCTTACATCAATGTTGAACTAGGAGAGAGTAAAGTTTTCAAGGCCTTGTGTTACCTAGGTGCTAGTGTCAATCTCATCCCCTATGTTGTGTATTGCTAGTTAGGACTATAAGAGCTCCAACCCACATCTTTCACACTTCAACTTGCTGATCGTAGAATTAGGGTTCCAAAGGGGATTTTAAAGGACGTTCTAGTAAAGGTTGAAAAATTCATCTACCATGTTGACTTCATTGTCCTTTAAAACCATCCAAACTTGGGAAATAAGGAACAAACCCCAATCATCCTTGGTCGTCCTTTCCTTGCAACAATCAACTCTGTTATCCGAGTCCGAAATGGGAACATGAACATTACCTTTGGAAACATGGTTCTATACTTTAACAACTATAATGAAAGCTCACAAATAGAGTATGATGAGGACATTCATGAAGTAAACATGATAGGAAGCATTGATAATGAATCCATAGAACATAAAGGAATATTTGATGGATGTTTAAGTCAGGATGAGATTGATTTCCTTTGTTCACATGAAGGAAGTTTATCTCCTTGGCTTGAATCATTTTAAAATTTCTCTTATGATGAAGTCTTAGGTCCAACAATCAGTGAAACCTTTCAGGAAATCACTTTCATAGAGACCACTCCAACTTCCTTCCCTAAATCTGATCAAGCCAATCTAGTAGCTGAAACTTCTACATGTGGGGAATCAATCCTATATAAAACTCTAGGAAACAAAATTGATCTTGATCCAATGTACAAATATTCTGCTGAAATTTTGAACCAACCTGATCTTGAATTGAAGTAACTTCCCACTGCACTCAAGTATGCCTTCCTAGGGGACAATCAAACACATCTTATTGTCATTTATTCTTCTCTTGAATCCAATCATGAGAGGATGCTTCTAGATGTCCTTAAGAAACATAATAAATCCATTGGTTGGACCCTGTCTAATATTCTTGGGATTAGCCCACTTATTGGGACTCATAGGATTGTTTTGGAATCTGATTCAAAGCCATGTTGTCAACCTCAACGACAAATCAATCCTAATCTAATGGAATTAGTGAGAAAAGAACTTATGAAATTGTTAAAATCTGGTATCATATATCCCATAGCTAAGAGTGAGTAGGTTAGCCCAATCCAAGTGGTTCCCAAGAAGGTAGGAATCACAGTGATAACCAATAAGGATTGAGAGATTCTTCCAACTAGGGTGAGTAGTGGATAGAGGGTTTTTATTGACTATAGGAAGCTAAAATCATTCACCAAGAAGGACCATTTCCCCTTACCATTCATTGACCAAGTCCTTGAGAGAGTGGCAGGTCATGCCTTCTACTATTTATTATATGGGTAGTTAGGGTATAATCAAATTGAGGTCTCCCTAGAGGATCAAGGGAATACTACATTTACATGTCCATTTGGCACCTTTTCTTTCAAACGCATGCCCTTTGGGTTATGCAATTCCCCTGGAACCTTCCAGTGGTGCATGATGGGAATATTCTCAAATATGGTAGGGGATTTTCTTGAGGTATTCATGGATGAATTCCTTGTGTTTTTGGATACATTTGAGGGATGTATGAGGAATTTTGAGAGAGTATTATCAAGATGTGAAGAAAATAATCTGGTCCTAAACTGGGAAAAATTCCATTTCATGGTTAAAGAGGGACTAGTTCTAGGCCATCTAGTCTCGGGTAGGGGGGTTGAAGTTGATAAAGCCAAGGTTGACATCATTCGTCACCTTCCATCACCCAAAACTGTCAAGGAAGTGAGGTCCTTCTTAGGACATGCTAGTTTTTATAGAAGATTCATCAAGGAATTTAGTTAAATCTCTCATCCCCTTTGTGCTCTCCTAGTGAAGGATGCTCCATTTGTTTGGACAAAAAGTTGTGAGGGTTCATTCTTAACCCTCAAATCCTCTCTCACCTCTCCTCCCATCATGAAATCTCCAAATTGGAACCTTACTTTCAAACTTATGTGTGATTCCAGTGAATTATTTGTAGGAGTTGTGTTAGTAAAATGTTGTGATAAAACTCCTTATGTCATTGCTTATGCAAGAAAATCATTAAATGATTCCCAAATCAACTACACTGCCACTGAAAAGGAGTTAATTGATATTGTGTTTTCCTTAGAGAAGTTTAGTTCTTACCTCTTAGGATCCCCCATCACTGTGTTCACTGACCATTCTGCACTAAAATACCTCTTCCAAAAATAAGATGCTAAGGCTAGACTGATTAGGTGGGTCCTTCTCTTACAAGAATTTGACCTCACAATCAAGGATAAAAAGGGTGTTGAAAATGTTGTAGATGATCACCTCTCTAGTATGGAATTCAAAGACAACTCAAATCACCTTTCTATGTCAGATTCATTTCCTGATGAACACCTATACTCTGTGAGTGACTTCCATTGGTATGCCGACATAGCCAATTTCTTAGTTACAGGTGTCATTCCAAAATTCTTAGGGACCCAAGCTCGAAGAAAATTCCTTTCTGATGTTAGACACTATGTGTTTGATGATCCATACCTCTATAAGTTCTGCCCTAAATAAGTCATTAGGAGGTGTGTCCCAGAATCTGAACAAGAGTCCATCCTTAAATTCTATCATAGTGAGGCATGCAGAGGTCACTTTTCCTCTAAGAAAACATCTGATAAGATTCTTCAGTGTGGTCTCTTCTATCCCACCCTCTCAAGGGACTCCTACACATTTTTTCAAAGTTTACCTAGGTATCAATAAGTAGGGTCCATCACAAAAAGGAATCAAATACCACTCACTCCCATCTTAGTGGTTGAAATCTTTGACTGTTAGGGAATTGAATTCATGGGTCCCTTCCTAAACTCTAGGGGATATCTTTACATTCTCTTAGCTATTGATTATGTCTCAAAATAGGTTGAGGAAATTCCCACAAAATCCAATAATCATCAAACTGTGATTATATTCCTAAGAGAAAACATCTTCTCTAGATTTGTAATTCATAGGGATATCATTAGTGATCGTGGAACTCATTTTTGCAATCGTCCATTCTCATCACTCATGGACAAGTATAGAATTTCTCACAAAGTGTCCACTGCTTACCACCAATAGACCAATGGTCAATCTGAGTTATCCAATCGAGAAATCAAACAAATTCTTGAGAAAACTATTAAACCATCTAGGAAAGATTGGTCAATAAAACTCTTAGATTCTCTTTGGGCCTATCAAACCACATATAAAACCATTTTAGGAATGTCCCCATATAGGTTGGTTTATGGTAAAACATGCCATTTTCCAGTGGAGATTGAGTATAATGCCTTTTGGGCAATTAAGAAAATGTATTATGACCTCTCATTGGCTAGAACAAAAAGGAAATTAGATCTCAATGAACTTGAGGAACTTAGGATGGAGGCTTATGAAAATTCAAGGATCAATAAAGATAAAGTACAAGCCTACCAATCTCGAAATCTTAAAACCAAACACATTTTACCAGGTAAACCTCTTCTTTTGTATAGTTCTAAACTTCATTTACACCCAGGAAAGTTGAGGTCTATATAGTCAGGTCCATACATAGTGCATAAGGTGTACCCCCATGGGGCTGTAGAAATTCAAGATCCCACCAATGGTCAAACCTTTAAAGTTAATGGCCATAGAGTCAAACCATTCATTGAACCATTCCAAAAAAATTAATTTGATGAAAACTTGAGTGAACCAACTTTAGATGAGGAAAATAATTAAATAATTAAAGGTCTAAGTAGAGCTAGCGACATTAAACCAAAACGTTTCACGGGAGGCAACCCATGATTTTCATATTTGAGAATCATTTTTTTTAAATAGGATTAATGAATAATTTTGATATTTAAAAATATATATATTGTTTACATGTTCTTCTATTATGAGTATGGATGGGTATAAAAGGGGAGCACCATATTCATCTGTGTCACGTGGCGTGATCCTTGAGTAATACCTTACCCAGAAATTTAAAAAGAAGACAATGTATCATCAGTTTATTTTATTTTATGTGTTTGTAGGTTAAAATAAAAATACAAAAAATAAATAAAAATATAATAATAATAATAATAAAAAGGGACACGTCATAGGTCGTGGGTCAAACCCCATCACAACAGGCGAAGCTGCGGGGATTCGAAGCCGGGAATGAAGGGAGATAGGGGTGCGCGCTTACCACTGACCTACGGCTTTTTGTGATTCCTTATTCTATAATTTTTATATATATACTTATATTTTAATTTCTTTATTATATAAATATATATATATATATAGTTTTTTTGTTTGTTTCTTTTTTTTTCTCCACTAGGGAATTCTTAGAGTGACATTGAGATTAAGGGATTAAAAGGGAGCAGCAAGAATTTCAACTTCAACCAGCAGGTGACTTTATTCCATGATCCTCATTTTCAATTTCCTTTTTGAACTCTCGTTATCTACCTATACCCACTTCTAAATTTTCTTTTCTTTAAACATTGTGGACAGTGTTATTTTAAGTTAGGGGGGAGATAAAATAAAAAATTATTTAGTGTCAAAAAAATGAATGATTTGATGAAAAAAGTGTTCCTTAATAGAAGGAAAATTTTCTTTAACCCTGAACATGGTAATAAAAATTGCACACTTTGAAACTAAATATTGAATAATTTAGCATGCCTTGATTCTGAATTTAATCCTTGTATAATTTCACGAGCATATATTTTGGAAATTGTGATTTTCCAATGTGATATTTCATCATTTATATTTTCATCCAAATAAAAAAAGATCACAATGCACGTACTTTGGATAGTGGGGTATTAGTTTTAAATCATGGGGTCCCCCAAATAAATAGAATAGGTTTGGTGATAATTTTAGTTTTAATATGAGTATTAAATAAAAAAATTAAAAAAACAATAAATTTGCGCGTAAATCAATGAAATGACCTAATGTGTGGCTTTCGACACTTGGGGATCGTGACTCCATAGTTTTCTGGCCCAGAGTTAGTAATTATATCTCTATTTTTGGTAATTTGATTTTTTTGAATGATTTAACTCGAGATGATTCCTGAGTATGTGGGCTTCACTTGGTTCCCTAAGGTCTTTGAGCTTGGGAGTCATCGACAAAGTCTTGCTACAGGGGTTGACTCTTTTGAGTGCAATTTAAATTACCATGGAAAAATTGCAAAAACAAAAAAAAACAAAAAAAATAATACAATAAAAAAATTGAATACTCATCTTAATATTGAAATGTGATTCCACCTAGTGCTTCCATCATTTCCCCCTTGAATAAAGATGAACCCCCATGTCTATTGTGATACACAACACATCCTCATACTTAATTGATATTGGATGAAATATGGAAATGAATTTGAACAAAGGAATGGGCTTGGGATTGGGATCTTCTTATGAAACTATCTTGTATTAAAATATTTTTATGGGTTTCATGATTGTTTGGTATAAGGTTTTTGGGGATCATTGTGGATAAAAATGTTTTTGGAAAAGGGAATTAGAATTTCATATTGTTGAGATATATTTTTCTCGGGATTAGAAAAACTCAAGTTGGGGGTGTGATTAGCCACTAAATGAGGCTAATATTCATTGTTAATATATATAATATTCATGTGATTTATTATTCATAAACACCATTTTAGTGCATTTTACACTTTGAACATCATTTCACATTATGATTGTAATTCCTTCTTAAAATGCACTATTATGTGGTACAATTTTTAACATCATTTAAAGTACCCAATGATCTTGATTTTATTTTCATATTTAATTTTCAGGTTTATAATTATATTTGGAAAAATTCATACTTGTGTAGTGTGGAATATTCACATTGGAAGACCACCAAAATGGGATTTCATGCAAACAATTCTGGAGAAGACGGATTGGACACCAGCCCACTGATGAGAGTGTGGGGACCAACATACAGGCCCAATAAAGCCCAAATTTCATGAGATGATATAATAAATATATAGAAACAAATCATTATTCAGTATCCAGTGCTAATTCGGCCTCCATTGTGGTTATTCAGGTGGCCCAAGTTGAAGATAAAATTCTGGGCTAGATTCTGCGGCCCAGAAAAATATCCCACCATTTTACACATATCTTGTTAACCATAAACCATTTTGGTCTGAAAATTGACATACGGTTAGGGGAAATCCGGATCTTCATGTTTTTCTTCTATAGACCACTCCAATTCGGACATCTATAAGTTCTTCCATGAGAATTTGTTCGGTGGTTTCAAGCTGGATGCCACCTCGGGTCAAGAGTGGAAAAGTCCAAATTCCACAAGCTTTCCACCACCCTAGGCCTACCATAATCAAGTGGGATGATTTTTAATGTTGGAGGATCTACCCAAGGATCCAAAAATTCCTATTTAATGTAGTGGTGATGGAGGAGTTTTTCATCTTTGAGCTTTTTTTCATCTTAATGTTATGCTGCCAATTTGATGTTTTAATCGCTTTCCCTCAATTGTAAGTTCCATGAATTACCTTAGATTCTTTATAAAAGTTCTTCATCTTCTATTTTTATATTATTATTCTTATCACTTTGATACAATTTCCTCAAGGTGTGAACTTGTTCATATCAAACCTTGTGAGATTATCACACAACGGTGGAGTGATTGTTATTTCATTGTTTTTTACTTCTCCAATTCCTCCCTTATGAGTCTACTTCCCACTTCCATTGAAACCATAGCATCAATGGAGGGATAACCCACTTATGGGTTGATCCAAGGGAGTAGAAAGGGGATGGATTGGATGTTATTTATCACTACCTTAATCACTAATCACTTCTTTAAAATGAGATTTTTATTTGATGATTTTTAAACTTCTTCATCCTTATTGAATTTTAAGGTCACACACTTCAAGTGCTAATACAAACCTTTACCTTGGAGTGATCAAAGATTTGATCCTTAAAGTGTATAGGTGATTAGTATTAGGGTGTGTAGGCATTAAACCAGTGAGTGATGATTTTGTTTGATCTTCTTTAATGAACTCATCTCAAATATAAGTAATTTAAATAGTTGAAAAGGGAATGCGTCCAATCCATCCCAAGTGATAACCTAGGATCAACTCATACTTTAAAATTGAATTAACTTTAGTGTCTTAGAGTTCACTTAAACCCATATAAAATAAACCCAAGTTGGCCACTTCATAGCCAAAAACAATCCATAGAATGTACATGTCTATAGGTTTCTTTTTTAGGTCTTTGAGGATTCAACAACCCAAGCTAAACTACAAGGACTGTTCTACCTTCATCTCTTGGGTAAATTTGAGAGTGAATCAGGTTGTCATTGATAGACTCATGAAGTTCGCTCACTTCTTGACAATCAAGGAGACCTTTAGTGTTGATGAGCTATGACGGTTGTACATCTTAGAGATTGTGCTTCTACATGGAGTTCCACACTCCATTGTTTCAGACAGGGATGCTCATTTTACTTCTCAGGTCTGGAAGGGGATTTAGAAGGCTTTGTGTACATAGGTGCTTTTGAGTACAGCTTACCACCCCCAGACAGATGGTCAGTCCGAGCAAACAATTCATGTGCTTGAGGACATGCTCTGAGCATTCATTCTAGATTTTGGAGGTTCTTGAGAGAAGCACATACCTCTTGTGGAGTTTTCCTATGAAAATAGTTTCAATCAACTATTCAGATGTCACCTTATGAGGCTTTGTACGGTAGGCCATTCTAATCACCCTTATATTGGATAGAGGCAGGAGAGGTAGCTATGTTGGGATTTTGTCTTGTTCAGGAGACCACAGAGCAGATAGAGTTGATTCAGAAGAGGATGGCTACTGCACAGTCTCGACAGAAGTCTTATGCTGATTAGCGGAGACGACCTCTAGAGTTCGAGGTTGAAGATCATGTTTTCTTTTGTGTCACACCGAGTTTGGGACACATAAGGATTAAGAGACAGGGTAAGCTTTCATTGAGGCATGTTGGGCTGTTTGAGGTGTTGGAGAGAGTTGGGCCGGTTTCCTATCGGTTGTAGTTACCTCAGGAGTACCAGGCTATGCACAACGTTTTCCACGTTTCTCAGCTTCAGAGTTACTTCCCAGACCCGTCTCATTTTTTCCAACCCAAGGAGGTTGAGTTGGAAGTGGATGCATCGTTCTAGGAGCATCCTATCCGGATTTTTGATCAAAGTACAAAGGTTCTCTGTGGTCGGTCTGTCCCTTTGGTATGAGTGTTATGGCAGCACGGGTGAGTACAGGGCGAGAATTGGGAGAGGGAGGCTGATGTACGAGCACAGTGGCCGGAGATATTCAGGGTTTCTTCTTCTACACCTCCTTGATAGAGAAATTTGGGGATGAATTTCTTTAAGGGGGGGAAGTTTTTAATAACTCGAATCTTCTTTTCGGGTATTTTTTCTTTCTTATTCCCATTTTTGAGAAAAAGGAGAATCTCTAGAAATTTTTGAAGTACATGATGTGTACTTTATGAGTACATGCCATGTACTGGGTTTTCACAAGAGGTCGTGTGCTAGCCGTGTGATGGCCACACACACGGCCATGTGGGGGTGACCTGAAGGCCACCTAAAGCTGAGTAAGGAAATAGAAAGTACACACCGTGTACTTCCAAAGTACATGCCATATATTTTCTTTTTTTTTCATTAAACATACCAGGGTCATGTCTAATCACCAAAAACACCTTCTTCTCAACCTAGTTCATTTGAGATCTCCTATATGGCTGCGATCTTCCTTTGATCCCCCAAATGAGCATCTGATCTCTGATTTAACCATCGTCGATTGCATTGGGATTGCCTCAGTAAGCTCTCTCTTCTTCTTGATCTTTGTTTCCCATTTCCTCCTCCTTCTCAAGTTATCCTCTGTTGAACGTTTTAGAAATTTTTGTAGATATTCAGCATTCTAAGGTGATTCAATCCCTGATACTAAAGTATATTGATCTTCCAATGCCGAGGTAGGTGGTTTGTGCCTTTTTGTTGAAAGTATTTGAGTTATATGTGAAAAATATCTAATACCCATGAACGGGGTATTGCGTGTTTACTGTTTCATCCCTATTGTTTGCCTTCTATGCTTTTATGCTTGAGTATAGGTTAATTGAATGTGAATAGGGTCAATTTCTATGATTTGGAAGTTTTTTCCCATGCATGATTTCCTATTTTGACCATTGGGTCTAGTTTTCCTATTAGGTTGTTGTTTACCATCCATGCCTAGTATAGTAGGATGAGATGTTTGTATCCTTACATGTTGTTATGATGTAGATTACTATCCAAGTATTTCTTGAGGTTTACTTTGGCCGATAAGAGTTTCTATACCTTCTTGACTTACACAGGGCCATGAGAACCTGGTATAGTAGACCATAGGGAGAATGGATGTAAAGGCTTCTCCAGAGTGTCTGTTTTACTTACAATGTGAGACCATAGGGGGAATTGATGTAAGTGCTTCCTCAGAGTGTCTATAGTTCCTCAACACGGGCCACAGAGGGAATGTGACATAAGTGCTTCCCTAGAATGCCTTTAGTTACTAATACGAGACTATAGGAGGAATTGATGGTGAGTGCTTCCTCAGAGAGTCTATGCCTAAGCTAAACCAGAGGGGTTAGACTGAGTGTACTGCCTAGAGGGTTACTTGTGTTTCTAGGTAAGACCAAAGGGGATAGGTTGTGAGTACTTCCCAAAGGGTTACCTTTTGTGTTTAGCTATTTGCTTTTGTTTTTAGGTAGGACCAGAGGGTATAGACTGTGAGTACTTCCCAAAGGGTTACTTGTTTGGGATTACCTATTTGTGATTACCTGTTTTGATTAGCTGTTTCTTGATATATGAAACTGAATGCATTCAAATTGCGGATTGTTTACTAATGAGTACTTCCTTGTTTACTGCTTTTTGTACTTATTACCTGCCATATTTTCACTGACTATTAGGAATAGATCTTGTGGTAGTTTCCTAATGGGATTCAGTCTCACACCCTGTTTGGGCCATGATTTTGGGACCAACAGACTATATTGTTGCAGGTATAGATAAGATAAAGTGCCCTTCTACTTCAGGTACTTGATCTTCTTTGGAGCTGGAGAGCATGGGACCAAGCCTTGGCTTGTGATGTTGTGGAGCTGTTTACTATTTTACTTTTACTTTGTTTTAGTACTATATTTTAGCATTGTGACATGTTTGGCTACTTTACTAGACATATGTATCATGAATCATTATATATGTGTGCTCTAGCTGTTTATTTCTTCATTATTATGTTGTTTACTTTTGTATGGATTATTCATGCTTCCGCTATTGCCATTTGTTTTACTTCCACTGTGTTACTCTGCCAATGAGGACATAGTTTCCCCACTATCACACCCAAGGCCTTCGCTTCTAGTCATTAGCCTCTGGAATTCGAAGAAATGCACTTGAGGTCATGTGAAAAACCGGTTACGGGGCACCTCTGGGAGGCTTCCAAAACCAGGACGTTACAGTTGACAACATCCAACCATATCATGGTACAAATTGGTCAACCTATCAAGGTTCTAGAAATTTAATCATGGCATTAAATTAATTTAGGATAAATTCTGGAAAGTATAGCATGAATTACAATAAAAACAAAGTATAAAACAACTATAATTTGAAGTAAAAGGTATAAACCACCTACATTATGTCCATGGTATAACACTAAACTAGTATCGACCCTTGGATTAAGATAAAATAAGAGAAAATAGAAAACTGAAAAATACCCCAAAATAGGGAATATTATCTTGAACTAAAATGACTTTATAAATGCGAAGAAAAATGAAAAAAGGCACAATAGGAATATAAAACTTACCATCACAGATCCAATGAGATGAAAGGATCATCAATATAATTTTGGATGATGAAACCGCATCAAATCCTAGGAGAGGAGCTTCAAAGGGGGCCTCCAAATTGAGGTTTTGTTGTGTGTTGTAGAAGAAGAAAAGGAAATAAGGTTTATAAGGTTCTTAAGAAAAAATGGTCTTTCTACCCCTTTAAAATTGGGTCACATATTTTGGCTACATGGTTGACCAAACCATGCACCACCCATGCACCCTTATCTATCCAAGAACACCACCCCCACCCCACCCCCCACCCCCTCACACAATCATGGCGTACGATTAGACAAACCATGCATAGATGTTGTATTTTTCCTCTGCTAAAAATTATCAATGATTCACATGAGTGTGTGGACCTAGTTTCATAGTTTTATCAAACTATGCATCCCTAGATTGATTCTTAGACCTCCCTTCATGGTTTAATCAAACCATGCAGCCTGGGTGATATGGTTTCTACTAACTGTGTAGTCCAACTGGATTTTCCCAAAACTAATCCTTCAGGGTCCGAACAAGCCCAGAAACCCTCAAAACTCCTGTGAACTCATTAATCACACACATTATTCTAAAAATATAGAATTAAACTAAAACAAAAAAGGTATTTAACTCATAGAAAAACCTAAGATCTTATAATCTCCCCATCTTAAGACAACTCATCCATGAGTTTCTCTTCTGAGGGTGGTAAAACATATGAAAAGAGTTTTGAGATCAAATAGAATAACTAGATACTAAGATGATCTCCCTGATCGGAAGGAAATGGGTGAACTTCGTGAACTTGTCTACAATAACCCATACAACATAACTACTTCAAGGTGACCTCATTAACTCAGTAATGAAATCCATCACAACATAATCCCACTTCAACTCGATAATAGATAACTACTATAAGATCTTAGTTAGTCGTTGGTGTTCCACATTCACCTTCTAATAGGTGGAGAACCTAGTGACAAAACCATCTACCTCTTATTTCATACTGAGCCACCAATACTCATGACATAAGTCTCAATTCATATTGGTAGCACCAAAATGTAATACCCAAACTTTAGTATGAAATTCCCACATCAGCTCCTCTCATGTGTTTACTAGAACCTAAACATGACCATGTAAGCATAGAATCGCGTCCTTGCCAATGGTCCAACTAAGAGGTGGGTCCTCACCTTCCTTGATCTCCCATAGGACTAGGACCTCAAAATATGATAGTTTTCTCATCCCCACCCTATCCAAAATAGTGGATGTTATTGCTAAGGATGAGAGAAAATTCTGGATGATACTATCCTGTAATTCCAAGTGCATCTCTAAAAACAAGGCTATAAGCTGTCACTGACTACTAGCCTATTAAACTGCATATTTCTAATTCTTTTATCTCAGATCATCCACCACTTCATTTCCTTTACCAGACATATATTCTAGCTCAAAAATATAATTATTGGAAATAATCAACCCACCTTCTCTACCAACGGTTCAAGTCACGCTGTGTAAATATGTACATGAGGCTTTTTTGGTCTATGTACACCACAAAACACTCTCTCGGAAAATAGTTCCTCCAACAATACAAGGTGTGAACTATTTCAGCTAGCTCAAAATCATGTGTTGGGTAATTCCTCCCATGAGGTCTCAACTAGTGAGACTCATATGCCACAAATATATCCCCCTCTATTATGACATATCCTAGACTAATGCTCGGTGCATTACAATAAACCATATAACTTATGCCTAGATCTAGAAGAATCAAGATTGGTGTTTAGGTCAATCTTCCCTTTATCTCCTGAAAATCTTTTTCACATGCTTCAGACCATACAAATTTCATCCCCTTCTTGGTCAATACTATAATCGGAATATATAGAAATAAAAATTCTTTGATGAAGGACCTATAATAACCATAAAATCTCAATAAATTATGAATATCAAAGATATTATTGGGTTTATTCCAAGAAACCACAGTACTCTCCTTCTTTGAGTCCATAGATACTCATGTCTATGAGATGATGCGACCCAATAAGTGAACTTTATCTATCCATAATTAAAATTTTGTAATATTTGCATACAACCTATCCTCTCTTAGTGTATTTAGAATGATGTCAAGGTGTTTGGAATGATCGTGTCAAGTATAAGAATTCACCAAGATGTCTTCGATAAAAAATACCATGAAAGAATCCAAAAAAGGGTGGAAAACCCAATTCATCAAGGCCATTAAAACTACTAGTGTGTTCTTGAGATTGAATGGAATAACTATATACTCATAAAATCCATAACTGTTATGAAATGTGGTATGAGGTATGTTTGTCATCCTGATATGTACCCTGTGATAACCTAACCTCAAATCAATTTTTGAGAAATATTGAGCTCCTCAAAGATGATCAAAGAGGTATTCTATCTAAGGTAATGAATACCAGTTCTTAACCATAAAATGGTTAAATTTTTAGTAATACACACACAAACTAAGGGTTTTATCTACCTTCTTAGTGAAAAGGACCGGCGAACCCCGGAGATAAGTATTGGGTCGTATAAACCCCTTTAATTCTAAGTCCTTTAGTTATCTCTTTAGCTATTGAATCTTATTACTAGTCATCCTATAAGGAGGAATGGATACTAGTGAATCTCTTAAAACCACATCAATAGATAACTCCACCTATCAATCAGGAGGTAAACTAGAAAAGTCATCCAAGAAGATATCCATAAAATGATCTACTACTAAATGGAATTCAGCCTGTCACATTCCCTGATCATCCAGATAAAGGCTAGAAATTTGGGTTTTCACACCACATAGCCCATGATTCTGTGTTCAAGATCTACCTTCCTAGAAATCCCACTCACCCCTATGGATATACCTACCACCCTCTAGTGATTTAAAGGATACCCTTCTGCAAAAACATTGTAGAGGAAAAGAACTAAAGCTATGTAAAGAGATCAGCGCTCGACTGGGTATCCATCATGCTAGATCCCCATTTGTCTCCATATTCCACACTAATGACTGAAGACATACCTACTATTACTCACACCTTGGATGGTATTCCCCTCATGAAAATTCTCAAAATGATGCTTCCTTCCAGCTAAAACTGAACCGCTGAGTCGAGAAGCTGCACTACCCTACTCTAGGCCCCCATCTTCCCTTAGTTTTCATTTAGTAATAAGTGTCATATTTACTATATATGTTATATTATTCAATCAAAAAATGTTCACCTATGATCAAATGGCATGCTTGAGACCAACCTCAAAGTGTATTTCCCTATATTGATCATAATTAAGATAAATATAGGAAAATAACTAATTCTATGTAAAGAGAGTTGAATACTCAATAACGATAATTGCGCCCTTCTCAGGATGCATAAACTGATAGGTCTATTCATCTCTCATAGTTTAAAGAAAGAAGTAGTCATAAAATCTGGATTATAAATCCCTCCAAACCATATCTCGATTATGATCATCCTAGTTCAGAACATCCCACCAGTTCTTACAGCTTTCCGAAGAATATAAGTTGTGAGCTTGACACTCCACTCTGGAGGAGTCTCTAAGTACTCAAAGATCAACAAAATAGTCTCAATCCATAGCTCAGTATCTTGTGGACCACTATCCCCTTAAAAAGTGGATGGATTATGCTGATGGAACACATGCATCAACTTTTCCATAGTCGTGGTAGGCTGCGAGGTTACCCAAATAGTCAGTATGAAGAAGTTAAAATCCTATCAGAAATGGGCATCATCACCCACATCAATAATAATGGGTGATACCACATGTGGGGAACAATTGGAGATTCTAATAGTGGCTCAGGGGCCACCACCTTCGAATAATGGCTGTCTCTGCCCTCATGGAGTACAACCAGAGGTCGTCGTGGTGACATATCTCTACAAATTCAAAACACATTCCAAAAAAATATTCAAGTAGTGATAGATAACAGATATAAACATAGTACATGTACAATCCTTCCTATAACCAAGACACACCCATCTACCTGCTTCTAAATCTAGGACTGGGTAATATTAACTATTGTTAATAACACCATAGACACCACATAATTCCCCTAATAAGGTCAGGTCTGGTTCAAGCTCTCTCATTCATAGCACGGGTCCTAGTATATGGATTGTCAATTGAAATTGGAAACTCCATTTAATGGAGACCTTTCTATTTCAGAATTTAAAATCATTTTATTTCATATTTATATTATAATTTTATTTAAATAGTTGAATTATATGGATTAGCATATCAAATTTATAACAGACCATACACCTCATAAATTAAAGTGTGGCATCTATTTTATCCCAACCATAACACTCTCCAACCCATGAGACCAATGGTCTATGACTCAACATTCCATAGTTGACTGATTAAGGTGTCTACTATAGCCTATATAGGAAAACAATATTTAGGTTATAATGGGAACTTTAAGTACCAATTATGTTTATCAATCTCTTATACGTAAAATCAATCAATAATAATTATATAACACAAGGAACACATAATAAATGTTATGCAGTCAAGAAATGCATCCTATGTGGAAAGAAATATATATGGAAAGTAAATATTGTAAGCTTCAAAAAATGATGCATGATACATGATTACTTACCACATTAGGTCAAGGATAAAATTAAATCCCTCAATCATGGAAATAATAACATCACATATCATCTTTACCACCCAACTTTGGAATCAAATCAATTGTAATAAGAACAAAATATAAAAAAAATAGTCCTCATTCTAAGAAACTTGGTAATTACCACAAACGTGGGTTAGCTACTCCTGGGCATGGATTATAACAAATTTCCAATACATTCCTAATATCCTATATATTGTCTCAAAATAGTTAATCAATAAAAGAAACCCTCTAATACCAATTTGTAACATCCCATCCTGGGAACCACTAAATGGTTCCCCAAGTCGGTGGGTTACATGGCTTCAAGTTCACTTCCATGTATAGTAGAGGCTACCAGCTAATAAAAAGGGTCTAAGGTGGTATATTTTGGAGAATATACACTAATAATCAGAGTGTGTCATAGTAGTGTAATCACATAAATCAATAGTAGAATCATATCAAATATCTGACAGTGGAAGATAAAATATCCAAAATACTTTAATAATAATAAAACTAATCCAAATTAAATATCATATACAAGATGATTATGTCATGTCTTTATAAAAAATTATATAAAATATAAGGAAATAGTAATCAATACAATACATGTATCAAAAGAATAAAAATACCAAAAATAAATATCTCCCAATAGCATCGTGAGCATAGCTCAGTCATGTTCTCTCATTCTCCTATGCACAATCAATCATGCCTCATAAAGTAGGTTCTTTCCCCAATCCCTAACTGCATCCATGAAGGATTTCCAGGTACCCAACAGTGTCTCAAATAGGGTGTGATATAATGCTCAGTTAGCCACCACCAATGGTGTCTATAACAAGTCCAGTCCATCTATATAAGCTAAAATAGTGAAATATATAATAGTAATATAAAAGAATAAATAGGTGTGATATTTTCCTACCAATGAGGCTCATTGTGAACTAGAAACTGTAAACATGGGCTAACTGTAAATCATGATAAATCAGGAGTAATACTATTTAGACTAACAAATGTAATTGAGCACCCATAACAAGGCATATCTATAAATCATGATAAAACATACACTATGGCCTATTAAAAGTAATCTGGCATCAAACCCAATGGTCGAATCCAAGGAGTATTAATTTCCAAGTCACCCCATGTGATCCAGATCCATAGAGTAGAAATTTCCATGGCATCCAATGTATTCTGAATTCATGGATTTGAAATGTCTATGGAATTCGATATAATTTCATATCCAAGGAGTAGAAATGTACATGGAATCCAATATTATAATAATCATTCCATTAATAATTTCATAACCCATTTCATAATCATATACAAGTGATTATTTGTAACACCCGGATGTTTTTATGAAATGTTTTTTTAAATAATTTTTATTCTTCAGTATCTTGTTTGTACACAATCATGAGTTTAAACGAATTGTGAGATGATCTTAATATAAAATTACCATTATATCCTAGCTGTTAGGTTATCAGGAATAATTATAACTAACTTTTGAAAATGAATTATGAATTTATTGCCTATTAATTATTTATGAAAAATATAAATCAATTAGATATTTGTATTATTTTTAAGTAAATAAATATTGGTGGTGAAATTAATGAGATATATATGTGTTATATAATTAATAAAATATTTTTTATATTCATACAATGTATATTTTAGTCATATGGTATGAATAAAACCCTATTTTATGTATAAAAACCTTTTTTAAGGTTAATTTTTATACATTTGAATGGAAAACCCATTTTAAATTAAGATTTTGTCACATTGATAATTTTTATATGAAAATATAAACATGTTATTTTAAATTGAGATATAAAAATTTACTTTGGATAAATTTCTGATAAATTTCTAGTAACTTTTATGTTTTAATGAATAGTATTGACTGACTAAAAAATATTTTTTATTAAGAAAACACTTTTACAGGAAAAGTGAGAAACTGAAGGGTCCAGCAATACACGCAAACAACCCTAGAAAAAAACAGGAAAAAACAGGATCTACCTCATTCAAGCGACAGCAACAACCACCATCCCCATACAGGACACTCAGTGATCCCATGCAAGCATGGTCCCTCCCAATGTTTCCATCCCTCCAAAACAGCCATGTCCCAAATGACCTGCAAAGATGATGACAGAGAGCTCTAGCCCAATGAAGATGTCCTGTGACATACCATTAACAAACCGCACAACACAGAGAATCAAACATTCCAGACCGAAAACACCCCAACCCAGATATGAAGACCACCCAATTAATTTAAAGTAAAGATAATTATAACATATACATATATATATATATATATATATATATTACTAAATCTATTTTAATATAGGGTTATATAAATGATCTCTATGTCAATAAATATTCATTATAAATCTAACAAAAATTCTTACATCATGGTATTTTATTTATAATTTTTAGACATTATATAAATATATTTATTTATGACATAATTATGATGTAGTGATTACCTCATTAATGAAAGATTCAAATAAATGAATTTATAAATATTAAAATAAAATTAATTTGAACATTTTTATTCCATAGACGAATTTTTCAGATTCCATTTAAATATTAGGGATGATTTAATTCCTTTGGTTCAAAGTAATCAGGTTGTTATGAATTTTTAAAAAAAGTCAAGTATGAATAGAGTCCAAAATTGACATAATTCATAACTTAAAACATAAAATAGTTTATTAAATGATATTAAATTTCTAAAAATATAATATTTAGAAAAATGGTTCATATAAGTCCAAATATGTCATAAATAACTTTTTTGTGTCTTTTTACATGATATTTTAATTACATTAACCTATAATGTGTAAATAACATGATATCATAGTAAGATTAAAAAGGGTAAAATAAGGGTTAAACCAAAAAGATAAGGATAAAAAATATATTCAAAACTTATATAAAAATTATTGTATAATGTTTATTCAAACCAAAATCATCTTATCTTAGAATTAAATAAGTTTTTTATCATTTTTAATCGAAATTAAACTTATAATAAATTAATATTTTGAGGGTTTCCTAAAGTGGCCATCTCCTCTCTTATAAAAGGGCACCTCCTCCCTCTCCTATTCACTCCATTTTGAGTCTTAAATCTCAGACAAAACCTTCCCATTTATCTTTTAAACTTCCCTAGTTACATTATAGAGGTTTTTGTCTCCTCAAAATACCAACTCTAGTTCCCTAAGAGGAAATTTAAAAGGAGGCACGTTGAGGAAGAAGTAATCTCTTCTACAGATTCTTTCAAATTTCTTTCTTCTTATACTTTATATTATTTAGTTGTTTCATTATAAAGTAATAACATAAATATCACTCATTTAATTATATGTTATTATAAATATTAAACAACCCCATTTAACCTTTTATCCATCCTACAAAACATGAAATCTCCGCGTGGGAGTACGTACGGCTTACCGTCTCCACGTCGTGGTATAATCTGTTTTTCACCACCACCTTACTTGGATGGGTATAATGGTAGAAATAATAACTATATATGATTAATATAACATGATACTAATTCTGAGATACTATACACCATCCACTTCAATACCATTCAACAATTATGGGAACGATATCGTCATTCGTGCATACGTACGGCTTACCATCTCCAAGGTGCGATGTGATTCATTCTACATAATATTCATTAAGAAATGATTATATAAATGAATTGAATGAATAAATATGATATATATTATACTAAAACAATTTTTTAAATGATATAACTATAACCTAAAAATAGTAATAAGAACTTATCTGACAAAACATTCATAAGAACATAAAGAAGTTAATACCAGAATAACGAGTAACAATGAAATGTTACTAACAAATGGATGAAAATATGATCATAAATGTTATCATAAAAATGATTATAATTATAGAATAAATCATTAACATTATTTAAATTATTATAAAGGAGATTTGGATACATACGAATCATATCATACCTAAGGTAAGGGATAATTTTTCAATCTCATTTTTATTCGAGATTGTTTATACGTAATTATTTACTAGGGTTATATTAATCATATATGTCCATATTTTCTAAATATATTTTCATAAAATGTTTACTATTATTCTATGTATTTTTAAAGTCATTTTTACCCATTTCTGACTTCTACTACATGGTATGGAAGGAATCTATCTTTTGTTTACCATATGACGAACTTTTTGACTTTTCTGGAACAAGTACAAGGAGAATGTTTTTTTTAAACTTATATAGCATGAATAGATTTTTACAGTTTCATGACACTTTATTTCTATGAATATTCCTCTACACTGTCTCAAGTTTATTTTCAACTAAATTATTTTCTTTTAAATTTGTGCGTCATTTTGAGAAAAGAAAACATTTTTTAGGAAGAAAGGATATTTTCCTCAATAATTGAGTTCAAGTGGTTTATCAAAATCATTTTCTATATAAGATGAATCTCTTTAAATAGGGTTATGTTTATATACCTATTATTACTATGATTTGATTTTTTTAATGATGGAATGGTATTTTATATGGATTATGTTATGTTGAAATGATGTTTAAGAAAACCCATTTTATTTCTTGGGTTATACTATGATGAATGATTTATGTTTTTGTGGAACATGTAAGAATGATTTCATTATGAGATGGTTGGGACCTATATCTCCCTCCAATGCATTGGGTAAAGATTTATATCTCATGATATAGACATGGATTGAATGGAAAGTAAATCTGATTTAGTGATATAGGACTGGAACGAGGAGTCAACTCGGTTCGATAATGGACTTTGTCTGCTATGATGGTCTTGGAAATGAGCCTTGACTAATATGAAATGGTTTTCTATGCTTATGTGTGTATGCTATAAAATTTCATGTCTTATTTTATGACTATTGGGATTACATTTCAATTTTATGATTTATCCCATGACATGATATTATGATATTTTATATATATGATAAGATTTTCAAATTTTATGTTCTTAGAAATATGATATGATTGATATTTCATTTGTTTAAACTTACTGAGAATTTGAGCTCACCCTTTTATATGTTTATTTTCCTCAGTTCGTGAAGAAGGGTATTAAGTATGATATGCCAAAAAGGATTCTAGTTATGATGAAATAAACAGGAGACAATTTAGATGTTTTATGAACCAGTTGTTTATGTTTCTTAGTTTCTAAAGACATTATACCTATATGGTCATGTCATGGTTTTTTTATATGTTGTAATAAATATACTTCAATTTTAAGGTAATATCAATGTATGTAAATAATGGGTTTCTATATGAGTTCATACAACTCCTTCCATATTTTCTATTTAAACCATTTATCCATTTTAATAACATGTAATCACATGCCAAGGGAGGCATAATCCCCCTCCTAATATATCATTCAATTCATTAAGGATCCCACTAAGATAGAAAACTCACACTCACCCAGCAGGGTAGTAAAACATGGGGTAGATACATAAACACGCCTCATGGGTGGTTTGGGATGAGGTTTACAACCTCAGACTATATTGTGGTACTAAGTGGAAAACCTATCAAGGTTCCAACAATTTAATCAAGGAATTCAATTAATTTAGGAGCAATGATGAAAATTTTGGCATGCAGCACAATGGAAACAGTGTATGAAACAACTATACTTTAAGGGGAAATGTATAGACCACCTAACTTATGCTCGTGGTAGAACACTCATCTAATATAGGACCTTGGATCGATCTAAAACAAGATTAAATGGAAAACCATGAGAATAACTTGAAAATAGGCCATATTATCTTTCACTAAAATAACTCCATAGATATGAATACAAATGAAAAAAGGTGTAAGAGGAACATAGAAATACTGTAATGGATCTAATGAGATGAATAGATCATGAATCAGAGTCCAGATGATGAAATTGCATCAAATATTAGGAGGAGATTCAAAGGGGATATCTAAATCAAGAGATTTTTAGTCTTTGGAGAAGAATAAAAAAAGTAATGGTTATAATTTTCTTAAGGAAAAATGATCTTTTAACCCTTTAAAACTAGGTTGCGCGGTTGGGGCGCAAGGTTGACTAAACCATGCACCAACTGTGAAACCTTATCTATCCAAGAACCCCCCCCCCCCCCCCGCATGTTCATGACACAGAATTATAAAAATCTTGCACCAATCGTGCATTTTTTCTATGCTAAAAATTATAGGTGGTTTGCACGGGATTGTTGGTTACACGGTTTTATCAAATTGTGTAGCCCTGGATAGAGCCCTAGACCTCCCTACATTGTTTACTCAAACTGTGCAGTATGGGATGCACAGTTTCTACTAACCATCTAACCCAACCACCTTTTCTAAAAACTGATCCTCCAGGCTCTGAACAAGCCCTGTACGCCCCCCAAAAACTCATGTGACCCCATTAGACACTCACATTATTCCAAAACCATAGAATTAAACTGAAACTAAAAATATTTTTACCTCATATAAAAACCTATGATATTACATATATATAAAAACAAGAAAGATAAACATAATAATAATATTAAAAGAAATATATATGCCATAAACAAAGAACCAATGGTATTAAAACAACATGAAAGATTCTAAACAAAAAACTAAGGTACAATTCCAATATACAAAGTACAACTAAAACTAGAAACAAATACTCCATGTGATATGTAGGAAACATCCCACCATCTCAATGAGAACTATCCATACCCAACTAACATAATCTTCACCAACTCAATATGGTTGATTTTCTTTTCCTACATTAAAATTCAATACAATATCTACACACCACCGAAGGGGTGTGTAGGGTGTGCAATAAATAGTCGCAGTAGGATCCCACCTAGGTGTTCCATATTAAGGCTCTATAAAATAATCAAAATATTATAAATTTATATAAATCATATTATGATAAAAAATTTAATAATTTTATATCATATTCATGTTAAATAGTTCCCCTTTTCCCAAAATTCCAAAACAATTTAGGTAAAACCGTTTCAAAGAATAATTTCCATAAATCATTCCATGTTTCTCAAAAACAGGTATATCAAATCCAAAATTTTAAAAATCTAAAGCATAAGTAAATAGTCTAAGGATAACTCATGGTAAATCTATATAGTTCACTCATACATCAATATGATTAGTGTGCACAACAAGTATTTGGAACACATGCATTAAGGTTCAGGGAATTGAGGAACACTCTAAAAAGTGAACCCTCCTACCATGTCAATCAAGTCATAAAGACAAATGCACCTTTATCTAGTAATAATGGAAAACCCATAAATTGAATCCCTTTCACAATATATAAAGATAAGGCCCAATACCACACATTTCACTTAAGCACTAGAGGCTCTCATGTTTTTTATTTCTCAAATCATTTCAATACGGATTACACATTCCAAAATACAATACAAGCACCCCTTTTCCATCAAAAACTTCTTTGGAAAACCCATTTCACAATTCATTTCACAATGATTTGAGAAATATATTTTTTTACCAAAACAATGGGGAAACTATATTTTCTTAAAACTCATTTACACACACAAATCAACCAACACCAAATCATGTCAATTTATTTATAAAACCATTTAGAAAACAAGAGAAATCAATGATTCTTATAATATAGGCTATATATGGAACCACCTACCTCAAATTTGGGATGTACACTACCCGCAATGGGATCCACACACTAGTAGGAATATAGATCAAAAAACAAAGGCCTGATCATCAATTCCCATATCTCAAAATCAAACTACATAAGAAAAATATTCAATAGAGAGGATAGATCAAAACATAAAATAAGGAACTCACATGCTACACCACAACCAACATAAGGGTTGACCACTAGAATAATATCACTCAATGTATCTAGAAGGGATCAAAGAATTATAAAAAAATTATCAAAAATTTCATAGATTCATCCTAATTCCACTACCACAACTAAGAGCAATAAATAAGTAGAAAGGTCACACTTACCTGAAGGGATACAAATAACCATGATAGAGATCATTAAATTTCAAAAGGAGAGATCTAGAGGGGATGAAACTCCCAAACACACCTAGAAGAAACCTAGGGTTCAAGGGAGACGGCTTCATAATGAATGAAAAGGGATTTATATGATTGGTGTATAAAAATTATTGGGCATGAGGGATTTGCATTATAAATCCCGGTTTTACATTTTAAATCTCCCATAACTTATGTATTCCAAAAAACATATCACCTTAGGTTTATTTATCCTTAGTGACACATTTATGATATAAAATGGGTTTACAATGTTTATTGATTTTAGGCTGCAAACTGATTCTGCATCTTATACCTAGAAACGTATTTATGTTATATATTATAAATTTACTATATAAAAGTATCCTATAGAAAACACCCATCCTAGGTTCTACTGAAACTACAACAACAAACTTGACACCCTTTGAACCCAAAAAATGAACCCTCAAACCTTAAAAAGAGAGCATACCTTTTCTTCAAGATGTTATAATGCTCATAAGGCACATGAAAAAGAATATGATTCTTTGTGTGCACTGAATAACCTACAAAGTTTACCACATGGTGTGTTATATAGATTTATTTAGTATATTAGGGGTGTATGGATCATATTTGAGTCCCCACTACCCGAGGTTGGTGAGATACCTATAATGAGAACCTCCATACATTGATATCCAACTTACATAAGTCTACATGTTGAATTATATAATATAGTATTGGTTGGGTATGTTGTTGATTATGTCATAAATTGGAGGTTAACCAAGATGGGATCTGTCCTATCATGTGATGAGTATGACATTAGGGCCCTCTATTGAGATAGACTGTGGGTGTTTGAAGCTGCACCTAGATATTATATATATATATATATATATATATATATATGGATAAGGTTAATTTTATGTGCTTATCTAGAATAATGAATTACATGTGATGTATTCGTCAATCAGTTTAGTATACACTTAGAGAGTCGAGAATATATGAGTTGGATATATGGGATTGACATGATTTGTGTCCCATGGTCACTCTATGTCTTAGAAAAAGGGGAAATATAAGAATGAACATTTTTATATGATGAAAACTAGTGGACACATGTATAGAGATACTTGTGTTTGATAGATATTACATCATATACCTCTATATCTTGAGTATAATTAATTCCTTGTTATAGGCCAATATTTTATCAAATATATAGATCTAGATATTAATATTTGTTGTCAATGTTTTAAAGGCCCATGGGATCACACTTTATGGTTGACTAAATGGGGATTGAGTTTGACTGAGAGATCTACTCTGAAAAAATTTTAGAGTTAATCCAAAATTATTTTATATGGGTATTCACAAGGTATTTCATATGATGTAATACAAGGTGAAGTTAATGATATATTTCCAAAAGTGTTTTGGAAGATATCAAAAAGTGTTTTTGATATGGTTTCATGAGTTATTGTATATGATACAATATAAGGTTAAATGACAAAGTCTTTTAGGATTTAATAAAATTGGTGGATTGATGTAAATATTATCTAAATATTTATATAAATATATATATGATATGTATATATATAGGTCATTTCGTATTGCCTACAAATTATGTTTTTCATGAACATAAGAGTTTATTATTTTAAATGTAATATGTGATAGAAGTAAAATAATAATTGTTATCCTTTTATGTTTCTCCCATGTATGTTATCATTCAATAAGTCATTACATAATATGAAACAACTAGATTGTTTACATTAATGTATATAAATAAATGCATGAATTGGACAAGGGAATTAATACATGCATTATAAATTCATGAATTAATGTAGGCACTTCCCAGAAGTGTACTTGGGTTCTATATAAACCCTATATCCATATGATAAAAGTGTGTGAGGTTATTATTATACATGTTCAAAACTCTCAGAAACCCATGTCTCTCTTATTCTTCATCATTTTTACTATGAGGTGCTAGAACACCGTGGGTGAATAATAATCCCTCCCATACGATGAGAGATCCAGTTGGCTCATTGATACACCATGGAGGTTGAATGATTTTTCCACTTTGGTGATATTTATATAATATATTCAGAGGTGGTGAAATAGTTTCTTCGGTGTAAGGTACCCCTATAGAGTGTTCTTCATTTTCATTATTCATCGTAGGCTTTATATTTCTTGCATGGAGATCCTAAGACTTGGGGTTAATCACTTCTTATTGATTAAAAAGACGTTGTTTAATCTCCATTGAAACTCGGTATAGTTTGACTTCTTACACCTTCCACACACTACCTTATCACCTTTTACTTTTACCTTATTGTGAATCTTCTCCACTTCTTCACTATGAGTTTCAACCAATCCTATAATCTCTCACTTAGATGGAATCATTTATTTCCTTTATCTTTCTACCATTTTATTTGGTATTCGTGGACATATTGAATTGGTCCATAATGGGGCATCTATTTCCATAGTATAATAATATATTTCCAATAGTATTTAACTCATTATCTTCTATCTTTTCTTTCTTATTGGTAGTATATGATTCAGCTTCTCTCTTTACATATTTTCCTCCCATGGCTGATTCACTTACTTTATTCACCAGCTTCACAACCTTTTGGGGTTATTTATTTTCATTAGTAATTGGATTATATATAGAATTATTATACCATAATTTATAATATAAATTAAAACTAAGTTTTTAAAAATAATAGAAATTTTTCAAATAAGTCAAATTTGTTCTCGAAAGATAAATTTTTCTTCATCTGTATTATCTTATTCGCTATAACAGGTTGTCTCCTCTCTCCATCTTTGCTTCCCCTTTTTTAAATCCATATTTCACTAGTACCTAATTTCAAAATTTTTTAATAATAAATGTTTTTGTTTCCAATCCTACAGTAACACCAACACCTTCTAATTAACCTTGTTCTTTTCACATCATATGTAGGTTGTCTAACATGACATGGTTGCTATTTTTGGACTGGAACCCCAAATGTTTGGGATAATTTTAAGGAAAAGTTTTTCTAGTACATACCTAATTCCTTCCTTAACATGTTTGTGGAAGCCCCAACATTTTTCTACTTCCACATTTATATAAATTTTATCTTTTTACATCACTTCTTGAAATTACAAAATTAGTGCAAGCCACTTTATTTACATTGTGGGTTACCTTTTTCCCTGATCTAGAGGTGGAGGATTATCCACATGGTCCCAAGAACTTTTATATGAAATTTTGAGCCTTATTTGATATATTTCTCACTTCTGGGTTTTTTTTTGTAGAAAATTATTTCTCAGCTAGTTGGTAAGGTCCAGTTTTTTCCTCTTCCAGATTTTTCAACCTGACTTCCAACTTAAGGAACATCATGTTGAGGATACGCTTCTCATCCTCCAAGGATATCAAAATTCCTTTCCAATCTCCATTAATAAATTATTCTCACATTAACTCTTTTAAACAATTCATTAATTAAGGAAACTTTTTCATTTTGAAGTTTTGAAGATTCTTCCTTAGTTTTTATAAGCTTTGTGAGAGTGGTACAACTTCCAATCTATTTTTCCAATGAATCCTACTTAGCATAAGGTTCTTTATTTATTTATTTTTATCATAAAATAGTTCCTTGATTAAATTTAGTATATAGGTAATAACCTTAGTAGGAAACTTCTTAAAATAATTTATATCATGTGAGTTAATATCTTCAGTTATTCTAATGTCTCGATCTTCCTCGCATCCTTCACAACTTGAAATTACATCATCTGATTAATAACTCTCATTAGGTTTGATGGAATAAAACACACTATGATTACTTTCAGCTAGTGGTTGACCATTATATCCTTTGATCTCTTCACTTTCTTATCCTTCTTCTTCATTTTTCTTCTTAGTTTTTTGGAAGAGACTTCCATATTTGGATTGATAATGATGGAAACTAGATTATTTATTTGAGGATATTTCATTTTAAACATATGAGATGTGCAATTTATATTGATCTTTTTAGATAGAACCTGGGTTTCTATGATACCAATTGAGGTTTCCAAATTATTGATGGACCACTGAGAGGGGAAGGGTCAATTAGTGGTCACTTAAAAGTGTATGAATTTATTTTATTTTAAATTAAACCTCCTAGACTTATTCAATCTTGATCTACTCATTATTATTTCATATATCCTCACTCATATAAATAGTAAATAGAGACACAAGAACATAAGTATTTTTACAAGGTTTGGTGCTAAGACCCACTCCTTTCCTTGATTGGTTATGTACCCCAATCAAGGATTATAGACTATAATCCATCACTTTAAATTAAAATAAGAGGGTTCTTTACACACCATAATCAGATCTGAGTCACATTGTTCTTCTTGCAACCAAAATCACATCAACCACCTTCATATATCTCACAAGACTTTTCTTGTTAGCTTCCCATTGGAATTATTCAATAGGTTCTCACTATTCTCATGGCTTCAAACCATTCTATCCTTGTATACCCTAAGTCACACATGTTCCATAGAGTACCACCATGTATATGAAACTTATCCCTTTATTTTTTTTATTTAGAATTAGATCAAAATATCCACACATGATGTCTCTACATTAATAAAACATATCTCCTTCTCGCAAGAAGATTCTTTGAATGGTATAAAGTCTTCAATAATCCTCTATAACTCGGTCACTACTCACATATCAACTTCACAAAACTTATGAATCTATTCACCAGGTTGTCTCACTCAATAATCTCCTATGATATTCAAACCAATTAGTTCTTCATAAAACTTCTACAACAAATGATATAATGAGATCTCATTCTTCTCAATACTTCGGTACATTTCAGTCCAATCACTGATTGATAGTTAGCTTCTTATTATTATTATTATTTTCTATAGCATGCATGTCATGACCCCTTCCCCTAAAGGAACCCCTCATGGGCCAGCAGTAATGGAAGATAAATAATAAACTCTGAGTCCCACCTCCAGGGGACCCCGAGTTGGTGAATAGTAATGAGGGTATGAAAAAACTCATAAATGGGGGACACTTCCCTCTATAATAATAATATGATTGGGAGATAGGATGAATCAATCATAAGAAACCCTATGACATAACATAAAGGAAACCAAACCCATCCCACAATTCATGTATAAATAAAATAGATACAGATAAAAATATCCAAGGTACCCGAAAGAAAATATAAGGTAGTGACACATCAATAGTCCAAAAATCTAAGCTATAGATTCATAAAAAAGAAAAAACCATCTCTAAACATAACCACCTAACCTCAGAACATATCCACTTTCACTGCCACCACTAAATGCACAACACCACACAATATTTCACAAGCCACATTTCATATTTTATCCTATTTATCAATTTACACACTTTCCAAATTTTACCTTACCAACCCATTCCAATTAAAAAACCCATTAATTTTATTATTTTTAGCCCATTTATTTCATTTATAAACCATTAATCACATTTTAATCCACCCCCCCCCCCATAAATCAATATCTATTAAACATTTCAACCCATTCCATTTTAATTCATCATTAACCAATTCATTGTATTACTACTCAATAAACTATAAAAACATAACACCACATAAAAAAAAACAACCCATCATTACCATCACAACCAACCCAAATTTCAACCATCATATCCACATACACCTACTCATCATAACCACCACATCACCACCACTTTCTATCAAAAATTACTCATAGAACGGCCACACAAATCATCATATAACTTCCCCACATCTCAACCACACATCACTACCCCGCAACATGGTCACATCTCATTGTGCCATAGAACAGTCACACCTCACCACCCCATAACACGGCCACATAAAAACACATCATACCCACATTATATAACCACACATCACAATACTTTTTACATCACAACAAGACATATTTTAGGATTTATCAAGGGATTTTCATCATATTCCACTTATTTGTTTAGGGGGATTCTCAAAAAATCAATAAATGTCAAGGAAAACATTTTATTATCCAAATATAAATGGTTAGATAATTCCATTTAGGGTGATTCAAAAAAATAAAACAAAAAGGTTTCATATATTATCAACCAATGCACAATCAAATCCCTCAACTACCATAATTTTCAGTAGGGCATTTATCCCATACAATCACAATATCAATATAATATCAAATCGGTAAAAACATACGATTCAATTTCCCATATTCTTCAATTTTAATTAACCGTTTAATTTTATTTATTAGGCCAATTAAAACTATATTCTAATTGATAAATAAGAGTAAAAACCCTCCCTCATAATACACAAGATGAGAAATGAGAGATCTCCAACCTCAGACAAAGGTTTCTGATCTGCTGTGCAAGGTTTAAAACAAGATTAATGCCACCATCGAATAGTTTAATGAAGGATATCACCTTGATAACCCTAAACACAAAATTACACATCATTTACTTATCAAAACACCATAAAACCCCAAGATTTACCTAGGAAACACCATTCCTATGTGAAGAAAAGGAATAAAACTAGAAAAAGTAAGGGTAAGACTCACCTAAACTAGTACATATCGACCTTAGAAGTCAGGTTCCAAATCCACTAAAAGGGTTATGAAAGTTCTCCTTGGGATGCACTTGGGCCACTCAAGAAACTATAGAAAAAATGGAAAAGTAAATGGGTTTGATGGGGTTTCATAATTTTTAGGTATTTTGTAGAACATAAGACCATGGTGCATCCCCTAAGACCATATCACATAATGTCTAAAAAATTTGGGAGATCATGAAATATTTAGGATGACCACATTGTATCTTATCCAATCAAGGCTCCCTCCATGTTTCATAGCTATCTCAACATTATAGATCCTATAATCTAGGAATAAGAACACAACACAGCCAAAGATACCACACTGTAGAACCCAAAATCCATGAAAAGTCTATGCTGCAGCCTAGATTCCATGCTGTAATAGTGCTCGTATTGGTAGAACCACCAAAAAAATAACCCTTGGGACTTTACATAGTAGCCTCCACCCCTACAATGTAGCACCATGCTCTATGTAATATGACTATTTTCCAACTCCAAGCTATCCTCATCCCCTCCAAACACCTCGGGACTCCCCCAGACACCTCCACCACCATATTTCCTACAAATTAATAGTCCAAAAGGTCCATGGAATTACATCAGATACCTATTAAACTATTATATCCCTCAAGAATCAAAACCAAACCGAATGAAAATAAAGGGGTCTGAACAATCACCCCATGTGATACCTATCAAGGATCTTATTACACCTCAACACAACTACCAACCAAATGAGCCAACTAAAACACCCACAAACATCTTTCACAAACCACATTAATGTATAACTACTTCACCACCTCTCACCAAGCACAACACTGAATATCCAGTATTGACCAAAAACCACTGCATTTCCACATAACTACATAAATCTCCACAAAACCCTATCTAATCACTACCACAACCATCACAAAACACTATTCCAATCAATCACAAAAATCAAAGAATTTTATCTTCTATGTTAGGATATTATCTTCTTTGGGAAGCAATGACTTTCTTTCATGGTTTAAATTATGTAAAATTATAACATGTATTGATTCGAATTTAGTTACTCCCCTCTCCATATCTCAGAAGATTTACCATAAATAACTCATCACAAAATAATATCTCATAAAATAATGGGATCTAAACATCACATCATCCAAAAAACATAAAAAATAAAGAAAATATCAAAATAACTATGGGTACTTGTAACACATTTGTGTCTCATGCTCCCATGTACTCTCCTCCAAGACACCATTCCTCCACAACATGAAAACCAATGGAATGGTTCATCCATGAAGCACCTTCTCTTGATGGTCATGGATCTCTACTAGTTACTCTATATACATAACATCATCCTCAATATCCAAATATCCCCAGTAATTGATGTGGGATTATTAATGAATATTCCAATGAAGATGAGACATATGGAATATTTCATAGATCCTCTCCATACACGGTGAAAATTTCAAATGATAATCCACTTCTCCAACACTCCTCAACACCTCAAAAGGAAAAAACTGGGGGGAATCTTACTTACCCTTCCAAACCCTCCACTTCCCATGTTGAGGGAATACCTTCAAGAAAACATAGTATCCAACCTTTAATTATAAGGGACTCCTATTATGATCAGCATAATACTTATACCAATCCCATGCGGCTTTTATCCTCTCATGAACAAAATGAAACTTTTTTTCTTGCTCTGCACCACATCAGGACCAAGAAATGTCGTCTCTCCAACCTCCATCCAGCACAATAGAGAATGACATTTTCATCCATACAATGCCTCAAATAGAACCATGCCAATGGATGAGTGATAGTTGTTATAAAAAACTCAACCAAAGGAAAGTGTTATGACCAAAATCCATTAAATTATAAGGTACATTTCCACAATATATCCTTCATCGTCTGGATAGTCTACTCCATTTGTCTGTCTGTTTGAGGGTGGAAAGTAGTGCTAAGGAAAAATTGAGTTCCAAAATTATACTGAAATACCCTATAAGATTTTGAAGTATAATTTTCATCATGATACAAGATAATTTACCTTTTAACTCCATGAAAACTTCATCCACATACCACCTCACCAAATCATCCATGACACTCGACTCATGGATCGTCAAAAAGTGAATTGATTTCATCAAATGATCCATGATTACCCAGATATCATCATAACCTCCTTGATATCTAGGTAATATTATAAATAAATCCATCAATATTTCATCCCATTTACACTCATAAATATCCAAGGGTTGAAATAAACCTATAGGAAAATGATTCTTTATCTTTACCTACTGAAAACCCAAACATCAAGCCACAAAATCTGCCATCATTTGTTTCATTTCAGGCCTTCAAAACTATAACTTCAAGCCACAATTAATCTTGGATACCCCTGGGTGAACCACTATAGTTGATATATAAAACTCATGAAGGACTCCCTCATACATCACTATTGGAAAAAATATCCTCCCCTAAGTCGACATCTTATTTTGACCATCCTTTATCCATCCCTAGGTAGAATCACCATGTCTAACACGATCATGCATCACCTCTATCTATAAGTCTCACTTACTGAGAATCCTAAACCTTCCATAATAATAATGATTCCATATTCATCTGATAAATACAACATTAGCCAATACACTCTCCCACATTGAGATTCATCAATGCGAGCTCCTCCATCCCTTTCCAAACATTCACAGACTTCAGAGCCACATCTCCTCGAGACTTCCAACTAAGTGCATTGGCTACCACATTCCCCTTTCCTAGGGTATGAGAGATATTAAAATCATAATCCTAAATAAACTCTACCCACATATTTTTGAATTTATTTATATCTCACTCGAAAAAGACATATTTCAGGCTCTTATAGACTATGAAAACTACAAAGAAATCTTTGATGAGGTAATTTCACCAAAACTTTAGTGAAAATGCCACTAATTCAAGATCCAGATCATGGGTGGAATATTTATTCTTGTGGGGACGTAACATCCTAGAACCATAACCACACCCTTCTAAGACATTGTATGCCCAAGGTAGTACACCTATTGCATCCAAAAATTACACTTAGAGAAATTTCCATAGATCTGGTGGGATCAAAGAACCTTCAATACATCTCTAATATGATCGGCATGCTCCTCCTCTGACTTTGAGTAGATCAATATGCCTTTGATGAACACAACTATGAACTGGTCCAGGAATTCATAGAACATGGAGTTCGTGATCCCCATGAACACAAATGGTGTGCTTTTTATACCTAACGGATGAACCATGAACTCGACGTATACATACCGGCATATAAAGTCAATCTTCATGATATCAACCTCATTCACCCTCAACTGATGATTTCTAGATATTAGATCGATCTTAGAAAATCAACTCACCCCTCTCAGCTGGTCAAAAATATTTTCAATCCTCTGAATAAGGAAATGATTCTTGATCTTCATCAAATTCAACCTTTATTATTCTATACACAATCTCAAAAAACTATTCACATTCTTGGTAAATAACACTAGATCACCCCATGGCAACACATTGGGCCGAATGAAACCCTTATGCATCAAATAATTAATCTAAACCCTCATCTCCCACAACTAATAAGGTGTCATCTAATAGAAATACATCAATATAATAGAATCATTAGTCTATAAGTCTATCCTGAAATTAACATCACATTGAGGGGGTAGTGTCACAATATCCTCAGGAAAAACATATAAAAACTCCCTAAAAACTTTGGGAACCTCCACTATCCCAGCATCCACTGACTCCATGGACAACTCATCCATAAATTAAATAAGAGGCTCCACACATCTACTACCCAACTAATAAATCTTCTCACCGATAAAGATCACATTTTGTACATTCACATTTGAGAACATGACTCTCCTCTAGAAGAAGACAATAATAGAATTCATGGAATACAAACATTTGATAATAATAATGACATCTTACAACTACATCAAGAGAAAGAACATATCCTCATGCAACCAATGTGGCCCCATAATCAGTCTACACCCCGACACACATCAAACAAGCTAGTATGGACTTTAAATTACATAGTTAATGCTGGGGGAATAAGAATAATATCTATGTCTAGTCCCAAATCACGAACTAGTGCAGGTGAAAAAAGAGGATTGTGAAGCTCCTAAATCAAAAAAAACACAAAAAAAGGTGGAATAAAATCCAATCATACCTCTAACAATCTCTGTACCCTCTAGTGTAGTTGCCTCCATTACATGCAACTAACCACGCCTAGATTCTATACCTCTCTATTGATAGCCACATCTACGAACACACTCGGGTCAAGGTCTCTAAACATGAGGGACATCCTGAGGTTAGACTCTACTTGCTCCATCTTCTCTTGGTAGGGAATAAGACTATTTCCCCTACTGCTGAAATAGATTTGCTGGAAACTATTGATGGGGATGACATTGAACCTACCCACCTCCACCAAACTAAGCTTGAAGAACCATTTTTCACTGATTCTAATGATTTACATGAACCCCATAGATAAAAAAACTGGCTCAAATCCCCTTATAAAATCATGAAAACCACTAGCCCCAGAATGTTGAAAGGGAAGCTACTAAGGTCGGTTGTAATCTAGATTGAAACTCAAAGTCCCGGGTGCCTGAGACCTTCCACTAAAAACTCTCCTCCTTGAGAAACCCTTTTGGTTCCCCTCTCATAGAAAACCACCTTACAAGTGAATCTTCTTGATCACCTATTATTTATTTTTAACCTCCAAATACATTCGAAATGTAAATGGAGTAATTTCATATTGGATAAAAGGATGAAGTGCCTCCTCAAGACTCCATGCTCGGGATTCCTCATCCAAAAAAAGGCCTGGGGAAAATGAAATTTTTCTTTGAAACTAATCCCAAGATCTCATATATACATACTCTCCTACTAATAGGAGAGTGAATCTTGATTCTCCACTGCCTTCATGTTTGATGAAAGAAACTCTTCAAAAAACTCTTTCTAAAAAATGATCTATTAAACATTTTCATCATTCAAGCCACCAAGGTACAAATCCGACCACTGGCTTGAAGCTCCTTACATATGACTAACTGCTATAAGTACCCATAATTCCACTAGATATTGTGTCAAACTGAAAGTGATTTTAAGATTCTCCAAGTAGCTCTTTGTCTACAGATCAGAAACATTGCCCTCATACTTCCCCAAATCCTGCCACTAAAAAGTGAACAACATTCATTTTCGCTGATCATCCTCCTCAACTGGATCAACCATTTGGTGATCAATCATATTATACTTCTAAACATGCATTGCCTAAACCACATGAAAATGATGACTAGGGTCTATAGCTAAAAGGGAAATAAGGATTTCTTAAGCCTGGAAGTATATAATTTTATTAAGATTAATTTTATTCATTTAAACTTCCCAGAACCACCCAATTAAAACAAGAACTAAATTCATCATGATGCATGTACCGATCCTAGTTCTCTACTCTGCAAATAGGCCCACCTCACTTGGTTTTTCAATAATCTCAGAATCCATGCACCAGATCATGGGAGGCCCTAAAATCTCATGTCATAGCTAGTTAATATTTTTATTTCATACTTATATTTTATGGTGTTTTAATAAATTGATTCTTGTTTTTAAATGATTATTATATTTTAAATATCGAAATATTTGATTTGTTTTACATTTTATGGTAGGATACGGTTGATACTTGTAAAATTAAAAAAAAATGAATGTTGGAACTTACATACACTTTACGCCACAAGTAAAGCAAAGCGGTGTGACACCATATTTTTGAGGATTCAGTGGAGCTGAAGAAATGAAGAATAATATTTACATATCATGTATTTCATTTAAATGACATGAGTTTTTTGGGATAAGTTTTTTGAAGTGATAAATTTAAATTCATGATGTCTTCCCATATAGTGAAAATTAGAAGATTACATGTCGTGTACAACTTTACACGTCATGATAGGGTCAGGAATCTAAAAAAAATATGCATTTACAAGGGTTTTTATAGTGATCTAGGATTTAAATACATGGATATTACATCATTTTAGATGGATATTTAGTACATTGAAAAAATACATGCTCGAGGACCGTAATAGTTTAGTGTCTTTGGAAATTTGGAAACAAAATCTTCTATCCAGGTGAAATATCTTCAACATCTCCCATAAAGATCTCCACCTTTATTAATTCTACCTAAAAAATTTCTTAATACCCTGGGGAAAGGAAACATAATAAATGGGTGAGCTCATATGCTCAGTAAGGGTAAATAAAGGAAATGCCTAAGCATGACATAAACAAAAGGGTATGGAACTTGAGCCTAACATTTTAAGATCATGCCCTACATATTAGAGAACATAATAAAGAATGGAATTTCATATGACATGAATCATAAGTAAATAAAGAACATAGGCCAAGGAAGCATAACATTGTAAAATATATGGAATTTTTGGTTTGTACATTGATTTATAATGTTGTGAACATGTATAAGTAGAAACAGGTTCACTCATTATGTTAAGGACATGAAATCAGGCCATAGAATCAACTTGTAGATATGAAACCAGTTCCATACATAACATTATGAACATGTAATTAAGTTCATGTATAACCTTATGGATGTGAAACCAAGTCCATTTATAACATTGTGAACGTGTAATCAAGTTCGCACATTACCTAATGGAAATGAAACTATTTCCATGCATAATACTATGAACATGTAATCAGGTTCACACATAACCTTATGGATGTGAAACCAAGTCCATTGATAACATTTTGAACAAGTAATCAGGTTCAAAAATAACATTTTCAACATGCAATTATGTTCACACATAAACTTATATACATTAAATCAGGTCTATGAATAACATTTTGAACACGTAATAAGGTTCACTCATAATAATGTGAACATGTAATCAAGTTCACGCATAAACATATGGACAAGAAACTAGTTCAATGTATAACATTGTGAAAATATAATCAGGTTCACACGTAACATTTGTACTCATGAGTCATCCATCATTATCCAATGCATTGGAGATATATATAGGTCCCACCCATCTCATAATAAAATCATTCATACATGTGTCGTAAGATAATAAAACATTCATCATTTCATGACCCATAAAAAGACATAGGTTTTATAAAAATAAAATCATAACATAGGTATCGTTAATATTTCATCACATCAAAACCTATGGAAAATGTATAGGTTTCATAACTATTTCATCAAATAATAACTCGTGAAAAGAAGCGGGTTTCATAAACATTTAACCCGTGAAAGGGAAATGGGCTTCATAAAGACAATGACGTTAATAATAACACATTCATAGAAAGAATATGAATGGAACCTTTAGATTATTACCTAGAAAGTAATTAGTATAATCAATAAATTTCATCTTATATGGAAAATAATTTTGAAACGTTTCTTTAGGAGAATATCCTTTCTTCTTTGAAAAAATCTTTTTATAACATAAAACATTTTGAAAACCATTTTATTTAAATGTAGCTTTGAAAACTTATAAAGAAAGATTTTAAAACAATAAAAAAAATTTAAAATCCTTTTTCCTTGAAAATTGTAATCAAGTATCTTTTTAAATCATTTTTGAAAAACATTTTTTAAAACATGGCCTTTGAATACACTAAATTTCCAACCGGAGAGAGGGTAAAGTCGGGCTTCCTTAAAAACACATTCTTAAATATCTTATGTATCAAAGAGTGGATATATTATCCTAGTACATGAGTATATAATGAATAAATATAGGAGAATAAAATAAATTAATGTCTTGAGATATGGAACATAATAACTCATTAAAGGAATCATAAATGTAAACAATCTCGAAAAGCAATGATATTGTCTTAATAAACTCTTATAACTTGGTAATTTGGGATCATACTCTCAATGTAAGAAAATTAAATTACATAAAGCTTAAAATATCATTAAAATAAGGATATTAATGTTATAAGATGTAAAATGTAAGTATATACACCACAAAAAAATATTTTAGGTGCATAACAAAACATGAGTCTCAAAGAAGGAAAATTGAGACAAAACATTTTTATCGATTTGGTAATTTTTGAAAATTAAAACCCTATGAATTAAAGTTAATAAAAATGATATGTTAATACCCATAAATTAAGTTATAATATACATATAATATAATCATGGTCAGTACTTACACCACACAAAATGAAAGAGTGGTGAACATAGCATGTATCTCACGAGAATAAAATGCCAGATGAAATCCCCTTACCTTGTGTCTTGACTCTCATCGTACTCATTCAAACCACCTATATAATAAATATAAATTTATTATAAATATAGAACCATATTATTATTTCTAATAACAGATATGTTTTTATTACGAACTTATATTACCTGCTTTTAATGATCCTATGTTAAGGTTTCACTCCGGGTAATATTTGATTTGTTCTTTGCATGTGTCTTAATTTGTTATATCTTTGGTCCTTATACTTATATAATGATTAAAGAATTTAAAAGATGATATAAATATCATTTATAACCATTATATTTATATTATAATAATCTATCTAATATTTAATTATGAAATGGAATACACCGTTCATGGAGACAGTAAGTCGTACGTATGCATGAACGTTGTTTCTATTTTTATTATCATATTGAAAGAAAGTATGTAAATTAAATATGTATATATATATGCATGTATGTATATATAATTATTAAAATATCATTAATATATCATATAATTTCATTAAACACATCCTTGATACAATCCATGTGGTGTGTGAATGAATCGTATCGCTTTGAGGGAGCGGTAGTTCACACTTCCTCAAATGAGATTATCGTATTAACACCAAATGGAAAGTAAAAATATGTGTGTTGTAAAATGAATAAAGAAGATTAAATAAATAATAAATACAATATATGACATATATAAATATATTTTTCATCATAATTTCCACCATGATTGTTGATAAATAATAAATGAACAATCATCGTTTCGTGATGCAGTAGTTTGTCATACACAGAAACAGTATATTCGATATCCATTAGATGGTGGTGTGTGTAATTGTAGGTAAAACCCTTTGCATAAAAAAATCCTAGTACATGTAGGATACTTGTTTTTTACACAATAATTTAATAAAAATATTGTAGGGGTGAATAAGTAAAATAAAGGAACGGAACTTGAGAGAATACGTTACCTCTAAATCAGGTAACCCCTTTTGGTTTGTGCCAAAAGGATTCCTTGAGAGGATTTATGCCCAAATATAGGCTTTAAGGTAGAATTTAGTATTGTTGGGAAGTGTATTGTGTAGGTATTGGCATAATTTAAGAGGTTTTAGAGGTGTGATGAATGGGTATAGGTGGTGGCCCTTTATAGGGAAGGAAAAGGACTCACTTGGAATTTTTAGAAACAAGTTAGGTGTGTGAATATTCTTACCTAAAAAAAGTCATAACTAACCAACCAAACTCAATAATGGAAGGTTTATTAAATAAATATGGACATAAAATTGGTTTTGTACATGTTTATAGGTCTTTTGGGCCCTTAATTTTAATTTTTGGTCCCTATTTAAACTTAATTTGACCTTAACTACTATGATTAATTTTAATCATTTTTACTAATCATTTTGGTCAAAAATTAACTTGGTCTTATTAGACTCTAAATATTAGAATGAATAAAAAAATTATGTCATATTTTATAAATTCAATTCACGGAATCGAAAAAATTAGGAATAGTGCTAATCCCGCAGATGGGACGAAATAACAGGGTTTTAAAGTAAAAAAACGTTTTTTTGTTTGTTAAGATTTTATATTCAGTTTCAAATTGAAATTGATTATAATTAATTACATTATATTAATAGATGTAATATTTATCTAATTTTACCTTAAAATAAATTTTTAATATCATTTATAATTAATAATTAATTAGACAAAAATGTAGTTTTTAACTAAAAGCAGTATTTTTCACTATTCATCAAAAAATGAAGTTTCTCAGAAAAATCCCAAGAATTCATCCTAAGATAATTTTGACAATATAAATTAAAATTTGAATTTTATTTTATAAAATTAAATTTCTAAATGTGTCTAAAATTAATTTAATTATTAAAATCGGTTCATTCAAGAAAATGGTATTTTTAACATAAAGGACTTTACTAAAAATATTATCTTTCATTATCAATATGTTTTATTTATATAAATCTATTATAAAAAATATTTGAAAAATAGTTATTACTATTACTATAACTAAGTTTAACAGTTATGTTATAATTATCTCATTTAAATAATTATATATATATAGATAGATGTTTCATGGAAATACAGTGTTGTGTGTATTGTATGCCAAGTCGGTGTTGCGTGTAGTGTACACCAAGTTGTACGTCAAGCCAGTGTTTTGTGTAACGTAATCCAATTCAGTGTTACGGGTAGCGTAATCCAAGTTGGTATTTCATGTAGTGCAAGACAATTTGGTATTTCATGTGAAAGGAAAGTTTGACTTAGTGTTTTAATATATATATATATATATATATATATAAAGAACTATTTCCAATTTCATGTGAAATAAAAAATATCAAAAAGGTAAATTAATTCAAAATATATATTTCACAAAATCTCAGGTTGTTACAGTTTTGATGTAATTTCTTATAAAAATCACCCATTTTCTGCCACTTTGGGACGATATCAGACGGAGGACCAATGACGGATGCCTGTTGAGATGCATGCACTTGTTGTAAAGCCCTGCTTCACTACCTTTCTATAGGGTTTTGTCTGCACCCTCTCATGGCTAGCATGTGGGGGTGATTTCTTTGTGTCTTGGTGTGTGTGATGAATGGGTATTGATTGTATGAGATATTTTATATTTGATTTAAATTTATGTTTGGAATTTTCATCTGTTCTTCATTTGTATCTCTTTCGTGATTCTCCTTGCATGACCATTGTGAGCATGGTTATGGAAAGGGTTTAATTTATTTCTTTCTTTGAGCATGACCATTTCCTGAGTTGATTGAATACCATTGTTTTATGATTGTTCTAGGGTTTAGATTTCCTCCAAGACCATTGGGTTTGTCTCTTCCCTATGTTTAAACTAGATTTTGGGTTACCCATCCTTTGAAATATGAAGTACCTGACCATGAGAAAAATAGATTTTTGGATGGAGTGAATTAACCATGACCATTTGTCTCACTAGGACCTGATTCTAATGAATGCATGATTTTTAATTAATTGTTTATACCTTTTCATCCCCTAAACCTAAATTCATTGTTGACCGGTACCCATTTTATATTTTCTTCTTCCACTTTCCCTACCAATAAAATATTCAGTAGTTTAGATTCAATTACTGCAAATTGAAAATAGTTTTGGTTTATTTTATTTAATTAATATTTTCTCCAACCCTATTTCTATGGGTTCAACCTTGGAATTACAATTCCTATACTACCCTGTAGTTTAGTGATTTATTTTTTCGTGTTTAGAAATTTCTAAATTCGATAAACCTGTGGGAATTAACGATGCATGTGGGGCTATCAATGGTCCCCCTATCCTATGTCACATACCACGATCAACTGGCATAGTTGCCTTACCAAGCCATGAAATCCTCACAATGTCTACCCCAAACTCCATCTTATCACTCAACCATCATCCTTTGATACTAAACTTTCATGACCCGCTTCCCCCAAAGGTCCCCCTCCAAGGCCGAAAGTGAAAGAAGAGAGATAATTACCCCTAAGTCCCGCCTCCAGTAGGCCACAAGTTGGTGACTAAAACCTAGGGTATGAACAATCTCACAAATGGGAGGCATTACCCACTATAATAATAATTGGATTGAAAGATGGGATGAATCAACCATAATAAACTTAATAAAATAACATAAAAGAAACCAAAACCATCCCACAATACATGTATAAATAAAACAGATTCATATACAAAATATCCAAGGAGCCCAAAAGAAAAGCTAAGGCAGTGACACAACAATAATCCAAAGATCTAAGTTATGGGTTCATAACCAAAGCACCAACCAACTCACAACATCACCACCCAACCTAAAAACATCGGTACATTCACTATCACCACTAAATTAATGACACCACACAACAATACACAAGCCACATTTCAAGTTTCATCCACTTTCTCAATTTACAGAATTTCTAGATTTCACAATTCCAACCCATTCCAATTAAAACATCCTGTTCATTTCATTATTTACATCCCATTTATTTCATTCATAAACCAATAGTAAAATTTTAAGCCACCCCCCCCCCCTTAATTCAACATTCATTAACCATTTCATCCCATTCCATTTCAATTTATCATTAACCAATTCATTCTATTACTACCCAGGAAAATAGCACAACACAACACCACATGGAAAAAAAAACAACTTATTGTTCCCATCACAACTAGTCCACATTTCCACCATCATAGAAACAACCACCTCCTCATCACAACTTCCATGTAACCACCACTTTCTATCACAACCTCCCTATATCACAGCCACACAACTCATCACATAACTACCCCGTATCTCAACCATACATCACTGCCCCATAGGATGGTCACATCTCACCTCCCCACATCACGGTCACACCTCACCACCCCACAACACAATCACACAATAAAACATCAATCCCCCGCACTAAAAAAACACATCAAAACACTTTTTACATCACAACATAACATATTTTCAAATTTATCAAGTTCCTTTCATCACATTCCACTTCTTTATTTATGGGTATTCTCGCACAAACTATAAATCTCAGGATAACCATTTTATTAGAAAAATATAAGCGGTTAGCCAATTCCTTTTAGTGTGATTCCAAATAATCATAACAATAAGATTCCACAACTTATCAACAAATTCATAATAAAATCCCCCAAAGATCACAATTTTCAATGGGGAATTCATCATATACGATTACAATATCAATATAATATCATAGTGGTAAAAATATACGATTCAATTGCCTTTCCACTTAAATTTAAATTAACCATTTCATTATCATTATTTGGCTGGTGAAAACAATATTCCTATAGATAAACAAGAGTAAAACCCCTCCCACATGATACAAAATATGATAAAAAATGGATCCCCTACCTCAAATGAAGGTTTCTGATCTGATATACAAGGATAAAACAAAATTAATGCCACCACCGAACACTAAAATGAAGGAGATCACCTTAATAAACCTAAACACAACATCACGCATCATTTCCTTATCAAAACACCATCAAATCCCATGATTTACCTTGGAATCACCATTCCTAAGTGAAGAAATAGAGGAAAACTAGAAAAAAAGAGGGAGGGACTCGCCTAAACCACCATGGATCGATCCTTAGAAGTTAGAGTCAAAAGCCACTAAAATGGGGCTGAAATTGCTCCATGTGACTCACTTGGTTTCTCAATAAATGAGAGAAACAAAGTAAAAGTAACCAAGTTTGAGGGGGTTTCAGAATGTATAAGTGTTCTGTAAAAAATAAGACCACAATGCACCCCCTAGGACTATGCTAAAAATGTCTGAAAATGAGGGAGACCATGATGCAAACAGGAGGACCACGTCACAATCAAGTTGAACAAGGCTCCCTCCAAGTTTTATAGATATCTTCACATTATAGATCCTATAATCTAGGAAGAAGACCACGATGAAACCAAGGCCTCCACACTAAAGAACCTACAATCCATGAAAAGGCTATACCACAGCCAAAATTTCATGACACAGTGGTGCCCATATTGGCAGAACTACCAAAAAACCAACCCCTAGGACTTCATTTCGCAGCAACCATCCCTATGGCACAACACCATGATGCATGTCATAGGACTATTTTCTAGCTCCAATCTCTCCTCTTCCCCTCAAATAGGACTCCTCCAGACACTCCACCACCATATTTCCAGGAAATTTACAGGACAGAAGGTCCAGACCATTATAGTGTAGCAGATTCTTCTCTTCTTCTTCAAGATCTTTGGTTCTATTAGATACTCATAGATCATGCATTCACATATCACCAGAAAATAGAACAATTTTAGATTACTTTTATCTTTAATTATAATCAACTCCTCACATTCATAAGTGGATATATTAATTGAACCTTTTATTTTCAATGTTCTATAAACGGAACACCTGTTGAAAAAAGAATTTTCCATGCAAAAAATTCCATAATGAAATACCATTATAGGTTTCCATATATTCTCATTCACACATTTTTCTTCTCATGGAGTATTCCAAAAATAACCCTTATTAAATGCTTATTATTTTGAAACTCATCCCAAAAGATCTTTACAAAATATCTTCAGTAGGAACAACTTCATCTTCTCAAAGGATTCAAATAAAATCCACGCATCAAATCTTCTAATTGTATCAGTGGTACACAAAAAACATATCTTTATCCTGAAACTCATCTTATTTTATCTTATTTTCTAGATTCATAAAATCTAGAAGTATTCTATTTTTTTAAGTCTTGTGAAAATTTATATACTTCAATCACATTCACTCACAAACACTCAAACAACCTCAGATCCAAATGATGTCATCTATAATAAATAGAATCTCAAGGTTTGATGGAACTTCATCTGCATTATTCTTGAAAACATTATTCATTAATTTTCTACTTCAAAAAAATATATTCATCCAAACTCCTCATTTTAATCTTCTCAAATAGTCTCAAATCATAGCTTCTCTATGCATCATGATGTTTTGATCTTGAAATCATATACCAAGAATCTTTTTATTTATATTTCCACATGATTAAATAATTCTGTAAACTCCACTTTTTTATTTATCCTTGATCTTCCATTTTCATGGATGAAGATCATATCTTATTTCTTATTGTGCTTGGATCACAACCCTTTCAAGGTTTTTGTGATGTTTATACCATGAATGAATATTTCTTGAATCATCCCAAATTTTTCATCTTCATCATATTCAAAATCTAAAATCTCTATTTTTCATCCAGTGTAGCTTTGAAAAAAAATTAGTGTTGAAGCCTTATGTTGGCGATTTCAAGGACTTACATTCGGAAAGACTTATGATAAGGCATTACGTTCTACTCTAGGTACTTCATTTTCATCCAAAAAAATTCTAAAAAAATTGTAAAGTGTTGTAGATTTATGATTATCCAAAGATTTACACTAGAAACTTCATAAAATTAAATTTGTGAAGTCTTATAATGGAGACTTACACTTGGTATTTTGAAGACTAAATCTAGATTAGTGAAGAATTATCATCAATTCATTTGTTAATTCTTAGTAAAATCCAAAACTTTCTGATAAAGCCTTACAATTGGAAATACTTACATTTAGCACTCGAAGACTTACATTCAGACTGAAGTCTAACGTTCATAGTAGGCAAAGCCTTATACTCAGGACTTAGACATTTTTTCATAAACTCCAAAAACCAGATTTCTTCTACAAGATTCAAAAAAAACTTTCTAATGCTTTTGTGGATTCTCAAACCTATTCAAATCATATCATAACTTCTTCAAATAGTTTTTTAAATTATTAAAATAATTCTAAACTCCTTCCAATGAAAGTTTTAGGTGTTACACCATCTAAAATACTTAGATGAGATTATTTCAGTGAACTCCTTTACTGACTTAGGTGCAGCTCTTCTTTTATCAATCTTGAAATATCTCTATTCACTTCAAATTTTATCTAGTGGTGTATAAACATTGATTACAGAAACCAAGATACATTTTACTCCTTAGATGGGTGTCTTATTTCACCTAGATCTCCTTTATACTTTGAACCTAATTTATACACTTTATCCATAGACATAAAATATTTCTAACCATAGGTTCAACAGCCAAAAACTCTTTCATTCAATATGTTGAAGACAAGGATCTTTTACCTTCAGCACTTTTCATAGACATGAAGACTAGCTATTTCAATATTCTGATTTAATTAATGGGTTGTTAGTAATTTTTCCATTCAATTATCTAAGTATCCAACTCTTCTTGTTTACCCATAATACATGGGCAACATCTTCAATCACCTTTCTCATGAACCTATCATAGGATTTTCACCACTTAATGGTTGGAGACTTTAATCCATCACCCATATCATCACCTTTTTAAAATTACATTGATAATGACAATAAGAATAAGTGACAATAAATAAAACCATCACCCCCAGGGTACTTTACCCCCAAGATAAATTATTCAACTACTTTTAAGGTATGAAACTCAATTGTTCCACACCAAAAACATTATCAACATATTTAATTGGTCTAACTATTTTATATTTCAATGTGTTGTAATTTTTATTGTATCATAAATTTTATCAAGTTGTAATCACTCAACTCACACACAGTTATATATCCATAAAATCTACGTCATGATTATGCTAACTTGATTAAAAAGTAGGATCATAGGTTGTGTCTTGTCTTAAGAAAAAGGTAGGAAAACTAAGTTGTGCCTCCAGGATTGAAAAGGGTAGGGGGGTTTTGTTTTTTGTTTTTTGTGGCTTGGGTCCAAGAAAAGGCATGTTGTAAAGGATTGAAACTCCCCTTCAAAATTAAGGTCAATTTTATAATGTGTGTCATTTATCTGAGTGATTTTAGAGAAGTGAAGAGTATAAGCAAGATCAATTTGATCTGGACTACTATAAAAAAAACATTATGAAATTTTTTTATTATTCTTCTTACAAGCTTCACGCTCTAGGTACTTAATTATTTTTGGTTAAATTTTTTAATTATTGGGTTGATAACTTTTCACATTATAAATTTATTAACTTTGATATTTTAAGGATTAATGATTTAACCCACCTATCTTTTCTATCTTACCTTCTATACTAACAATATGGGGCATGTTGATGGGTGAATTTTTGGAAAACTCTAGAATAGGGAGGATTGAGTTGTGTATGTAACATGAATCCTGGGGTAAGGTCACAATGACATGTGGTAATGCACATTGGATGCATGTGGTGACTTTAAAGTGTGTTTTAATGGGTCTAAGACTCCTTAGTTCATGTCCGCATAGAGTTAGGTCATAGATTGTTGATGGGGGCTATGGTTGATCATGCATGGATGGTGATCGGATATGGAATGATAATGGGAAGGTGTGAGACACCTTATTATGATCAAGGAGTATAAGAAAGGGTGTTGACCCTTGGTACTATGGTGTATATTGGATAGAGAAAGGACTATTTTGGGAAATGTTCAAGTGTGGATTTGAATAGTTTAGCCAATGCATTAGGATGTGACAGGTGAGTGAGATGAGATCCTGTGGAAATTGAAAAGTAGTTTCATAGTTGTTGGGTCTTGTGAAATGTCAAATAGATGAGTGGATCGACGTGATGGATAAGGAACCATAAAAGTTCCTTAATTATGATGTTTTGGGAACCAATGTGGTAGTGAGTATCTAGAAGGACTAGGAAAATATTATAGCAGTATGGAACAAGAGATTCATGTGGTGATGAGAAATTTCATAGACCTTGAGTTATATCCTTTGAGACTAGGTGTGAAATGATTGATTATCAATTGAATTGGATAGAGACCATGTAAGGAAATATGATATAATTGGATTCTTTGTAGGGATTTGGATTTAGACCTATATGAGGAATATAATTTGGGATCATGAGTGTTAGTGTTCAGTTATCAGTGGATATCAGGTAGGTTTTTGCTCATGGATCGCTGAGGATCCACGTGCGAGTCAAAAATCAAAGGACTCAATTATATTCTTATGGGTATGGTGTCCTGAGGTTTTGATGTGGATGGGAGGTGTCCCTTTTTAATGAGAGGATGCATCAAAAATATATCAGTGTTTCATAGAATGATTGATATGATCTTGATCCTTGACATGAGTTTTTGGGTATGGGATAAGCATGGCTCAGGAGGAGCGACACATGCGTGATGTTTTAACTTATTGGGTGTTGCACTCAAGGAGAAATGTAAGGGGAATCTTGTGTTGGGAAACATTCTATAAATGATCTAAGCATATGACATGCATTTTGAGCAATTTTCAATAAACATCTAGAGTGAGGTATTAATGAACCCAACTGGAGGTGGTTTCAATTTTGTGATGGCACTTGGATGTGAGTGGTCGGGTCACATGCGATAAATGTAAAAATACCCATATGTGGGTATAGATTGATGAGAAATGGTAAAAGTTAGTATGTGTGGCAACTGATAGTTAATAGATTCAATATGACAGTTAAATGGTATGACCAGGTGTGTGTTTTGGGAAACAAGTCAATAAGAATGACTAGGCTCAAGAAATGTGGTGATCATTGCAAGCATGTCAACATATTAAATGAGTTTGGGCCTTATGATGTTAATATAGTTTTGAAAGTGAGACTGTGGGTTCTAATGAGAATGGTCGAGTGATGCTTAGGTGTGACATCGAGTGAATAATTGTCTGATGTAGACCAGTGGTGCCAACCAATGGTGCATAACATCCATGGTTCAAGAATTTATTAATATCACAAAATGTGAGAAAAATAATGGGATTAGTGGAAATAATCAACACTGTAATATGTAGGCTTGTGAGGTTTAGAGTAGTTAAGCAAGTTTGGGTGCAGAGATGGCACGTCCAAAACTAGTGGCAGATATAGGATTTAGGTAATTCACAGGAGTTTGGTAACTAGGATAGTTTATGGATGGTGCGTGAGGAGACTTCTCAAGGATGAGAACAATTATGGTGAGGAGGTTATTATGACCCATGTCATTATAGGTTGGTAAAATCAGAGGAAATTTAAATTTCTGGTCCTGAAGCATGGGACGTTTTTGAGAATTAGGCCTCGTATCAAGAATTTAAAATTTGGAATATCTCTAAGAGATGTTTTTCGAATGTATTTAGAGGCCTAGAAAGTGTTTTGGGTTCTCAAGTGAGAGTTAGAGTAGGATCAGGGTAATCCCTTGATAATTTTCTATTGTTGTGGCTTGTCATGTCGTAACGGGTAAATGTCACATTGTGATGAGGGGATGTTCAAGGGATCACAACAAGGCTAGGGAGGCGCCACAGCTTAGAGGCAACTCTCCATGCCGTGAATAGTGGGTGTGAAGGTTCCAGACACAGCGGAAGCACCATATGGGGTATGCCCAACTCAACTTTTTTTCATAATTAATGATCAATATGTGATCTGCATAAATAATAAACACTATGACCAATGAAATTGATTCAAAGATTAATTGACAAGAGAACACCGGAATCAGATACAGGATCATCATGTATTATTTATAATTAATTTAAATAACTAAATAATTACCTTGAAAAGAATTATTTCTTCATTGATGAATATAACAACATCTCTATGTCATATTGTCATTGCATTGCAGGAATCAAGTGAAATTTCCCTCCAATGATGATCCACACATGCTCCACAAACCTATGAACATCGTCATAGGAATCTTAAGGTTCTAGCATGGTAGATCCTAACACTTGTTTCATTCATATTTGATCACCTTTAGAATTTCTTCCAGAAGGATTCCCTTTGATCTCTTTAGAATCAAGAGTGGTGGTGGAGGAGGATCAGTCTCTATTCTTGAGATCATTCTTGGAGAAGGGATCTCTCTAAGGCCTTGATAGAATTCTCTGTATGTTATTGTGAAAAAAACAAATGGGAACCTCTTTAGAAATAATATAATTGAGTTTATATGTCGCTAGGGTTAGTAAATAATAATTACACATGCACCCTTATTATTTTTCATAATTCCTGTAGAACCCCATGTCAATAATAATAATAATAATAATAATTCTTGACATGTTCAAAACTCACAAATTAAATTAAATATTTTTTATTCAAATAATATTAAATATATATTATTTCTCACCAAACCATTAAACTATGTATGCAATTATCTACAATATTCATCGGCCCTTGAAATAAATATCACTGCATTATTCATTAGTAAATAAATAAATATTATATTCACTAAATAGAAAATAAATATTTATTAAATATTCTAATCACAAAATATTCTCTTGAATAACTAGTGATGGGATATGTATGATCAAGAAAACATGAATAATTATTAAACCATAAGTAGGAATAATATTTATTCAATTTTTTAAATAATAAATAGTATTATTATTTAACTGAGATTCTGGATACACTTAATGTGTGCCCCTCTAGACCTCTTTCTCAGTGGCATTAGGCGAAGTAGCCCAAAGTCCAAGGATAGCATCTAGAAATACATCAAGGCACCCATAGAGAAAGAATTTGATGTTGCAACAACATCAAAACTCATATGAACACTTACTATATAATATAATCCATTTATTGTGACATATCTAATCGAGAAGTTTTCATGATAGTTCCATCAACCTATGTGCTCTATGTCTCTTTCTTTGACTTTTTAGAAATTAAACTTGCCTACAGGAAACCATGTCCATAGATTTATTTAGGTTGTATCATTTTAATAAAAGGTCCTGAGATAACAAATTTCTTTAAAGAATATAAGGTATAAATCCTTTCTTGCATTATTTATTAATGAAATATTACACGTGATGCACCCAACGTATCCTACTTCACCGCGAACATATGTCATCGTGGTTTTCATCAATACATCAAAGTACATGACTCATAATATCCATTAATAATAATATTAAATTCTAAAGATCAATAAACACATTCGTAAATAGAAACATCTAATGAAACATATAAATGTGGATTTCCTACTGGTGGGTCTCATTCTCATAATCTCCTACACTGTAAATTACCAAGGATGAACACCATGAGAAGGTGTCTCAATGTCTTATGAGCATCCTACCCCTAATAGCTTGTATTTTCTATGTACCATCAGAAAATATCATTCATCCATAGAACAATATTCAAGAATACTATTTTAGAACTTCTAGATTCTCATCATAGTAGGGAAATTCTATAACCTTTCAGTGATACAACTTCTCTTAGGACATTATCATATACTTTTTCACATAGAATAACAATCATGATGTGATAAGTTGTTTATTAAATATTAAAAAATATGAATATAAGTAATCATAAAATACACAGAAGTTGGTTCTAGGGTACAAACTCCAAAAAACTCCCACTTGAACTAGATCCAACTGCTAACAACCATTGGTCATCTAGATTTCACTTGATACCCATGCTTCTAATGAGATAATTCTTTAGTCAAGGGGTTCATCATATTTTCTTTTTTGGGAACTCTACTTAGTGCAACTTCACCCCTCTGAGAAAAATCCCTCAAGAGGTGATACTTCTGGAGTATGTGCTTTGTTTGTTGGAATGACCTTGAATCTTTTTCAAGAGTCGCCACTATAGTATTATGACAATAAAATGTGATAGGGTATTTACAACTAGGTACCGCATAAAGATCCTAGAAAATGTTTCAAATCCAAATGGATTCTTTGGTTTCATCATAAGACACTATATACTTGAACTCCACTGTAGAATCAGTGACAAATGGCTTCTTTGAAATCTTTTAGCTCACAACTCATCTGTTGAGACTGAAAACATATCCTAACTATGACTTCAGATCATTATGATCTATCTTAAAACTAGAATCAATATAACACTTGGTGACTAGCTCCTCATCTCCTCTGTACAATGGGAACATATCTATAGTTCTTCTCAGATACTTAAGGATATCCTTAACAGTAAACCAATGTTGTTCCCCTAGATCATCTTGATATCTTCCTCCATGATCAATGCATAGGAAACATCAAGTCTATCACATCACAAGGCATACATGATTGATCCTATCACCGAAGCGTGTGAGATCTTACTCATTCTTTATTTCTCTTATTGTGTCTGAGGACACATTTTCTTGGAAAGATGTATACCATTAGACACTAGAAACAATCCCCTTATGGATTTTTCTATAATAAATCTATTTAGTATCTAGTCAATGTATATACCTTGACTTCGTCCAAGAATCCCCTTGGATCTATCATGAATGATCTTAATCCCTAAAATATAGGTTGTTTTGCATAATTCCTTTATGGATAAACACTTGTTTACCAATCCTTATCACATTTTAAGACTGATATTTCATTTCTAATAAGTAATATGTCATCAACATATACTACTAGGATGATGACCACATTCCCACTAAACCTATTGTAAACACCTGGATTACATTCATTCTTAATGAATTTGTGTTCTTTTATAGATCAATCAAATTGAATGTTCCATGACCTGGATTCTTGCTTCAATGCATAAATGGATATCCATAACTTTCATATATTTTTTGAATCACCTCGAGTCACAAACCCTTCTGGTTGTGTCATATAGAAATCTTCTTGAAGGTTCTCATTAAGGAAATCTATTTTGATGTACACCTTCTAAATTTCATAGTCATGGTAAGCTACTATAGCAAGAATAATTCTAATAAATTTAAACATAGAAACTGGTGAAAAGGTTTCATCATAGTTAATTCCTTTATGCTTTTTAAACCCTTTAGCCACTGGTATTACTCTATTGGTACCTATTTTACCTTCCATGTCCAATTTTCTCTTGAATACTCATTTTCAATGAAAGGATTTACATCAACTGATAGATCTACTAGAACCCAAACTTTTTTTGATACATGGAATCCATTTCAAAATTCATGGCTTATTTCCATCTTGCAACTTCTGAGATCTCTACTACCTCTCTATAGGAGGGAGGTTCATTATTATCAACCAATAATGAGTCACCATCTTTAATGACTAGAAAACCATATATATGGTTCTCCTATATAGTACTTGTGTTTCAAGAACTACTTCTTCCATAGGGACCTATAGAATCTGTTCATGTATCAACTCTTGTGTATCTTGAGCATTAACTTCATCAAAGTCAATCTTTCTTCCACTATCCTTCTTGAAGAAGTTCTCCCTCTCATGAAAGATGACTTGTTTGTTGATAGTCACCTTCACATCTGAGGGGTTTTATATGTAGTATCTCTTTGTTTCCTTAGGATACCCTATAAAGAAACACTTTATACCCTAGAATGTTGGTTTGTTGCATGATAATGCCTTAAAATTCCTCACAACCCCATACACATGTATGTGATAAAAAAAGTTTCTTTTTACTCCATAACTTGAAAAGAATTTCATTTGCCTATTTAGTTGGCACTCGGTTTAACATGTATGATGCAGTTTGTGATTCATATCACTAAAAGGAGAATATAAGATCTTCATGACCTATCATTGACATTACCATGTTTAGAAAGGTATGGTTCCTCCTTTAATTAACATCATTCCACTGTGGTGTGTAAGGTGGAGTGAGTTGAGAAAGAATCTCAAAATCCTATAAAAAATCAATAAAATCTCAATTAAGATATTAAGCACCTCGGTCTGATTGAAGATTCTTTATCTTATTTCCAAGTTGATTCCCTACTTCATTCTTGAATTCTTTTAATTTCTCAAAGGACTTGGACTTATACCTCGTCAAGTTGACATATCCATATCTACTCAAGTCATCAGTAAAAGTTATGATGTAAGAATACCCACCTCTAGCTTCTACTGGAAATGGTCCATACACCTCAATGTGTACCAATCATAGAATATCTATGGCCCTTTCACCCTGCCCATCAAATGGTTGTTTTTTCATTTTTCTTTGTAAACAAGCATGGTATCTTTCAAGTGTTTTTAGCTCAAAAGTATCAAAATAACCATCGTGATAAAGCTTTGTCAAATGCTTCTCGTTTATATGACCAAGATAGTGATGCCACAACTGGGTGTTATATGAGTCATAAGAATGCGATTCATTATCAATTTCCAATACTTGGTTTTCATAATTTAATACATAAATGATATTATTTAAATGTGTTATACCATAACATATGAAGAATTTAAAAAATAAATAGCTTTTATTTCAAAACTTGAAAACAATACCATCTATTTCTAGCCAGGATATAGAAATTATGTTTTTGGTAATAGTTGGTACATAATAACAATCTCTTAAAACCAATACCATTCATGTTGGAAACAAAGGCGGTAGTCTCCAATGGATAGAGCATCCAGCCTCACACCATTGGCAGCCTGTAAATTCACCTCTCTAGAAATCTTTTGAAATCTACTTGTTTCATGTATATGGATACATATGTGAGTATAAAAAATTATATATAATGCCCAATGTGTAGATATTGGAAAATTACACTCGATAATGAACACACTTTTAGCTTCTCCTTACTTTTGGGTGTAGTTCCTCTTCTAATGGTCTTGCTTGCCACATGCAAAACATAATGCTTCCTTTTCCTTTCTCTATCTCTTGATATTCCACTTCTTGGAAGGATATTACTAAGGAGATTTAGACTTTTTATGAGTCTTGGGCCCATTTTCCTTGTCCTTCCTTTTCTTATTCACCGTAAGGACCGCGTGTTTTTCATGCCCCATGTCCTTTTCAACTTGGAGAATCATAGTAAGAAGTTCTGAAAGACTCTTCTCATTATTTCTCATGTTATAATTAACAATAAAACTTGAGAAGGAATTGGGTAGTGAGGAAAGTATGAGATTAGTGTGCAACTCATCTGGAAATTTAATCCCTAAGATGTCTAGGTGTTCAATATAGCCAATAAGTTTTACTATATAAAGCCTAGTTGGCATCAACTCTCCAAGCTTTCATGTAAACAAAGCATTTGAGATCTTGCATCTCTCTTGTCTCTCCTTATCTTTATATAGATCCTGAAAGCGACACATCATATTATACGCACCCATGTCCTCATGTTGCTTTAGAAGCTCATTAGTCATGAATGATAGCATGAAGCATTGGACACCTGTGGAATCACCCCAAATATTTCTCATAGAGAGAGAACTCTTCCTCACTAGCCTTTTGGTCAAGCACTTTAGGAAAAGGGTTTTCTAGCACATACAATTTCCTTTCATGGTGTAGGATAATGTGCAAGCACCTTTTCTATTCTTGTAAATTAGTGCTTGTGAGAAGGTTATCATTCTCAAGTATGGATCCCAATGATATGTTTGAAGTTATATTTATTTTCATTTCTATAAATAAGAAAAGAATATTTTTAGTACCTTATCTGATAAAAGAGATAATGAATAAATATTTTATTTATTAATCTCCCACTATTTTATTGAAACCCAATAGCCCTAACCATTGGTTTTGGACTATCATGTTGGTTGAACATTCTAGTGGCAAGGACCCATATTCCCCTTCTCATAACTCATACTTTGGCCTAACAAGTTATTTGAAGGGTTTTAGGTAGGAATTAATTGTTGATTGTATTAACTCAAAATTCCTTAATCCATTGAGTGGACTCCTCAATCCTGAAATCTTTAAATTACATTTCCTCAACCTTTGTCTCTTAGTTACACCAAGTCCTATTTTAGCAGTCAACCCTTGATATTAACTGTGTTAAGTCAGCCTAAAAATTCAAGTTAGAATTCTCTAATAATTGAAAGTACCCCACCTTTGGCTGATCAAGAACTTTAAATTGTGGTTCAATTTTAACTTTAAGTAGTGGAAGAAAATATCGACTTAATTTATACAATTGATGGATTTTTACCTTTATGCATAATTTTTCCATTTTAACTTTATTACATGCTTGTTAATATTAAGTGGATTTATCTAAGTAATTAAACAGGTCTTAGATAAAGTTTATGCATAATCCAATTTATTTTAAATCTATCTTGCTTGCTTGTTAATTCATTGATTCATGTGATCGCAACAAAATATCCATAATGAAATAACCATGCAACTTAACATAAATAAAATAATAAAGTTGTATGATCATGATATTTTATTAATGGTTAGTTTATCTAGAGGATGATAAATTAACCATCGACCTAGGGGAAAACACATTGAACTATGAAATGGTTCATGTTGCAACTTTCTATTTGTCCACCCAAGTACCTCATGGATTGGTTTTGCCTTGACTCTAAACTTGAACTGCCTCCACTCACTTAGGAGCTCCATTCATTAGATAAGCTTTAACTCACATGCAGGTGAGACAACCAAATGATTGGTTAAAGGGGTTAACATAAAAGAAATTATGGGCTCATAGGCCCCTCCATAATGAGAGGAGGGATGACGCGTAGACCATCAATTTAATTTAATAATAAATTAAAAGGAAACCAATCACATAAAAAGTCTGGTCTATTCTCATGATCATCCACATACATACAATTAATTACACATTTAATAAAATAGAAATCAATTCTAATCATTCTTATTTAAGATAAATTACACCCGAATCAATTAATTATATTCTTTATTTAATCAATTATTTTATCTTAATTCTCATCTAAATTTCTCTTGAGATTCTCATCCATCATAATTTAAAACAAATTAAATTAATTTATTTAAAATTAACTTTGTACAAAATGTGTACCTTGCAAGCAACACAGTGAGTACCTGTTTGAACTACCCAATGTGTATTATATTCATATACTACTTACTCATACGACATGGGGTATACACGACTTATCGCGTAATTTCATGGCATGTACATAGTCAAATAAATGACACACATAACACATGTCGATAAGGTTTAATCAGAATAATAAATTAATTTGTAATTTTGTGTAATTTGGTAATATACACAGTGTGTACTATCCAGCTACACTACATGTATATTTCTCATCGTGTATCTGTGGCACGTGCCTAGGGACTCAATGTGTAATCGTGTCATGGAAAATAATGGAGTAAACGTGTACATGGGTTACACGGCATGTGGTCCTTGAGTTACATAGCCACCAGTCATGTAGGTTGTGTGAGAGAATACATAGCTCGTCTTTGACTAACGGACTACACGTCATGTATGAATGTTACACGTCGTGCAGTCTGGCTGACCATGCGCCAGCCTGACTCTGTCAACAAACTGTGTGTATTTAAATACACCGCATGTAATAAATTCACATGGATCAAACTAATTCTGAATTAAGTCATGGTGAATTAAACACGGGTATATGACGTGTACCAACGAGCTACACGACGAGTACTCTTGTGCTATCTGGTCAGAATCCTTGGCACCTCTGGATGAGTTCTTCGAATGTTATTTATTCATAAAATTAATCGATTTTTATTATATTTGTGATAATAAAGAGGAAGAAGAGCAGATCTCACGATTCGGATTAAAGAACAATTTCACTGGAGTTGAAACTAATGATAAAAGCATAAATCAATTAACAATCTTTAAATAATTATAAATAATTATGCAACTAGTATCTAATGCTGCTTGAAAGTTCTGGAGGTAGCGGAAGCATCATATGGGGCATGCCCAACTCAACTTTTTGTCGTAATCGATGATCAATTCATGATGTACATCGATGATAAACACCATGACCAATAGAATTGAGTCAAAGATTGATTGATGAAAGAATGTCAGAACCAAACATGGGATCATCACATATTATTTATAATTAATTTAAACAATTAATGAATTACCATGTGATAAATTCTTACTTCATTGATGAATCTGACGTCACTACACCGTATCGTCATTGTGTTGCAATAATCAAGTGCAGATTCCCTCCAATGGTGATCCACACATGCTCCATGAACCTCTAAACATCATTGTAAGAATCTTCAAGTGCTAGCATGATAGATCCTAACGCTTACATTGTTCATCTTTAATCTCCTTGATAATAGCTTCAAGAATGGTTCTCTTTGATCTCTTTATAATCGAGGGTGGTGGTGGAGGAAGATCGCTCTCCGTTCTTGATAACAGACTTGGACAAGGGAACTCTCTAGGGTCTTAAGAGAATTCTTCGTATGTTGTTGTGCATAACAAAACAAAATGGAAACCACTTAAGAAATAATATAATTGGGTATATATACCACTAGAGTTAGAAAATAATAATTGCACATGAGACCTTATTATTTTTCTTAATTCTGAAACCCCATGTCTATGATAATAACATTATTATTATTTCTTGACATGCGCAAAACTTGTGAATTAAATTAAATATTATTTTATTCAAATAATATTCAATATACCGGACCATTAAACTAGATCTTTCATTCCTCCACAACATTTATCAGGCTTTGAATAATGACTATATAATAAAAAATATCACTACATTATTCACCAATAACTAAATAAATATTATATTCACTAAATAGAAAATATATATTTATTAAATATTCTGCTCACAAAATATTCTCTCGAATAACTAGTGACAGAATATGTGTGATCAAGTAAAAAATGAATAATTATTAAACCACATGCGGGAATAATATTTATTCAACTTCTTAAATAATAAATAATATTATTATTTAACTGGGGTTTTGGATACACTAAGTGTGTGACCCTCTGGGCTTCTTTCCCAATGGCATTAGGAAAAACAATCCAAAGTCTAAGGTTAGCATCTAACAATATGTCAAGGCATCCATAAAGAAAGAATTTAATGTCGCACAACATAAAACCTCATACGGATGCTTACTGTGTAATATAATCTCTTTATCATGATATCTCTAATCAAGAAGATTGCATGCTGATGCTATCAACCTATGTGCTCAAAATCTTTTTCTTTAACTTATTGAAAATTGAACTTGTGTATAAAACACCATGGTCGTGGATTCATTTAGGCTGTATCATTTCCATTAAAGAACATGAGATATCAACTATTGTTAAAGAACACAATGGAAAAATCCTTCCTCAAATTATTCATTAATGAAATATTACTCGTGACGCGCTCAACGTATCCTACTTGACTACGAACATATGTCGTTGCGGTTTTCATTAATACATCAAAGTACGCGACTCATAATATCCATTAATAATAATATTAAAGTCTAAGGATCAATACACATGTCAGCAAATATGAACATCATGACACATATAAATGTGTATTTCCTACTGGTGGATCTTGTTCTCATAATCAGCTACACTGAAAATTACCAAGGGCGAACACTATGAGAAGGTGTCTTAATGTCTTATGTGACTCCTACACCTGATAGCATGTATTGTCTAGGTCCTGGCAGACATTATCACCCAACCATGAAATAATATTCAAGAATATTGTCATAGCACTTTTGGGTTCTCATCATAACAGGGAACTGTTATGATCTTTTAGTGTAACAAATACTCTTAGAACATTATCACACACTACGTCACGCAAAAGAACAATCATGATGTGATAATCAACTTATTAAATATTCAAAATTGTGAATACATGTAATCATAAAGTACACCAAAGTTGGTTTTATGGCACCAACTACAACAGGGTGTCACGGTGAGGTGGTTTATGTGGGGTTTTCGCTAAGGAAAATTCTTTACGTATAGGGGGCACATCATGGTGGAGGGTGTCACACCGTGACTGTAAACTTTATATATAAGATTTATTACATATTAAAATCCTTACATATCAATTGAAAACCATACATATTCTCTTTTCAATTTTTTCACGAAGAAAGGTTGGTCACACCATGACCCCCTAGGGTCGCGTCGTGAAGCATTTTCACGAGGGGCGTCATTGTATGGAGGGTGAAGGCCATGCCCATAAAGAAAAGGCATCACTGTGAAGGGGGTTCATGTCATGAAGGCATGGCCGCGAAGATTTTTGTTTAGTTTGGGAGAGACATGCCACACCATGATCAGAGGAGTCACGTTGTGAGGCCTTAGGCCACGAGTTTACGATTTTGGTCAGGGAAAGTGTGCCACACTATGACCCAAGTGGGCAATGCTATGAGGGGTGATGGGGTGAGGACGTCACACCGTGATGCACATAGCCACACTTTGACAAGGCCCTCTTCCATTTTTTTAAAGGGGAAAACTTATCTTTTATGGTTGATTCCCCTTTCGATTTAGGTTGAGTGAGCCATGGGAGAGCCATTTCACCCAAATCCTCCCCCTCTCTTTTCTCCCTTGTTTCCCCATGGTGAGGGGTGTTCTTTATGGAAATTCCATAATGATTTAGGGTAAGTTCATCCCCTTGTGTCTTGTTCTCCTTTTCCTTCATCGGCATCTAATTTTGCCGATTTGGGTTAAGGTTTCAGTGACGATTTCCCCGAGCATGATAGAAATCATATAAATTGATGGGGCTTTTGTGTGTGGTCAATGGAGGACATATCGAGAGGATGATCACACATCGTTTCTTGTCATTTCACGGGAGGTGCGTCGCTCAATGAGTTTTTTTGGGTTTCCCCCATTTTTACATGGAATTGGTGCTTGTCACGTAGTGGGGTTATTGTTCACATGAGTACTGGGAGCATGTCATAGGATGTCGACATGTCATCGCTCAAGGTTTTAGTGAGTGGACGACGCTCGGTAAGTTGTTGCCCGTTGTGCATTTTTAAATTAAATTAATTAATTAATTATAAATTGTTATAATTAATTATTTGGGTGTTAGGGCTTGAGATAGTGGCTTGAGAGTAGGTCGAGCTTTGACAAGCTTTGGCGAGCGTAGGCAAGGGTGGTCCATCTTTCTTCAAAGGGATGACTCTGAATGAGGTGGGTGTTGGATCGGTGTAGCCCGATTTGGTTGGGTCGAATGCGTGTGCCCCGCAACTGTCGCAGGTTGAGCTCCGCGGTGAGCTCATTGGGGGTTGTAGGGGGCAACGCGCCCCTGGTCTGGGGGTCCAGGGCCGAAGGTTTCGGCCCAATTTTTCAACACTGTAGCATCTCTGACCACTGTAGCAGAGCTGACCGCCCGACACCGACATACATTGTAGCAGTGCGGACTTCGAAGTTAGCTATACTGTAACACTTTTGACTTCCAGCCGGCAGCCACTGTAGCGATACGGACTTCCTGTTCGGAACAGTGGATCATCTTCTCCATATGTAGCCAATTTCTGGCTAGGGTTTTGTACCTGAAAAAACTCAATAATTTGTGCTCCCAAAATAGTGAAATTCTGTCTCTCCGTGGACATAGGAATTATTCTCGAACCACGTAAATTTGTGTGTTTTGTGTGCTTTCTTTTCTTCTGTATTTTCTTTCATTTCTCGTTTCTATCATTGCGACTCCCGACACTTCTGCAGCCATGGTTGGTCCCTATAATAGTAAAAAAAATACGCATGTTTATGCATGATTGTGTATGCTTGCATGATTGCATGTGCTCGGGTAGAAAGTATATGGACTAAGAGTACACTAGGTAAAGAGATATGATGTTCGTGAACCTCCTAGGTTTGGAGTAGGTGCTTCAGTGATGTTTGTGGGAAATAGAGATCACTTGGAAACTATGTTGTCGAGAGGCGAAGATGCCGGTTAAGGATATGAGGGGCCCAGGGTGAGCCTTAGGCATGATGAGATGCCGGTAGCCTATGTTAGTTTCCTAAGGCTAGTTAGGCAGGCGAGATAGACTTAAGGCTATCAACGATGAGTGAGACGGTCGTACGTGTCACGCATGATGGGAAACACCCTCTTGAGGGTGGATTGGAGCCATGACAAGTCATGAACAGGATAAATCCTTCGAGGCAAGAAGTGGTGTGGCATGGAGGTTTTCCTTCGGGCGATGGGTTGTGAGATCTCATAGAAAGATGTGAGATGAGATGTATGGGTCGAGGGCATTCTCTGATGACTTGGCATTGGGTTGATAAGGGGCTTAGTGAGAGTTAGCTCAAGATGGTCTCTGGTTACTGGGACTAGGTTGCGTTGTGAGAATTGGAAAAGGAGATGGATCAAACTTTTGAAGCTAGGGTCAGAAAGGGTGTATGGGCTAAGAGAACACCGTGGGGTGTTGGATACAGCTTGGCACACAGGATTGGGACCTAATATGGGCCTGAGGGACCCCGACAGACGCCCTTATGGTCGAGATGAGAATGTCAATAGGCCTGATATATTATGTTTGTGCAATTGAGACGATGTCGAGGAGATTAGCTCGTGAGGCTAAATAAATAATGGGACGTGCTTTGAGACGTGGGGGTAGGTCCCAAGTGACTAGCACCCTGGTGATGAGGTGGGGCACTTGTGGGAGGGGTTGTGATGCCCTAATGTTGTTGTTGCATGGGGCTGTGTGCATGTTGGATGACGAGACTAGATGGACGGTCTCACCTTGAGCGAGAAGGTGATAGTGAGACCCTACCTTGGGGGAGAGGGTAGTGGTCAGTGTGATCTGATGTGTGACGTCCCTGATGAAAGGGTTGGTTTAAGCACTTAACATTGATGCCTGGGGTAATATAAGACGATTCCGGGTGGGGAACCCCCCCCCCCCCCTCGGTGTATGATTGATGATAGCTTTAGGTTGGGATGCACCCCCCCTGAGGGTGTGATTGATGACGGTTCTATGTGGGATGCGACCCCCTGGGTTTTTAGTTAGAGATTCTAACTCCCTGAGTGTATGATTAATGACGATTCTTAGTAGGGATGTGACCCCCTAGGTGCATGTTGTATGACATTCTGGTGCAGGTTTCAGGGTGGGTTGCGACCCTCGAGTAGTGGTATTCTAAAAAGGTTCTAGGGCAAGACGTGGTTAACTTCTAGGTGGTATGCATTATGATTAGAGACAAATGTCACTGATCGAAGCAGGTATGGTTGGGTGTTGTGGTGACCTAGTTAGCACACGATGACCAAATACACATGTTTGTGTGTTTGATTCATATTATTTATTTTCCTCATCCATACACATGGATATTGTGGTGTATAGTACGGACACTTAGTGAGACGGATTGTGGTCTGAGTATGGATCATGCTGGAGCGACTCAACAATGGATTGGAGAGAGGATAGAAGAGAGGCTCGGGGATGGTGGCGGAGCTTCCTTACGCATCGAGGAGGCACAGGATCCATACAGAAACTTAAGGCCAGCAGTGGCAGCACCTCATTTCTTGCGTCAATGGGATGATGGGGATGATGGTGATGAGTCATCAGCCATCTCATGTTGAGCAGCAGCTTGATCCACCATGGCCATGGCCTTCACGACTCTCTCCTTCAGGGCATCTAAAGAAGCCATGAGATGATACAGCTCAGCCTGCTCCATCTCCAGCATCACGGCAGCCACTTCCCCTGCATGATCACGCTGAAATCTTTCCACAAATGGATCATACCGCTTCCCCAGCAACTTTGCCACTGAGTTAGCAACCAAAATAGCTTGAAATCCAGAGTTTTCAGATGATTTGCAGCTTTTCAATGGGCCAAGAAACTTGGAAATTTCGTGACCAAGCCCAGATTCATGCATGCTATCTATCTGATCCAGCACCTGCAAAACAATCATAACCTTCACCGACTCTTCAGAATGTTTATAACATCTCCAAAATATTCTGTTCACTACATAATTCAATGAACAAATAGAAAATAGAGTGGAGATGTATAACACATACCAGGTAGCGGATGTCACTGAAAACCATATTCGTGTCCTTCATGTATTTATGAACCCCACCAAGAGTTCCAAATAACATGTTTGTTGGGACTTTCGTGGATTCCTCACTGCTGAACCGCCCAGCTCCCTCAGTAACTAAGATAGGCCTGCAATGAGCATCGTGACAAAAGAATTCCGCCATAGAAAATGCCTGCAGAATTGGCTATTCAAGTCAATCAGAAAGGTGAGATTTTTATTGCCTTTGGAACCTTCAAAATGCAAAGGCAGGTGGAACCTGCAGGGATTTCTCTCTTGTGGGAAAGAGAATAACAGCTGGGGGGCAGACCGGTTTCTTCTCCTTACCAAGCTGTTGTTCATCCTGGCTCAACAACTGCAAGATCATTCATTAAGAACGTAACTCAACTTTTGAAATGAACATTTTCTATCAGGCAAACAAGATAATAACCCTCAATTTCACTGTTGATGAATCTACGATTATAAATGTTGCAAGTAACAACCAAGAAAAATCAATTGAAACAGTAAGTGCGATTCAAATTGAGATGAAAAAAGGCAGTTATAGACCCAAAGAAAATTCGCACATGAGGTACAATGGGCAGCGAGAACATCGGAAGAACTAAAGAATAGAAAAGAAGCAGGAAGTTATTATTTTAAATTCCCATCCCGTTCATCAAGTAAAACCCCATATAAAAGTAACCTGAATCAATGGCAGCAAGTAAGCCACGGTTTTGCCAGACTCTGAAGGCGAGCTCAGCAGCACGCTTTTCCCTTTCAATATGGCAGGGATTCCAACGCCCTGAATATCAGAAGCAATTTTCATGCCCTTTTTCTCTGCAACTCTCACCATGTCGCCGTTCAGACCCAGTTTTGAGAAACACGACGCAGCATCGGCCGAACAGCCCTCCCTCTTCGAGCCACGCTCTCCGTCCTCTTCCGCAGCAGAAGTCGAAGTATCCGGCCTGGGTGTGCTGATTTCACGGGCTTTTGCCTCACCTTTGAGACGCCTCCTATTAAGCATTCTGCGCAAGTCGGCGTCCTTCATGGATGATAAGTCGTTATTCTTATGGCTTCCGGTGATGCTAGAATCATCGCCGGCGGCGGCGGAGGAAGAGGAAGAGTGGGGTGAGGAGGAGGAGGAGAAGGGGTTCAGGGCAAGTAAAACCTTGAATGGGTTTGACAGTTTGGCCTCCGAGTGACCTGATTTGAGAGGAAGAAAATGGGAAGAGAAGCGGATTGAGCGGCGATGTATCAATCTAGTAGCCATTCCTTCATGGCTCAATTTCGCTGGGTAGTTTTGAGATCATTCGGAATCGAAGAATTCCCGCGGACGGGCGCCCTCTGAGCGAGTCTAGGGTTCGGCCAAAGGAAAATGGAAGGAAACGTTTGACGGCCCCGTTCTTGTTTTTATTTATTTTTTAGATTGAGAAGGAAAATACAAAGGTTTAAAGAAACATGTAAACACATACTAGAATTGAGAGACTCAAACTCCATACCTTAACATCGAATTTTCGATCAAGACGGAGAAAGAAAATACATTACATATAAAATCATATAACAGATAAATGACTCCACAATCAATAGACCCCCTTTGCAACAAATCTTATGCTCGCCCAAAAGAATTTTTATACACCACATCAAAACCTACTTTTTCCATTATTAAGAATTGCATCATCGGTATTATTCTTTAGAACGTTTGTAAATGGTGGGCACCGGTGCTAATTACAACACCCCCCTCCAAATATAATTTTTTATTAAGCCCCTTTAAGGGTAGGTGGGAAACCATAGTTCACAAAACAAGGACCACATAGCTCACAAAATTATTAAACACGAGACTAAGAATATTTGAGTCAGACACTATATATAATTCCCAATGCAGAGCACTAATCTGGGTGTTTGGATCCTCCCTGATAAGTTCTTCGAGGTGAGTAATCATTCTGTCAATTGTCTGAATGAATTCATCCAAGGTGATTTTACCTTGGTTGAAGCCTCAGGCGATGATTCAGTCTTACTTGTCTATCCACGCTTCTTGCTCCTTAGTGGCTTCAACCTGCAACCTTCTTTCATAAATTCCTAAAATCTCCTCATTTGAGGCGTTAGGCCGAAAGACTTTTTCAATCATTTCTTCCTTGGAGTGGAATATGAGCCTCAGACACTCTCCTACCTCTTCTTCTATCACTCTTGGTTCTCTGCTTGGATCACCACTTTCCCCGTCTTGTGGGCCTTTTCTTTCCTTACATCCACCTTTCTTGGCCGACCCGGTTTCCATCGGTTTAGGCAAGTGAGAATAGTCTTTGCATCCCTTAGGGTTTCCCCCTGGACCACAATGCATTTTCCTGAGTCACACTTTCCCTTTTGCCCCTTCTCCCTTCTTAGGTTGTGGGGACCTTTCCTTTGGAAACAGTCAAAACTATCCACTGAGAGTTGGCTATAACTGTCATCACCTGAATCATCTTCCTCATGCGTCAATGTTTGTTCTTGAACCGCCAGACCTTCAAAACAGTTTTTCAACTCAACCCTCGGGCCTTCTTTGAGAGGCATCGGCCTGTACGGAGAGTCCACCTTGCCCGCTTTAACCTCCATGTCATTCTTCTTTTTCCCCTCACTCCCAGCCTTCTGAAAGGACGAGGACTTGGGAATGGGAGTGTTTGGGTCCAAGGGTCCCAAGACGCTAACCCAATCATACCTTCCTTGTCTAGGATAAGTTTTTGTAGTAGCGAGCAAAAAAGACTTCCCCTGGAGTGACATTATAGATGGATCAACCTCCTTTCTGTAGTCACCCACAGTGACATCACTACACGGTAACAAGTATGATCCTGTGGGTTGCTTGTATCCTCGACCCATGAATTGGGATTGCTTGTTAGTGTCCTCCCAGTCCTGACCTTAAGGACCCTAGGGTCATGGACATCACTGACTGACAAGTTCGCCACACCATCATCGATAGTGTTGGCTGAGACCGGATGCTCCACCACATCCACGTACAAGGATACCTCCTTATCCATTCCATCCACCTGCACTACCTCCACTCCACCCACTTGTAAGGGGCTAATCCCCGAATCATGCCTTAAGCGGACTAGGGCGTCCACGACCCGCGGCTCGGGCGCCTTGACCTTAGCATCCTTCTCTGCAATTGGTGCCACCGAAGAAGGGCACTGCATGAGCTGGCCCTCCCGAGAATTGCCTTCCAAACCAGACCTTAACTCCTCACCTGGACAGGTTCGAATCCTACCTTGTTCCCATTCCTCTAAGACTACCCCAAGCGCTTCCCCAGACATGTCCAAACCAACACTATCCCGAGTCTTCTAGATCACAGCTGTAACGACCCAAACTTTCATTAATGAAAATTCCTCTTGATCTGATTAAATGTCTTATTATGTAAAATGGTTATAAAAAATATGCACTTCTTTGGTTTTATGTTTTTTGATTTCAAAATACCGTTAAGAATTGTTACCGTTGCTAATATAACCATTGAACAATGATCACATGATTAGTATAAATATAGGGCTTTAACAAATCTAATTTATTGAGAAAAAGGAAGTGATGACCTCATCTAGCAGACTTGCCCCGTATGAAGCCCATTTGTCGGAGCTCGGAAAGGAGGTGGCGTCATTGGGCTTCACTCTTGACCAATCCCAAGCCGAGCTTCAACATGTTAAACTCGAACGGAACCTCCTATAGGATAAGTGGAAGTTGATAGAGATCACCACCCAAGTGATGTTATCCGAGCCACCCCAAGAGTATGTCACCATCGCGCACCTTACCCTTCAGTCTTATACAGGTGTTATAAGGGGTTATGTAATAAGAATTTAACACTATGAATATGTGCATTATTTTTGTATATAATAATGAATATACATTCATTTTATTATTGTTACTTTTTAAATAGTTTTTAAAGCGCAAATAATATTTTTTAGTTAATATTCAACTAAGAAATCTATTTTGATGAATTAATGGATTTTTTAATTAAATAATATTTTAATAAAATATTATTATTATTAAATTAATTTTTATTAAATATAAATGATCTTATAATTTTATGAATGCAATTGTAATTTTTATTAAGGTTCGAAAGTTGTTTTTGTCAAAACCCATGAATTTTTTTATAAATGTCAATTTTTATTTTAAAAGTAAAAATTCACATATTTTGAAAATTATTTAGATAAAATGAATATTATTTTTGGAATCAGGATGTCGAAATTATCCATCGGTGAATTTTTCATAATTTTTTGAAACAATCAAATTTTTGGGTAAAAATTAAATACTGTTTAAATATATAATATGTTTTATGACATCATAATGACCCAATAGTGTTGTAATAAAATACTATAAATGATATTTTTGGACAATATATGTTTTATCCTTAAAATAATGTGATTTTAAATTTGTTTGATTAATTTTATGATGCCTTAGTGGACCTTCCATGACCTATAAAACATTTTAGCTTTTTAAATTGATTTCTTTGAGAGTATGACTCACCTCCACCTAATCAACCCTATTATTTTAAGAATTTAGGCCATTTACCTTATTAAATATTTTTCTAAAACCCCCTTTAGCAAAAAACATGGGCAAAACCATGGGATGGTTTGTGGTTTTGATTAGTTTAATGTGAGGTGTCCCAAACCTAAATAATAAAGAATTCCTTCTCCTTTCCTATATAAACCCACCCAAGCTCCCGCTTCCTCTTCACTCAAAGCCCTTGGAGTTCATAAAATCTATTCCCTCCTCTCTCTTGAATCCTCACAAGGTGCCCTAAGCTCCCAAGAATCCTCTCTCAAGCCCCTCCCAAGCCTTTGGGATTACACTTCAAAGTAAGGGATTCCTTCCTTTCTCATTTTATCCACATTTCTTAATACTATTATACCATTTTATTTTCAATTATAAATGTTAGGGTATGATTTAAAACCACCCCTATACTGTCCTATTTATGTTTTAATGATGATAGACCCCTTTATCTCTCATCGGTTCCTTTCATGTATACCCGTTACCATGCTGAAATTCTGTAAGGAATTTCTCTCTCCTCATTTACATTCAAGAAATTCTTTTGTATTATGCATCTAAATTCCATTAACTATGTTGGGACATGTATCTATATGACTCCCCTTACTATCCATTTCACATACATATGATTATACACTCCTTTCTCTCTCATCAACAATTTTTATGAAGTTTTATGTCACGCCGTTATGCTGCCGAAATTGCACCGCAATTTTCCAAGCCAAAATCATTGTGTAGTGAATACCATGCCCATTTCTCTATAAAGGGTATTAACCTTTATGAAAATTTACATATTGATGGAAGAGTTTCATGTATGAATTCCACATTCCTTAATCATGGAATAAATTATGATGTTTTATGAATCCATGTTGTATGATCTTGTGGTGCACCTATGCATGAAATGAAATGTTTAAGAAGGGTGCGCCTTGATAACACTCCAATGAATTGGGTAAAGTATAGTATCATGATATGTCATGTGCAATGATTTTTGAATCATGCTAATTCAAGTGCAACAAGGGTTTACTCATGCTTCATGTGCAATGAGGGTTTACTCATGCTCCTTGTCCAATGAGCCTTGGCTCATGTTAATTCCATGTTAAGTATTGTTGCCACATTTCCATGTTATGATTATCATGCTTTATCTTGCATTTATGTTCATGTTTCTTTTATTCTCTATTTATATTCCTATTTCCTAAAATGTATTGTATTTTTCATGTTATGCCTTATTTACTCCTTTACTGGGCTTTATAGCTCACCCTTTTCTTATGCATGTCCTCAGGTTATCCCATACAATGCTAAGCACGAGGGAATATAGTGGTCATGTAAAGGAAGTTTTCAATAAAGATGTTGTGTTTCATGTTTCAAGTCATTATGTAATGTTCCTAAGCCCCAAAGAAACTTGACTTATCAATCTTCCATGTTGTATCAAGTAAATATTTTATGTAATAAATCAGCTTTAAGTGTGTAAATAAAAGCAGGGTTGTTATAACAACGGGGTAAACCTACACCTTAGACCCTTCTAGTTGGGGGATCAACATTTGTTGAGCTCTTTATCCATGACGGAATCCAAGGACTGGATTTTCTAACCATTGATAGCCTAAGTAGTATGCTGGCCAAGACTAGAAAACCACCCATTGTTTCCATCTAAATTATTTGCCGATCGAAATCCAATTCCAATCTGTAGGAGGCTTTGAAACATCGTCCTCAACACAAACGCGAGGGGTGATAGGGTGACAAACCACATGAGTCCTACTATCCGAACACAAATATCTACCAACCAAGTTACCTAACATGCTTATAATTGAAGGATTCTGAAAAGGGAGAAAAAAATCTAGGAAACTTACCCACAACACCATCGTCGGCTCATCCCGATTCATGTTCAACTCGAATGACCAGTGAAATAGGTAAAAAGTCACATCTGTTGAGAGCTCGAGGAGCACTGGACAAAGAAACAATAAGATCAGCCTCCAAGAAAAAATGTATCATCAAATGGTGCTGGTCAAGCAGACCCACCACCACGGGATCTTGAAGCCCCCATGATTCAAACACGAATATGTAAAAGGCATCTACTAAAGGACGAAGACCCCTAAAATGAGCCACCACCATCATCCTATAAAGATCTGAAGCGACATTGAATTCCTTCGACGAAACTTCCAAAAAAACTACATCCAAACTTCATCTGGTAACACCTTTTGATTAAAAGTCAAATCATTACATCACATCCAAACCCATCAAGATAACGAACCGGCTTCTGAAACCACAACTGACAACTAAGAGTTCACCCAAAATCAAAGAATCTAATATGCAGTAGATGATTGGTCTAATAAAATCACAACAAGCTTACCCTATTTTTTTCCAAATGAATTTCACCTTGCAACACTAAAATAACGAGTGCATAGACGACTCTATATATTCTTGAAAAAATGGTCAAGCAATATCAATAATAGCATGACTCTGAACTAAAAACTACCACATAGTAAGAAAACTAACACACAATTTCCGCCAAAAGTGAGACTTTTGGTGGAATATCCCTATTCCAAAATACCTTACACGCACCATGGATAACAAATTCATTTCTATCCATCGCCAATATATAATCAGATCACACAGAATATGATCCATCTTTAGAATAAACCTAGAATAACTAATCACCAATAGGGCAATGGTGAACTAGAGTTGTTAGAATAATATCCTTGCCCCGCTTGTTGAATAAATGATTTATTTTATCCAAACACCACCCTAACATATCATCCTGAATTAAATCTCTAATAGTATCATTTTAAAAACCTAGTTTGATAGAAAAATTTGAAAATTTACTATTTTCATCCCATAAATAAGGATCCTTCCAAATATTCACCTTTCTCTCATCAGAAATATGCTAGTAAAGAAATTCAAGAAAAATAGATTTAGAACCTTAAATACTACACCTCAAATAACTTAGCCTCGGCCTAAGAAAATAATGAAGGATTACTGAGGAAGGATAACATTTTGACTGCAACACACTCACATACAATGACTATGAATAAAAAAATAACTGCTAACAATGTTTTTCCAAAAGGACATGTTAAACTTTCTCATGTTTCTAAAACCAAGACCACCTGCATGTTTAGGAAGGAATAATGAATCTCATGATGTCTAATGTTTCTTGTTTTTCCCATTAATACCCCCCTCCCAAAAAAAAGTTTGAAAATAAAGTATGAATATAATTAGAAAGATAATCAGGCATTCTAAATAAAGACATAACATACAACATGATAGAATATGTCACAAATTAAAAAATACATCCTTTTACGATTTTTAGAAATATTATTTCCTAACCTTGTATGGATTTGATTCCAAAATTTATCCACCATTGAAGCAAAGACCTCCTTTTATCTTCCAATAGTGGTAGAAAGGCCAAGATATTTGTTATAGGATTCTACTTTCCTAACTCCCAAAAAAGAACTCAACTCATCTCTTCATGTCTCTAAAAAACCTATTCTAAAAAACATTTCAGACTTTTGGAAGTTAACTTTTTATCCTGATGCTTTCTCATAAACATCAATAATATTAGCAATAACCTGAAACTCCAAAAGAGTTTCCTTAAAAAACCAAAGACTATCATCTATAAAAAAATGGTGGAAAATAACATGTCCATTACAATTTTCCTTAACCTTATCAACTCTTTCGCGTGTCATTGAAAAACCAATCAACTTTAAAAAAACATCTGCAACAATAATAAACCAATATGGGGATAATGGATCTCTTTGTCATAGGGAACATGATGGGATAAAAACATTAGAAAAACTACCATTTATTTTGATCCTGAAATAAACTAAAGAAATACATTTCAAAATGTTAGCATCCTCAAAAATCACAAACACTATCTTCTTCAAGAAAAAAAAATCAATAAATCTCATTTTAGGATATCATACGACTTCAACATATCAAGTTTTAAATCTAATTTTCCCTTATATTTTGTTGAAAAATTCTTCATAGAATGAAAAACCTCATGATTAATGATTTCATTATACTTAATAAGTCATTGAGGTACAAAAGAACTTTTCATATATGGAAAAATATTTCTCAACCTATTTGCTAAAATCTTTTAAAAGAATGTATAGATAACATTACAAAGCCTAATTGGTCTAAAATCCTCAACCGAGCTTAGGTTAATGACCTATGGAATTATTGTAATGAATGTCTCATTAAAAGGTTCATTAAAGATATTTACATTCTAGAAATCATTCAGAAGTTTAATAACATCATCGCCCAAAATGTCCCTGAATTTTTTAAAGAAAATCATTTAAAGCCCAACTTTTCCTGGAACCTTAAACGGATGTATCATCTCAAGAGCATCAACCACTTCACAACTCTGAGTATCAACCATCAGTAAATCATTCATATCATTTGAAACAATTGGAAGACAAAAATCATCAATATCTTTAGAAAAATATGATCTAATGTATGCACACCCTCATTTATATAGACCCACATTTTCTTACCATCTTTTAATCTAGAAATAAAGTTATTTTCTATTTCGAAGTATCTTTTTAGTGAAAGAAAGAAGTATTTTTACCACCTTCTTGAATATAAGTAGTTTTCGACCTCACATGCTAATATTTTTCTTTATTCAACAAATGAATATCAACTTGAATTTCTAGGCACAAAATTCTAGAAAAAGTATCATTATTCAGATGAGCTCTAAATAAACAATGAAGCTCATTCTCAATATCATTAATATAACGGTTAAAATTTTTTGGTTGAAAATTTCCCCATCTAAAATGATTTTTTTATAATTGCCTAAATTTTATCACGAAAATTCGACTTAAAATGACTAAAAACATTCCTAACAGTATTATCACAACCTTCATATTTAAGAAAAAATGTTTCAAACTTAAAGGATATTTACTTGTTAATAAACCCGTGCATTTGATTTGAATCTAGAAGGATATGTGAGTGATTTGAAGATAGAAGAGATAAATACAAAACTTTAAAGAGTGGAAACAAAGATTATAGATCTAATCTCCTAAAAACCTATCAAGACACTATGAAATTATTAAATATAGAGAACATCCTAAGGACTAAGAAAAAGGGTACCCATCATATCCAAGTTCATATAACCAAGTTCTCATAATAGTGTAATGTCCCGACCTGGATTCTACTAAATCGTTGCTCTGAGCAGGTTCATTACGATGCCTCAAGTACGCCTCCCCATATGCCAGAGGCTGAAAACTAGTAGTGAGATCTTAGGGTGTGTCTGTGGAGGTACTATGTCCTCATATCAGAGTAAAAAATAATTAAAATAACTAGATATCATCTAAGCAGCAAATGAACAGAGTGCAGAAGCAGTAAATAATTGAAATAGAATGTGATGTAATAATAAATGAAAAGTTGTAAAATACTGAACAAATATTTCATATATACAACATTGGCCACCCATAGGGCCGACCATACATACAAGAGTACATGAAAAACTAAAATAAAAGTATAGGGCTTTACTACTAACTCCTAGCCACACCGCATACCCAATCTCCATGACACCGTCGAACTGCATCAGCCCGATCATAAGACTCCACATGAGAGAATCCACTTGATCATGAAACTCTGGGTGTCAAACCTATCTACCATGCATTTGTGCTCAACATGAAAAGCATACATAAGGTCTGCATGCACACTGAGGTTGTAAAGACTCTGAACCTAGTAGTCTGGACCCAGTGCCTTAATTAAATTGGTACTATAAACAAGTGATCATATACCAAAGAACCAAATAATTTAGTAGCTTTGGAAAACTAGATATAAACATAAGTTTTAAATTACAAATTGAAAGAAAAAAAACATATAAACTCTATTGTAAACACCCATAAACTCATATATTAACCCCGAACGTCATTTATAATACACATCTTTGTATCCCGGGGAAAAATAAAACATAATAAAAGGGTGAGATTAGATGCTTGGTTAGGGTAATAAATACAGTGGAAGATATCATAAATAAGCTTAAAAAGGCATGGTGAATAACTAAAAACACATGCAATTAATACATAATCTTGAGCATAATACTAAAGGAATAAAAGTTGATTAAATAATGCCATAAATAATCACATGAGAAAGAAACTTAACCGTGAATATTATATTAGTCTAATAATCACGTGAAATATCATTTACTAGTATCATAATGAGGGAACACATAATTCTAGACACCATAAACACACATTCAAGGCTTTGGCCAAGAAATCATACATAAATGGGTAAAAACCCTATCTAATTTGTCTCATAATACCTACCGATGAATCGAGGGGATATAGTGGGCCTCACCTGTCACTTAATAAGTCCAATGCATTCATAATATGAAAGGGATGAAACATAATCAAAATATACATTCATATTGAAACTATCATATTAAATGTCAATAACTTTCCTCAAATAATAAACATAATCAAAAATTATCCATAGTACTATGGTGAATGATATCAAGATAGTGCATCCCCATAAATATTCATAAACCATTCAATAAAATATAGAAGATGGTAACATAAGAGATCAATTTAAATAAATCATAATATTCAATATAGAGTGTTGAAATACATGTAAATACAATAATAAAATCATTGAGAATTTTTTGAGAGAAATACCCTTTTACTTTGGAAAGAAGAGTTCTTTTGGAAAAATTATTTGTATTTGTCATAAAATCATATTATAAACATGTGTATCATAGAAAAAAAGGACAATGAAATTATTTTTGAGGCATAAATTATTCCCAATTGAAGTGAAAACATGTAAAAATAGTTTTTAAGAACTTTATAAATGAGCCGCTTCAGTGCGGTTTGAGGGAAAATATAAAAGAGTCTTTAAAGAGAAAAAAAAGAATAATTGTTTGAATAAAATCAGAAATTAACTAAGAAAGTTTTTAATTATTAAATGAGTGATTTTTAGAAAAATAATGTATACTTAAAACATATTATGGAGTATACTTAAAAATGGATATAAAATTGGGAAGTTCCCTTTAATCAGACTTGCTTATCGAGAGGAATTACAAAGGGAACCTTATAAAACACATACTTACCCATAAAATAAAGATGAACTGATCTAGATACACGAGTTTGGGAAATATAAATAGAATTTATAATAATTACATAAAAATAAATAAGAATTACATTGATGTAAATCAAGAGAAAATATAACATGAAGGAAACAATGAAGATTCGGGTAGAATCCCTTACCTTATGTCTGAAAGTGTTCAGAACTTGTACTTAATGTCCTGGATAATGAAATTAGATTCATTAATAATTTAATTCAGAACATATTAAACATGTATTTTATTTATTATAATCTTATTAAGTTAATTTGTGATCTTTTTGATGAGTTATAATATTCAATTTTGTCATTCAGAAGTGTTTATTTCCTTGGTTTTCATGATTGGTTCACTTTTATACACGTACGAAAGATCATTTGAAATGATAATAGTTATCTATAATTGAAATTATATGTTATTAATGAACTTATAGAACATTTCATGGTCTTATATATCATTTTTTCATATATTAGGATGACTCATTAGATAAAACATTAATGATAACCATTTGAATTATTTTGGCATTTTTTTGATCATCACACACTAGTTTTGTTTTATTAATTAATATTATGTATATATATTGGTTCCAGAACACTAAATAAGTTTTAGTATACATATTATAATCTATTTTAACCATAAAAATGGTTTTATGACCATCCTTTAAGGTGGTATTAGAAAACGAAAGAATCATCATCCACGAAGGTGGTGAATCGACACATCACATACAACGTTTTCATTTTTAGAATAAAAATGGGAAGAGAAAAGAATTTATTGTGGATACACAATAATAATAATAAAATTATAATCTATATAATATATTAGAGTTATCATTAATGTTTGGATAGAAGAGGTAAGGAAATGATAATAGATGAAAAGAAATTGAATGAAAATTAAAAGGGCGAAAGAGGATTTTACCTCTTGAATTTCTCTCCTTGAGAACCTCCTTAAGGAACTTTTTAAAGGAATTTTGGTGGTAAAAGTAAGACTAGAACATGTGGGATTGGTTTGGGAGAGTTATTGGTCAGAAATTGGACAAGATTCAAGTCTTTGGAGGTGTGAGGAGAAGAGGTGGCGATGAATGGTATTTATAGTGGAGAAGAGCGGTATTTTATGATTATTTTATTCATTACTTTATTATTTTGGCTCAAGACTATCAATAGTTTGAACATCATCACTAAATATATTAAAATAACGAAGGATAGTTTGATATTATGGGCTTACATCATCCATACATCATCTATGGATCAATAATTCATGCATTTGTTAAATACTGTAAATTACCATATTTCACTATTCAGAAAAAATCAACTATTTAGAAAAATCCCAAAAATTAACACTAATTTTTTTCTATGTGTATAATTAAAAAATGAAAATAATTTTATGAAAATAATTTTCTAAATAAGATAAATTTAATTTTAAATAAAATCATCATTTATTCGAAAAATAACGATTTTAAAATTATAACTGATTTTATGACACTTTGAAATATTAATTAAGATCACATAAAACTATATTATAATCATAAGACAAAAAATATTAATTTATGAATATATTTTTTGAAAATATATTTTATTTCAAATCATTATATTAATTATAAAATTTTAAATAAACATTTACGCTTTATAAAAATACCAACACTTAATTTATTATTTTTCAAACATTTATTTACTTATTCCATGATATAAATATATCATAATTTAATTTATAAGATACCAAAATTTTATTTATACTTTCATAGGTTATGTTAATATTTAAATCATAAATATACTATTAATATAATGCAAATGATAGTTTTATAAAAATCAGGATTTTTTCACTATTCACTGGAAAATAAATATTTTCACAAAATACCAAAAATTCACCCTAAGATAATTTTGACATCCCGATTTTAAAAATTAATTTTATTTTTTTCAATAGAATTTATAAAAGTATCAAAATTTAGTTTTAAAGCAAGTGCGACATTAAAAGGCGGTAAAACTGTCTTTAAAAAATATAGTCTTTTATACGTAAAATTAGATTTATTATTATATTAAGTATTTCAAACATATTATTTGAATTTAAAAACAATTGATTGAATATGTAACATATAATTTTCATTAATATATTTCACTATTAGTTATTAATTCAATATAAAATACCATTATGGTAAAAAAATAGTTTTTTATAAAACACATCTTTTATGTTCAATTGATTTTTATTTTAATTTCTAATTAATTGGTAACCAAATAATTCATTTTTTAAATATATGTAAACTATATTTTCATAATTTACATAATATATTTTATTTCCTCCATTCCAATGGCTAAGTGATAATTATCACAATAATATTTAATCATTTGTTTAAGCTTGGGGTTCTGTGTAACGTACACTATCGAAGAAGATAAATTTAAAAAAGTGACATACCATAAAATCTTGGAGTGTTATAGAGGTTCATATATAAGGATGATAATATAATCTCAATAGGACACCCTAATGATGAACCTATAAATTAGCTGTCATAAGTGCATGTTCATGCAATATACTCAGTCTAGGTGAGATAAATATAAAAAAATAAAAGTAAAAAAATGTGAAACCACAGTCGATCCCTGGGTCCATGATCTCAGTAAACTGAGCAAGGTTACATCATTTTTATTTATATTTATATACATATATATGTATATTTCCATACATATACATATATACATAAATATGAATACACAAGAGTAAGGTGAATGAAATAACATAAATCAATAATAATCGATCCTTGGGTCCATAATCCCAATATCTTGGAAATCATGTGCAAGGGCATTGATCTAGATGTCATGCCACTCAAGTGGTGTATCATTAAATTGATCTATGGTTCTGTAATCCCAATCAACAATATCTTCTTCATCTAGTGCCAAAAATTCCTCTGAGCAAGCTACATCACCATAGTGGGATACTCATCCTAACTATGGGTTCACCCATACTCACCTCCAATCACTATAATGAAGGATTATAGAGAATATATATGGATATCTTATAAATATGGCACAAATATGGATGTCATACCATTATTTTTATATAAATCTAATCTAATATCTAAGCCCTAGATCCTGGTTTGTAGGCGGTCACGACATTGCGAATCAGATGAACCCTAAGGGTTTGGATCTTAGGCGAATTGTAAGGAGATATCACTGGTGAGATGCCATTCCCACCCCTTGATGTCTCTAATCGGGGAGATCATAATCATCTCAATCACTTAAGAGAGTGTAATAATCTAAGAGTATATAATGATGTGAAACATCATTTCCAACATTGTGGTCTCGCAATCGAGCCTGGAGAGCATGATTATCCCTATCGCTCAAAAGAGAATAACCATCCATGAGCATAATTAGATTTAGGAGAGCATAATCATACTCATCAAATAAAAATTAGAGAGCATGATCATACTCAAAAAATAACAATTTGAGGGGAGTGGAATCGTCCTCACCACTCAGGAGAGCATAATCATCCATGAGTATCATTACTAGGGACACTATGCTCATATATCATAATAATAGGGTCAAAATATGGATATGAGGAAGCACCCATAGAGATACTAATAATAAAATAATCCAACATACAAGTTCAGTAGACAGATCCCAAGTAGAACCTATGGGTATGTTAATGAATATGATAAATAACATTGCTCAGAATCCAGATCCTAGGAAATACGTCTGGGCATCCCAATGAATGAATAAGATGGATCCCAGGAAATATGTCTAGGAATCACAAATAAAAGAAAGACACATCATGTCAGGCTCATTAGCCACCAACTAGGAAGAACCCCTAGTAATCATCACTACATCAACATCAAACATATGAATTTATAAATAAAATAGGTAGGGTGGTCAAATGGATAAACCCAACAATACTACCACAGCCCCATGGGATTATAAGTTCAACATGGGTTCTAAGGTGACACATACTACCATCTCTACCCAAACCTGACATACTAGCTTAGGTTCGGTCAAATTTGGGGCACCCACTAGGTCCCTCAAGCCAGAACACTGAAGAGGCATCCTACTTTGGATCCTTGAGGTCTAAACATAAGTAAGGACATCCTAATCGAGATCCTCAGATGTGAAGGCAAAATAAGGAATCCTACTTGGGATCTTTGATGGTAAGTAAATAGAGGAATCCTACTTAGGATCCTCAGAATAGTACATAGGAAAAAAGCATCCTACATAGGACCCTCAAAAGAAGTAAGAAGATAGAGGCATCCTATATGAGATCCTCCAAATCAAAACATAAGCAGAGGCATCCTATAGGGGATCCTCAGGAACTACTAACCTCATGGACACCTAGGATAGAAAGACACATATACCAAGGGATATGAAATCAATGGAAAAGTTAAAGGAGACTCAGTCAAGAGAGATATCCCATGGCCCATCTCATATCAAAGGTCTCACTCTCAGGAGACATCTAGATTCAGTTATTAGAGGAAGAACCTCTCCATTTAGATAGAATCCCCAAGCACCCATTAGGAGTCTTAAATAACCTCAAGGGTTTCAACATCACAATCTATGCATAAAAATACTCATAATAGTCTCCTATTATGTCATGTTTTGACTTTGGGGCATAAAATTGAAAAAACCCTCAAAAGGGTAGTAAAGGAGGAGTACACGACGTGTGTACCCTGGTACATGGCATGTACCCTCATGACCCCACCTAGGTGTGTACTCCAGATAGACTTGGCATGTTAAAGCCCAAGTACATAAAGTGTTGATCATGTACACAGTCTACACCCTACATGGGTTATCCACCCACATCCCTCACATGGCCTAAGCATGTGTTCAACCTAGTTGTGTACATCTACATGGCATGCAACCCACATGAGGTCTGGTTGTGTACTTTACATGACCATGTTCCCCTACATAGGTTGTCTAGCTGGGTAATTGGATACATGGATGAATCCCTGTACATGGAATGTATGCCCCATAAATGGTGTGTACATCTAAAAGACCATATTCCCCGAATATAAATAACACACAATGTGTGTTCTTGAACCACACATCATGTGATCGGGATTCCCAAATGGGAAATCCCTCAAAATGACCGAAACCCCCATCCCCACCACTAAAACAAAATACTGATCCACAAGGGGTCTTAAGAAAGCATAATAGGGGATTAAAACTTTAAAACAAAAAATATACAACAAAAAAATTTAAAACAGCCTACCTTTGGTTAGAATCCGCTGAAACTTTGCCCGTTTCCATGGTCTATGGATACCCTGCGATGATTCAACACGTCCTAAGATTTGTGTTGGTACTTATCTTTCTTCCTCCCTCTCTCTATCCCTCTCCTTTTCTCTCTCAGTAGTGTGAAGGGGGAATTCCATAGGTGCATGCATGAGAACCCATAGGGGGTAAAGAAAATAATAGAAAAGAAGAAAAGAAAATGATGAAAAAGAAAATAAAAAGAAAAAGGGATCTGAGCCAACCCTAGTTACCAACATGAGTTTATGACCCAACTAAAAAATATACATTCTAGAATCAAAGGTAGAGATGTAATCTCAATCCGATACTCTATTTAAAAGATATGATCAGATGAACTTGTGTAAATAAATTAATATTTAATTTATTAAATATTAAATATTAATTATTCCTCTATAATTCAAACGGATTAGAATTATACCAAACTCCTATATTAGGGTAAAACCCCTATTTGAGGACCAACAGATTGGTCATAAAAATTATCTAAGATCATCTAATCAGGCATAATTACCATTTTACCCCTTATGAGAATCTGATGAAAAAAATTCAAATTTTTGCTCCAAATTCTGGTCCAGAAAAACATGGGTCCTTATAGTCTCCCCACCATAAACCTTCTCTTCACCAAGAATCCTTCATGAAAAAACACAAACATGCTCTTATCCCAAGCATTTGCACAATACATTATCCAAACTATCCAATGAACAGTCTCATAACATCAATAATTGTCTCCTACATAGAAGACACTTAACTACGACTGATCTAGTACTCCCCACTATAGGAATACCCTTATCATTGTCTCAAAACCAAACTCCAAGAATAATGGCCCATGAAAAACACTGAATTTAAACTGGAAATAAGGGTTACCACCCAAAAATTTTCAATGGTGCACTCCCCACTATATATTTTACCTTATAATGCTCCTAAAGCGGAACCTAAACTGGTTGCTTCATCAAACTAGGAAAGATATATAAAAGAAAATAAGCTCAATGTAGGGTTGATGCTCTCTCAGCATACTCAATACCATGTAAAGATAGATCATGATCATCACTAACTAGGAGTACACTAAGATTCCATAAAAAGGAATGTAGAGCTATCCTGAGCCACGCTCACATCAAAATGGGTTATACTTACCTTTAACCAACTCTTGAAACCATGTATCTTGACAATGAGTTTCTAGGTCCAAACACAGGTCAACCATCTTGTGGTACCCTATTCATGTTTGATGAAACCTCTACCACAAAGGTACATTCAGTATTCAACACCAACTCCTCAGCAACCATTCCCATAGAAAGTCTTGGAGACATCGGTCCTCGGATCGCACATGTCCACTCACTAATTTATGATTTAAACGGTACCACACATAACCAACATGTACCTTTATCACTCGAATAACACTCTTGTGAGTTTTCCAATAGAAGGATAACATGACCATGCAACAAAACACATCATTCTCATTAATCTGGAAGATCCCTCGAAAATCCTCTTTAAAATCAAGCACCTCACTTATACCATGATTTATTCAATGACCTCTCATCACCTGACATCATTCAATTCATGAGAATATACCATAACTATGACTATATTAGCAATAGTGGAAACATAGTTTAACTAGGCTAGGCACCCGAACAGTCCAACCCGCCAAAGATAGTCTTGAAAAACAAGCACCCAAGGTGGTTCATCAAAAGCTAAAGGCATCAACATGACTATACCATATAATACAAGAATCGACCATGAATCAGTCTCAAATGAGAGTATAACCAATATCACCACCTAATAAGTAATCCACAAACCTGGGACAACCTCTCATGCAAGTTTCCCTTGATTAAAATGAATGTCGACCTACAAGGGTCTGAGTCAAAACTAAGGGCCTCTAGGTCTCTCACATATCCCTATTGATGAAGTATCAAAAATAGGTAAAAAGGTATAACCACCTAGCCTAAAATATAAAACCTCTCTAAGGGAGGTAAATATAGCAACAACCTACAAGGTTCAAATATGTCAACATCGACATACTAGGTCCTGATCCTCACTGAACATCCTCATAAAGAGCTAGTCCATAGAGGTCATGATACCAATGTAAAAGAGATACTAAACCTACACTCACCAGGAACACATATATGATAATACCCTCTCATGTTCCATTTCATGAGAAATGTCATAGTACCTATCAGAATCGTACTCTGCGATCTGAGTAGATAACCACAAACAAGGGTCAGTCATGTAGAATTTTATTCTAATCTATGTTGAAAACACTATATAAATTGTTACTAACACTTTAAATAACCTAACCTTAGGAAAAAATCCCTATAAGGGGTCCAATACATGGGAATCATTCACCCTATCGACCTACTAGGGTCACTACACTTCCTGTTCATGAGGACCGAGTCATCAGCCTCACCACCAAACACCACACCATAGACCCACACCACCTTCCATCAAAATTAATATATATGAATAATGAACCAATTGAGTATAATTACACCAAAAACTATATGGGAAAACACCATTTAGGTTTTTATTGACACTTTAAACAATTGTTATCTATCATCAGTAAAATCACATACTAGAAAGCCTATAACATGAGAATCCTACATGCCAAATTGATGCATGAGATGCCTCTGAAATTTGCTGGACAAGAGTCAAAATAAATCATTGACCTATTGCCAATGGTCAAAGGTACAAAAATATATAATAAGAAATCAAATTCTCACAACATGTAAATCACTCAAATCTAAAATCATATGCAATTATAACATCACATATCAGAACAACAATCCCATATCCCTGACAACTAGGACTTCAACCGGAATAAGTGTTCTTGACGCACCAGTATGATATCCATCAGAGGTTCTAAAACATTCCTAATAATACTATATAGAATATCTCAAATATTAATATAATAGGTAAGGAATATCTCTAATACCACTTTGTAACATCATGACCTAGATTCTACTAAACTGGTGCTCTAAGCCGGTTTGTTATGAGGCCTCAAGCATGGCTCTCCATATGCCAAAGGCTATTGACTAGAAGCAAGGGCCTAGGGTGTGTCAATGGAGAGACTATGATCTCATATCAGAGTAAAAAAAATATCATAAATAACTATACATAATCCAAGAATTAAATTAAATGAGTGCAGAATTAGTAAATAACTGAAATAGAACATACTGTAATAATAAATGAAAATCTATAAAAGCCCGAACAACTATATCATACATACACCACTATTCACCCATTGGGATGAACATACATACAGGAGTACATAAAATAAAATAAAATAAAAGTAAATATCTCTACTACTTGAAACTGTCAAACTGCATAAGCCTGATCATAAGACTGCACACGAGTGGATCTGCTCGATCATGAAACTATGGGCCTCTAACCTATCTACCATGTATCTATTATCAACCTAAAAAGCATACATAAGGTCTAAATGAAAATTGAGGTGCATGTACAGGGGTGATAATATAATCTCAGTAGGCCACCCCAAAAATGAACCTATATATCAATTGTCATAAGTTTATGCTCATGCAATATGCTTAGCCTAGCCGAGACAACTGTAAAAAAAAAGTAAATAATGTGAAACCATAATCGATTATTGGGTCCGTGAACCTAGTAAAATGGGAAAGGTCATGTATATTTATATTTATATATGTATATATGTATATTCCCATACATATACATATATACATAAATATGAATATACATGAGTAAGGTGAATGAAATAACATAAATAAACAACAGTCGATCCTTGGGTCTCTAATTCTGATTGCCTGGACATCCTGTATAAGGGCATGGAGTTGGATGTTGTACCACTCAAGCCATGTATAATTAATTTTATCTCTTTATCTATAATACCAATCAACAATACCTACTTTGTCCAATGCATAAAATGACTCTGAGTGAGCTACATCATCATATGGGGATACTCACCCTAACCTTGGGTTCAACCATACCCACCTATAATCACTATAATAAAGGATTACAGGGAATAAATCTATACATATTGTAAATATAGAAGAGATATAGATTTTATACCATGCTCTCCATGTAAATCCAGTCCAATGTCTGATCCCTAGGTCTTAGTCCATAGGCGGTCACTACATTACAACTCGGATGAACCCTAAGGGTTTGAACCTTAAGTGAACTGTAAGGAGAGATCACCGGTGAGATTCCATACCCACCCCTCAAGGTCTCTAATCAGGTATATCATAATCATACCTATCACTCATGAGAGTGTAATCATCTATGAGTATCCAATGATGTGAAACTCCATGTCCAACCCCATGGTCTAGAAACCGAGCAAGGAAAGAGTGATCATACCTATCGCTCGAGAGGTCATAATCATCCATGAGGATAATAATATCAAGGAGAGTGTAATAATACTAATCACATAATAATTAGGGATCATGATCATCTTAAACACATAATAATTCAAGGAGATAAGAATCATCATCATCACTCGGGAGAGCATAATCATCCACGAGTATCATTAATAGGGATTCCATGCTTGTATATCATAATTGTAGGATCAAAATATAGATCCAAAGAAGAACCTTTATAGATCCAAATAATACAATAATAAAACATATATTCTTAACAACTAGATCCTAGGTAGAACCTTAGGGTATGTCGATAAATATGAGAAATAACAAGACTCAAAATTCAGATCCTAGGAAATACGTCTGGGCATCCTAATGAATGAATAAGAAAAATACCTAGAAATACATCTGAGTATCCCAAAGAAAAGAAAGATACATCACATCAGACTCATCAGCCACCAACTAGGAAGCATCTGATAATCACCATTACATAAGTAGTAAACATGATAATGTTTAAATAAAATACTGACAGTGGATGAATGCCAAAACCCAACATTACCACTATATCCCCATGGGATTAAAAGTTTGACATGGGTTCTAAGCCAAAATTTTATACCATATCTACTCAAACCAGATGTATTAGCTTAGGGCCAGTCAACATAGAGGTACCCACTAGGACCCTCAAGTCAAAACACTAAAGAGGAATCGTACTTGGGATCCTCAAGGTCTAAACATAAGCAAGGGAATCCTACTCAGGATCCTCAACTATGAAGTAAAAAGAAGGAAACCTACATGGGATCCTTGACGGTAAGTAAACAGAGGAATCCTACTTGGGATCCTTAGAACGATACATAGGAAAAATGCATCCTACATGGGGCCCTAAAAATAAGTAAGAAGATAGAGGCATCCTATATGAGATCCTCTATATTGAAATGTAAGTAGAGGAATCCTATAGGCGATCCTCAGGAACAACTAACCTCACAACCACCTAGTCCAGAAAGGTACATCTCCCAAGGGAGACATCCTCAAGGAAAAATATATAGGAGACTCAGTAAAAATAGATAACCCATGAATCATATCATATCAATGGTCTCACTCTCATGAGACAACTAGATTCAATTATCAGAGGAAGAACCTATCCATTTATATAGAATCCCCAAACCACCATTAGGAGTCCTCAAATCACTCAAGGGTTTCACCATCGTGATCTAAATAGAAAACTACTTAGAATGGACTCCTATTATATCAAGTTATGACTCCAAGTTATAAAACTTGAAAAACCCTCAAAAGGGTGGTAAAGGAGGACTAAATGGCATGTGTACCTTGGTACATGGTGTGTACCCTCATAGACCCACCTGGGCATGTACTCTAGCTAGAATTGCCTTGTAAAATCCAAAGTACATTGCATGTACCCTACATGAGGTACCCTCCCATGTCCCTCACATAGCCTGACTATGTGGTCAGCCTTTCCATGTACATCTACATGGCATGCAACCCACACGATGTCTGGATGTGTACTTTACATAGCCATGTGCCCCCACATCGGTTTTCTGGATGGGTACTCAGCTACACAACTAAGTCCCTATACACGGTGTGTACTTCAAAAAGATCTCATATTAATCAAATATAAAGAACACATGACATGTGTTCTAGAACCACACACTATGTGATTTAGATTCCCGAATGAGAATCCCTCAAAATGCCTAACCCCTCCCCCCCCCCCCCCCGAAAAAATAGATCGACCCATAAGGTTTACTAAGAAAGCATAATAGGGAATTGAAAATTGAAAATGGAAAATCTATATAGATCTATGGAAAAAACATAAAAATGGACTACCTTTGGGTGGAATCTACTAAATATTTTCCCATTTCCATGGTCAATGAATACCGCACAACGATTCGACATCTCTAAAGCTTCGTGACGATACTTCTCTTTCTCCCGCTTTCTTCATCACTCTCTCCCTCTCCCTTTATCTCTTGGTCATGGGAAGGGGTAATCCCATAAGGTTATGAATGAGAAACCATAGGTGAGAAATAAAATAATAGAAAAGAAGAAAAGAAAAAGGAATAAAAATAAAATAAAAAGAAAATAAAAAGAAAAAGGGCCCCAACCCGGCCCCAATACCCAACTTGAGTTTATACCCTGCCTAAGAAAAACTACACATTTCAGAATTAAAGGCAGAGATGGAAAATAAATTTTATGCTCTTTTCAAAATATATGACCAAATGAACCTTCATGAATAAATTAATATTTAATTTATTAAATATTAAATATTAATTATTTCACTAAAATTTGAATGGCTCAAAATTCTACCAAACTCTTTAACTAGGTTAAAAACCCTATTCTAGGACCAATTAAGAGATCAAAAAAATTATCTAAGATCATATGCTAAGGTAAAATGACAATTTTACCCCTTAAAAGCATCTAAATATAAGAATTCAAATTTCTACTCAAAATTATACTCCAGAAAAACATCACTCCTTACCAATAGAATCTTGGAAGTCTTGTGTAATGTCTATTTTTTCCATATAAATATTTAAAATATAGCTAGAAATATTTTTGGATCCAGGTGTTGAGATGGTGTGATATTTTGAGGCTCAGTGAGCTCAGAATTGATATTTAAAAAATATTAAATATATTAATATCACGCATGCATAATTTTCCTAAAAAAGTGAAATAACTCTCAAAAAGAGTATTGTATTGGAAACATGAGGCCACTGTTGAGTTTAGAAAGTGTGTTTTAATCTAGACATGATATAACATTTTTTAGCAATGTATGGTTGTTAAAAATTTATCGTGAGCACTAAAAATAAATAAATAAATTATTTTATTTAATTAACACAATGACCAAAATTCCTATTCTATAAATACCCCCATTACGGGCGAGTCTCAGGGTTAGACACATAACCTTGGATACTTATAAAGGAGTCCTTGGGGAGACATTGGATAATGACATCATATCGGTACTACATATATCATCTACAACAACTGAGTTCATAGATCTCACCAATGATGTCAACAAAAAATCATTCTTCTTCAACAATCGATCCAAACTCCAGGTAAGATGTTTGATTTATGTGGTTTCATCCCATGTCGAATAAAAGATCAATTACACAAATAAGAATTGATTCATTCATCGATGCTTGACTTATTTTATGATTTATTTATTTTTATTCATTATTTATTAATCCTCTTTGTTCACATATTCTTTGAAAATGGATCAAGGTAAAAATGAATAAAGGATAAGGTTTGTTCCTCATGTTTATGGTTTATAGTTTTCTCCCCTGTTTATTTTCATGTTCATCATGAGCAATTACTTTGGCCCGTGGTCTAACAAGTAACAAGTATTTGTTCATTACACGACTGTTCTTTAGTGTAACAGATCAATATCGTGGGTGTGGTTCATGATTGATGGGTGTGATTGAGGTGCGAAAATAAAGGACGAATGAAGGTGGATGAGATCGGACCGTTATTCCCTGTTCTTCCCAGTTTGATGTGTGGTGATGATGTCGTACGGTGATGACATGAATCTAGGTGCATTTTATGAGAAAACCGAGGCCTGATTTCCAATGAGTGGTGACAATGAGGATCAAATGACCCTAGATATGAGTTTTATAGTGATAATGATGGTGGTGGTGGTGGTAGATCTAGATGATGTGTGAAGGAAATGCGGGTTCTGGAAAATTATGTGGAATACTGCATGTAATCTGGAGAAACATACTACGTGGGACCCCCATATTTGGTGCTAGGGTTTCCATATAAGAGACATGGATCACATTTCATGTGGTCCCTACCACACTCCATGTGACCCATGGCCAGTAGCTCAATATATATATCATGTGATACATAGGAATGAACATGGCCAAGCATATAGGCATAGATAGATTACACGGACATGGCCCAATACTCAGACACAAACAGGTACATGCCATAACCTCAGTACATGAGAACAACTAGATGTACACGAGCATGGGAAAAGGTACATGGGAATGGACATGGGAAGGTATGAGATTAAAGGTACATGTTGTGTACCCTACTTGTGGCTGTGTACTTATTTGAAGATGACATGGAGAATTTTTTTCCCTCAACATGGACTAGTTTCCTTAATGGTGCGCTCCCTTGATCCATCCTTGTGAGGGTATGGTATGGAATTACATCCTGAACATAGGGTTATGATCCTCTATAAGGGATTAGTTTTGGATTTAGTTTTAGGAATCCACCCAAAGGACTGGGATGTGATCCTCTATCATCTTCTACCTTAAGCAGGGTTCTCAAAATCAATGTGACTAACTTTACCTGGGCGTCGATCCCTTACATAGAAAGTTAATCTAGATTGGGTTGTTGGTATACTACATAGCCCTGTGTGCAATCCTCATCTATGTATTGATATATTTTAACTTCTAGAATGTACTTCCTTATAGAAAGACCCGAAGAGCATGACATATCAGATGGACGCCACCAATTTTATCAGACTTGCAGAGTGAGTTCTATCGAGCAAGTGTTGCTATGGACTCTCAAGAAGAATCTTAGGACGATAATGTGGTTGTGACCTTACCTTGAGACTTATTGTTTACCATTGAGTATATATTTATGTTTTATTATATGCATCATATTATGATTAACATATACCTATGATGAGATGACTACTCTTGATGCTTTATGATTAGTGATTTCAGGGTGTCGTATTGAGTATTGTTATACTCACCACTGCATGGACTTTCCAGCACATGTTGTGTATTATATAGATGACCGATCCTTTGATTTGGTTTTCAATAGACTAGTAGTATATAGAGATTAAATTGGTATAGAAAGACCATGGTTTATACCAAGAGTCACATTTTTCTATAGTCCTCTCTTTCTAGTAGGTTGGACTTCTTTATAATTTTTGGTGGGCTTGTATTTGGCCCTTTATGATTTTCAGTATTATTATTGTACTCTAATTGTGGGATTTAGATGTATGAATACATTAGTATCAATTGTATTTTATACTTCATCACTTTATGGGTTTGGAGATGTTCATGTGAATATAGGCACCTTAGGCTAAGGCCTCCATTATGAGTGTTAGGCATACTCGATGCTGGTCTCCAGCCCTTGGCCTATTGGAGGTGTGCTTGAGGTAGTCACAGTCTACTTATCTCCATGTAGGTGGGCCCAAGTGGGTTAGGTTGTGACATAGTAGTATCATAAATGGTGTTCCATATTAGGAATGGAGTTTGGTGTTTTTATAGTTGTGATATTGGTTTAGGTTTTATGGAAATAATGTTAATCATTTTGAGTTTGGATTTTAGGTAAAAGACTCTAGTGTTGGTGCAGCGACTGACATATCCATGCTCCAAGAATTCGACTAACTGCTTTTCTTCTTGGTACATATGTACATTGGTTGTAGGGGAAACATTGGTACATGCATAATCTAGGAATGGATTGTGTTCCATATCCTTCTTGATTCAGTTCCCCAAATATACTCATTGATCGTGGTACGTATTTTCTATTTTAGGATGCCTCTATGATGATTACTAGTTGGGATTAAGTAGAAGGATCATGAGGAATATCTCCTCAGGGGCAATGATTCAATATAGGGGCTTGTTCTGGAGGTAGTGCCTCCGGGTATTTTACCATCCATACCTCCACGCACCGAATAGAAGAAGGTACTCACAGTACTAGTGGATGAGGTATGCATACTGATTTCCCTTCATGAGTTTTAGCATTAGTGAACTCCAAGTTCAGGGGTGATCTAGACCCATAAGTAGCTGAGGATTGGCTCGAGGCGGTTATGAAAATCTTTTATCTTTTCAAGACACTAGAAGACTAGGTGGTGGTCCTACTAGTGATCCTTATTCATGGTTCCACATGGCATTGGTGGAGCCATGTGGTTCTGTCATACAATAAGGAGAATCTTTAATATACATAGTTTTAGTGCCTCTTTATAGAAGAGTACTCTCCATCTATAATGCGATTAGTGTGCATCCAAAATATTTTATAGCTACAACAGAGAAACATGAATGTGGATGAGTATTCGTCGAGGTTTACCAACTTCTAACGATACTCGATGAATATGGTTCAAGATCTGTTCTTTTAGGCATAGACCTTCAATAAAGGTTTGTGCAGAGATATCCAATACATTGTGACACTTCTATGAATTCTTACCTATGCTGTGGTGTTAGAGTGTGGCTTGGTGATAGAGAAATTTCTATCTTAGTAGACTTTGGCAGTGTGTTCTAGTTGTGGGAACACAAGAGATGAGACTTTGTTAGCAAGTATCTAATGACAGACATAGGGATCCGGACATGCGAGACATTTTAGGAGGCGATCTCAGGACCAAGGGTCTTTGTTTTAGGCGTAAGAACCCAGTTTTTCACTTAGGTATGCATCCTTTAAATCTTGGTTTAATTCCTTATTTTGGACCTAATATGGATGCATAATGAGTTAGAAAAGGTATCAAGGGTGTATGGGGCTTGTTTGGAGCCCATAAACCATATTCTTGGAAAAATGGTCATGTCACACTGTTAGAGTAAACCGTGTAGGGAGGACACATGATTAGATCTAACCATTCAGACAGTATGCATTTTCAGGCAGAGCTATCTCGCACGGTTGGAGCATGGTTTCCCTAACTGTGCAACCTAACTATGCGGTACACCCCTCTTCTCCAAGTACCCATGCATGGTTTTCACATGGTTCGAAAAACCGTGCTGAAAAACTGTGCATAGGCTAAATTTTGGGTAATTTTACCTTTTTATCCTCGAATATCTAATTCAACCCTTCTTCTTACCTAATCTGATTTCCAATGGATAGAACCTCCATTTTCTCCCATTTTGGAGCTTTTGAAGGACTAACCTATGAATCAAGATATCTCTTTCATCTGAGATTTATTCGAGATTCCATTCATCATGTTGGATTCACAATGGTAAGTAATCAAGTCCTTTTGAGCCATTCTTTGTCTCTCTTACTCTCAAGCAATTTATCAAGGTGTAATCAATTTTACCTTTTTCTCAGATCTTCTCTATTCTGAGCCAAATTATAGGTTAATACTAGATGAGTAGAGTCGTACAAGACTAAGTTGGGTGGTCTATAACTCATCTCTCAAGTTTGTTGATTTTGGAAATTATGTGTGGGTCCCACCGATTTCATCGGGTTCCATTTATTAAATTTATATGACATGATTATAATCATTAGAACTATATGGTTATACTCTTTCTAAATATGTGATTAGTTTCTAGTGGTGATTCCCACAACTCTATCCATCCAATGTAGGATATTTTTTCATAATTTTCGTTTTAGTGTTTTGACACGTTGGAGCCACCGTTCGGGTGTGCCTTGGATTGACCTTTATAAGGTTAAGATTTTCTATATTAAATGGATTGATTTAAATTGTGAATTTCATAATGAAAAGTACCATGTAAGCTTAACAATTGACCCACCTAAGGTGAGTCCTTCAATTTTAAAATTAGATGTGAAATGGAAATTGGAAAGTATACTTAGTATATGACTTGGCCTTTTTAAATGTAATTGAATAATATGTTACATGTCTGTAGCACCCCGTACCATGTTAATGGAAGGTAGAAGAGCAAACCTTGAATCTTGAAAATACCTTAAATGGATTAAATGAATGGTTTCATTCTACTTGGCCCTGTCACACTAATGAAAGGAAAGGATTAAACCAAATGGACTTATTGATTAATTAAGACTTGATTAAATGGTTTCATGCTCAATTAGCCTTGTCACACTAATGAAAGGTAATGTATTGAACCTTATGAATTATATATGACTTCATTATCAAAATAAGAGTGTCCTGACTCAAGCTCGCCTTGGATTCCATAGGTAATGCCTTGAGCACTTGGGAACCCCATTCCGATTCAAGGATGTGGCTTGCTTTGGTTGAGACCCACCTGGAACCTGATCCTCATCTAGATTTGGATGCTCATTTGACACCATATGATCCCTTAAATATTATCACAGGATTAATTGGATACACTCCTTGGATCCAGTACTGAAAAGTAGGTTCCATGGTTAAATCCCATCGGGCCTAGTCATTACTTATCCATGTTTTACCTTGGATAAACTTCATGGACTCGGTAGGAATCTTATTATGGAATTACTTGGACTATGCTCCTTGGATTACACTCTTACCCTTAGCCAGGCTATAGTCATTACTAATTTGGTGACCCTTGAGGTCTACATTTCCATGGTTATTACCTTGGAACTTCATTATCAAATATCATTACAATTTTCCTTATTACATCTTGAAACCTTTAATATTGATAACATGTGACTTATTTATAAATAGGTAATAATAAAATAATTAACTGGTTATATACATAGACACCAGCTGAGGGATGAAGCATGTACTTGGCTATTTAGTTAAATTACAATTCTTTACTTTATATATGCATGCATGCACACTGTTACATTTCCATTACACTTGCCATATGTTATAAACACTGTTGGTGGCGGTCCATTGAGATTTATCTCACACCCTCTCTAGGCACTGTTTGGTACCCGAGGAAGATTACATGTATACAGGTGTTGATAAAGGGAAGCATAATCCTTTAGATGCTTGATTTCTTGATGTACTAAAATGGAGCTAGTAGTAGATGACTGAGTCGTGGCTTAGGATTATAGAGATAGTTTATTTATTTCCTTTTTATATATTGGTTTTTTCATGTATAATTAATAATTTTTGTCTGCTTTTTCTAGCTTACTAGATACATGTCATATCATCATCAGTTGTTGTATGTTATTCCAGTTGATTTAGTTATTATTACTGTTGTCTATACTTCCATTGTGCCTTCTGTTTATTTATATTGATTCTGCTATTTACCTATGTTTATATTTATCTATTGTGTTACACTCTGGTAATGAGGGAATAGTCTTCCCATAGACACACTCTAGGCCATTGCTGCTAGTCAATAGCCTCTGGAATTTGATGATATGCACTTGAGGTCATGTTGCCACTGTTCTCGGGGCACCTACTAAGTGGCATCTGGGTCCGAGATATCACCAAGTAGTATCAAAGGGGTTACTTTATTACTTAAATATTTGAAAAAAATAGATTGGATATTATGAATTCTTGGAACTTGGTCATAATTTGTGCTTGAGCATCGTGTACCCATGTTCGGGGTAAAAGTTAAGTTACCTGTATTATAATTATTGTTCTGTTTTACCTATTAAAGTTTACATTATTTCATCATTGGGTGATGCACATGTTGTATTGAGGACATTACTATTACTCTAATTGAGGATTTATTTCATCCTTGTCCTGATGATATGAGGGAAAGGATCATAGTTCATGCATCATTATAGGCACCTAGAATTCACATGTCATGTATATTGCCATGCCATATAGGTGCATTTCAAAAACTACATTGCTTGATATGCCTGTGATTGTTGAGTGATGTTGTGATAGTTAAATTATGCTTTTGATATTCCTTGGTTGTGATTGAGTGATTGAATATCTCAATTCATGAGGTGTATGGGCCCTCGTGGGTTGGGATGAGTAATTTATTGAGTCGATCCATTACGGTATAAATAAATGGGTGTTGTTTTCAGTGACAAGGTGTATGGGAACTAATTCAATGGGAATGGATATCCATTATAAAGTGAAACATGACATCTAAAATGATTTTTTTGCACATACTTATCTTACCTTGTCATGTTTATGAAAGGTAAAGGAGTAAACCTGGTAATTAAATGTAAAATTAAAGGAAACTTATATTTGAGAACTTACCGATACCTGACCGTCTAAGCGGGTAGTTGGGGTAGTATTCCTTGGGTAGTGAGTTTTCTTATATTCATATTCTGCTAGTGATGCTATATATATATTCTTAAATCTTGTTCTGAGATGTGTTCTTGGAATTTGTAGACCAGTGCCGCAACGACGTTGTCGTATTGTACGCCAAGAAGGTGGTGGAGACCATGCTTCAGAAGTGGTGGGCCCTAAATTTCCAGTCTTATCTCTTGGAGTGCCACTTGAGGCACCACATACTGTAGATAATCTAGGAATTGATGCCTAAGTCTATGATAGTTTTCTACATTTTATGTATTCCATGAATAGTTCTCAACGAGCTGCACCTACGATGGCTGATCTGACTCATGAGTTCCAGCTACAACATCCTCCCACTTTCTCAGGGGATGGAGGCCTACAGGCTAATGAATCATGGATAGAGTCCACCCTATCTATCTTTAAGCATATAGAGAGACCTCCAGAGTAGAGGGTCAAAATTTCTACTTACACACTGCATGATTTGTCTAAGCGTGGGTGGGATGTGATTACCTAGGCTGGCCGTCATTAGGGAATGTTATGGGTTGATTTCCAAAATTCCTTCTATGATTGGTTCTTTCCTCAAATTATAAGAGCTGATAGATCCAAATGATTAGTGACTCTTGAGTAGGGTTCTATGTTAGTTATTGAATATTCAGTTTGTTTCACCGAGTTAAAGTGTTTTTCACCACTTCTAGATGGTGATGAGCTTTTGTGTGCTAAACACTTCGAGGATGGGATTGTGTACATCATCCATACATAGGTGAATGTCTTTCACCCACCTAATTTTTTTTTGAAATAGTAAATCATGCTCTTATCACTGAGTGCAACCTTAGGGAAGAAAATAACACCAGACATAGAGGAGTAGTTCTGTATCAGGCCAGTAGTTCTCCCAGTGGCAGGAAATATTCCCTCGAGGTTTCTCGTCAGGGTAGTGAAAAAAAGTACCCATTTTGATAACTCCATGGCATGTAATTAGTATGGAAAATGGGAGAACCTGAAGCCTCATTGTGATATAGACCTAATAGAGTGTCGGGCTTGCGACTGTATGTGGCATCTTTAGCTTTTTACAGGACCTTTCCACCAGATTCAAGTGGCAAAGGACCAGTGCCCGATCCACCTTTAGGAGAAGGTTCTTTTGCACCACATCATTTGGGGAGTTGTAATATCACTAAAAGGACTTGACAAAGAAGAGGTCATGTCCATGGTATCCAGACCCCTGATCACCAAAAATTCTAACCAAGTAGTTATGATCATGGTAGTCTAGTTGTGGAACAAGTCCATGGATCATGATGGTTTCATGCACTATAGCTGATACCTGAGGATTAGGCTATGTGACCATCTATAGTATGAGGTACTATTATAGTGGAATCTACTATAGAATCTTATTTATTTGATACAGGAGCTTAAAAATATTTTATCTCTCTATCTATAATGGAAAGTATTAGACTGGAGATACAATATTACTGTAGTGTAATAACCCTAGATACACCTTTAGGAGTGTGGTCAAGGGCATATGCCAATGTAGGGACTATCCCCTTGAGTTATAAAGTTTCCCTTTCTTATGGAACCTCTTAATTATTGAGATTATAGGTTTCTATGTCATTATCGAGATAGATTAGTTGGTTTAGTATCATACCTTTTTAGACAGCTATCACCGTAGGGTATCGTTTACATCACCATAGGGCAACAATTATTTACATAAGGGTAAGTGGGATATCCAGGATGGTAGAGTGGGACCAGAGCATCATGGGCTAGGTGGAGTGACCTCCTAGATTGAAAATATCTTCATAGAGGACCAAGGTTTACATCAAGCTAATTTCCCTCCAATAGTGGATTGTTTTAGGGACGTATTTATTAGAAAATTTTCTATCTTACCTCCTTATATAGAGATATATTTTACAATCAAGTTTTTTCTAAGAGAATCTCTAGTGTCCATTCCTCTGTAAATGATGGAACCTATAGAGATTTAAGAGCTTAAGAGGCAATTAGAGGATATAGAGGCCAAATGTTTTATACATCCCAGTACATCCTCTTGGAGTTCGACTATGCTTTTCTCTAAGAAGGTAGATGGAACCTTACATATATACATGGATTAAGGAAGGTTGAACCATCATACAATCAAAAATTGGTATCCACCAAGTAGAATAGATGATCTCTTTGACTAACTTTGAGGAGCTAGGGTCTTCTATAAGATTGACCTAAGGTCGAGATATCACCAAGTGTGAGTAAGGCCATCAGACATACCTCATACAACCTTTCATAGCAGGTATAGTATATATGATTACCTTGATATGTCATTAATTCTTACAAATTCACCCACCATTTTCATGGCTCTAATGAATAGGTTTTTCCATCCCTATCTCGATTATTTTATCATGGTCTTTATGGACGACATATTGATGTATTCTCATACTCATAACGACTATGATAAACACATTGAAATTGTTTTGAGTACACTGAGAGAGCATTAAATTTATGCTAAGTTTTATAAGTTCCATTTCTAGATAAAAAAATTTCACTTATTGGGAAATATTATCTTATAAATAGGTGTATTTATTGACCCTGAGAAGGTTAGTTCTATAGTTTCCTAGGCGAAACTCAAGAAAGTGATTGATATATAGAGTTTCTTGGGGATGGATGGATATTATAGGCATTTCATACAAGACTTCTCACACCATTATTCACCTCTTACTGGCCTTAAAAATAAGGGAGTTAAGTTACTAAGGCCAGACGCATGCAAGAAAGCCTTTCAGGAGCTGAAAGGGAGGCCTGTATCGGCAACTATTCTAATTCTTCTAGAGCCTGTCATAGGTTATACCATCTTATAGGATGCATTATTTATTGACCTAGGAGTAGTAATGATGTATTAGTATATAGTTTTTGTGTATTTATCTTAGTAGTTGAGGCCTCATGAGAGAAATTACCAACACATGACCATGAGCTAACAGTAGTTTTCCATGCCTTATGTTGCTAGAGACACTATCTGTTAGGTGAGCACTTTGTGGTGTACACAGACTACAAGAGCCTCAAATATATCTTTTCACAACATGACTTGAACCTTGTACAATAGATATGGGTCGAATATCTATATTACTTTGATTTTGATCTTTCCTATTTGTCTGGGAAGGGAAACGTAGTTGCTGATGTGCTGAGTTATAAAACTCAATCATAGGCCGTATGGGAAGCTCATAATGAATGGAAATTAATGGCCCTATTCCCTAAGATAAATCTATAGTTTCATGATAGTCATGAGTATTCTTACCTCTCATCTTTGAAAGTTATATCTTCCCTCCTTGAAAAGGTAAAGGGTAGAAAATTTTCAGATCCTAAGGGAATGGTTCTCCATGAGAGTATATCATGAGATAACCTGCCTCAAGATTGGTCTATAGATAGAGATGATAACCTGTATATTCATGGGCATGTATGGGTTCCAACAAATATGAGAGAGGAGTTGATGCATGAGTCCCACGCTTCTCAGTGGGCAGTTTATCCAGGAATCTCCAAGATGTATTGAGATATGCGACACCAGTATTGGTGGCTGGGGATGAAACATTAGATAACAGGATTTATCACTAGGTGTTCCACCTGTCAGCAGGTGAATTTGGAGCACCAAATACCTGCAGGATTGTTACAGTCAGTTTCAGTCTGAGAATGGAAATGGGAAGATGTTTACATGGACTTTGTATTTAGGTTTCCTAGGTCACCGAGGGGTAGCGATGCTATATGGGTAGTTATTGACTGAATAACGAAAGTATCCCATTTCATTCCTATTTGGGAGAATTTATCAGTTGATTGGATGGGAATAATGTATGTATGTGAGATCATATGACTAAATAGGGTACGTTGTACTATCATTTTGGATAGGGACACTAGTTTCACATCATGGTTCTGGAAGGGTTTGTAGAAATATATGGGTACACAGGTGATTATAAGCACAACTTTTCACCCTCAGACTTATTGAAAATCAGAATGTAAAATACAAGTTTTAGAGGGAATGCTCTGAGAATGTGTCCTTTATTTTAGTGGTTCTTATGAGAATCATATAACTCTCATCGATTTTTCATAAAATAATATATTTTAGGCAACAATTCAAATGGATCTTTTTGAGGCCTTAAATGGTAGGCCATGCTGTTAACCCCTGTTCTGGCTTGAGGCAGGTGGGGCAGTCCTACTAGGTCCTCATATCGTTTAGGAGAATCTAGAGTAGGTTTAGATAATCAAGAAGCATATGAATACTACTCAGTATAGACAGAAATATTATGCCAATCATTGTCAACAACCTCTAGAGTTTGAGGTTGGGGATCATTTTTTCCTTCAGGTATCACCCAGGCTAGGGCATAGATAGTTACGAAAGTAAGGAAAGATGTCGCCTCATTACGTAGGGCTATTTGATATTCTAGAGTGAGTCGATCTAGTTACCTATAGGTTGCTATTACCTCAGAGGTATTGTGCCATGCATGAAGTCTTCCATGTTTCATAGATTATCTAATATCATGCCGACCTGTATCATACCTTTGATCTTGAGGAAGTTGAGTTAGATGTTGATGCTACCTTTAAGGATTATCCAGTATGTATCATTGATCGGAGCACAAAGTCTCTCTGAGGCTGGTCTGTCCCTCTAATATGGGTGTTATGGCATCACAATCTCATGCATGATGAGACATGGGAGCGGGAGGCCGACATATGTTCCTAGTGGCCAGAGTTGTTCTTAAAAAGTGTTTCACCACAATTGGAAGGTGAACTCGGGGATGAGTTATTTTAAGGGGGAAGACTTTAAGAACCTAATTTTTCACTCAAGTATGGATCCTTTAAATTTCGGTCTAATTCCTTAATTTGGACCTAATATGGATGCCTAGTGAGTTATCAAAGGTCTCAAGGGTGTCTGGGGCTTGTTCGGAGCCCGGAACCCATATTTTTGAAAAAATGGTCATGTCACATAGCTAGAGTAAACCGTATGGGGAGGAAGGATAGTTAGATCTAACCGTGTAGATGGTATACATTTTTGGGCAGAACCATCTTGCACAGTTGCTGCATGGTTTCTCTAGTCGTGCGACCTAACCATGTGGTATGCCCCTCTTTTCTAGGTACTAGTGCATATTTTGTGCACAGTTTGGAAAAGTATTTGGTCACACCGTGAACATGCTAAATTTTGGGTAATTTTATATTTTTACCCTTAATGATCTAATTAATCCCTCCTTCTCCCCTAATCAGATTTCTAGCAGATAGAACCTCTATTTTCTCCCTTTTTGGATTTTTTGAAGGCCTAACCTAGGAATCAAGATATATCCTTCATCTAGTATCTGTTTGAGCTTCCATTAATCACATTAGACGTTCAATGGTAATTACTCAAGTCTGTTTGATCCATTATTTGTCTCACTTTCTCTTGACCTAGTTAACGAGGTATAAGCATTTTTAACTTTTTATCATATCTACTCCATTACGAGCTAAATTAGAGGTTAATAATGGATGAGGAGACTCATACAAGCCTAAGGTGGGTGTTCTATAACTCATCCCTCATGTTTGTTGATTTTGGAAATTACGTGTGGGGCCCGATGATTTTATCATGTGGTGTTTATTGAATTTATTTTCCATGATTATTATCATTATAACCCTAGGTTATGATATTTCCAAATACGTGATTAGTTTCTAGTGGTTACACCCATAACTCTGTCCATACCATGTTGGATGTTTTCACATAATTATCGTTTTAGTGTTTTGACACATTGGAGCCACCATTCAGGTGTGCCTTAGATTAACCTTTCTAAGGGTAAGCTTTTTTATATTAATTAGATTGATTTAAATTGTGAATTTCATAATGAAAAGTACCATGTATTCTCACCACTTGAACCACCTAAGGTAAGTGCTTTAATTTGACAATTAAATGTGAAATGGAAATTGGAAAGTATACTAAGTATATGACTTGGCCTTTTAAATGTAATTGAATAATAGGTTTCATGTCCATAGCACCCCTTACCATGTTAATGGGAGGTATCAGAGTGAACCTTGACTCTCAAAAATTCCTTAAATGGATTAAATGAATTGTTTCATGCTACTTGGACTTATCACACTAATGAAAGGTAAGGATTGAACAATTGGACTTATTTATTAATTAATACTTGATTAAATGGTTGCATGCTCAATTATCCTTGTCAAACTAATTAAAGGTAATGGATTGAACCTTATGAATTATATATGACTTTATTATCAAAATAGGAGTGACTTGAATCAATCTCACCTTGGATTCCATAGGTAATACCTTTAACACCAAGGAACCCCATTCCGATTCAAGGATGCCACTTTGGTTGAGACCCACTTGGAACCCGATCCTTGTCAAGATTTGGATACCTGATATGACATCATAGGATCCCTTTAATATTATTACAGGATTACTTGGATACAATCCTTGGATCCTATATTGACAATTAGGTACCATGTTTAAATCCCCTCGGGCCCAGTCATTGCTTATCCCCATTTTACCTTGGATGAAATCCTTATACTCAGTAGACATATTATCATGGAATTACTTAGACTATGCTCCTTGGATTACACTCTTACCCTTATCCAAGATACAATAATTACTGAGTTGGTGATCCTTGAGGTCTATGTTTCCTTGGTTATTACCTTGTAACTTCATTATCAAATATCATTACACATTTCCTTGTTACATCTTAGAACCTTCACTATTTCTAACATGTGACTTATTTATAAATAGGTAATAATCAAATAATTAAATGATTGCATATTCAAATACCAGTCGAGGTTTGAAGTAGGTAATTGGGTATTTAGTTACATTGTATTAATTTAATTTATATATTCATGATTTCACACTATTACATTTCTATTACATGAGTTAGATGTTATAGAAACTGTTGGTGGTGACCCACTGAGATTTATCTCACACCCTCTCTAGGCACCATTTGATACTTGGGGAAGATTACATGTATGTAGGTGTTAATAAAGGGAAGAATAATGCTTCAAACACTTAATTGATTTTTGTACTAGGGTGGATATGGTAGCAGATAATCGAGCCGTGGATTGAGATGCTTGGGATAGTTTATATATTTATTTTTGAAAAATTGGGTTTTCATGTATGCTTGCTACTTTATATCCATTTTTTCAAGCTTACTAGATACATGATATATCATCACCAGTTATTGTATGCTATTCCATTTGATTTATTTATTGTTATTTTTGTGTCAATTTTCATTGTTCCTTTTGTTTATTTATATTACTTCCTCTATTTACCTCTATTTATATACATAGGCATGATCTACTCTTTACTTGTTATATCCCTAGTTCGATACCTATAGGTTCCAGTTGATCCCTTGGCTCAAACCTTATGCTCAGAGACACCTACAAGAGATGACTCAAGGATCACACACTTTTTATGACACTGTTATCTAACACTTAGAGGAGAGAGTTTCTCATGGAATCTCTTTATGGTAGTGATGAGGCCTTATGACTTCATCTTAGGCATGGAATGGCTATACACTTTTAATGCATAGATTTACTATTTTAGATGGAGTATGTGATATGTACACATTGATGGGATGAGGTTTTCCTTAATTAGTAAGAATTAGACTCAGGAGGAGCAGGATAGACTCATACATGGGAGGGTGACAGTTGGATAGCATGAATCTTGGATTAGTGGATGCTATGGGCTATCAGTTTCCTGTTGTGGTGGTTGAGTACGATGACGTCTTTCCTGAGGAAGTTCCAAACTTACCTCCCTACTGAGAGATAAAATTTTTCATTGAATTACACCTAGGGATTATCCCTATATATGTGAAAACATATCAGATGTCTCCTATGGAGCTTCATGATCTGAGGTTTCAATTGGAGGACTTACTAAGAAAGGAATTTGTGAGACCTAGTGTTTACCCCTTGGAATCCCTAGTGTTGTTTGTGAAGAAGGCAAACATGAGTATGAGGTTGTGCATGAATTATATGTGCCTAAACTAGGTGTATGTGAATAATAAGTATCATATACCAAGGATTGATGAACTCTTCAATCATTTGAGAGGGTCATGACGATTCTCAAAGATTGACCTTAGAGAAGACTATCACCATATTTGACTATAGGATATGGATATAATAAAGAAAAAATTCAGATTTCTCTATGGTCACTATCAGTACTTGGTGATTCCCTTCAGCATGAAGAAATCCCTAAAAGTGTTCATGAGTCACATGAAATAGATCATTTAGCCTTTCTTATACCAGTTTTTGGTGGTCTTTATCAACTATATCCTAGTATACTCAACATCTGAGGAGGAGGACACGAGAAAATTAAGGATAGTTCTAGACACTCTATGAGATAACTGAATTTATGGGAATCTCTTGAAGATTAAATTCTAGATTCAGATGGTCCAATTTTTGGGACATGTTATCTCAGCTGATGGAGTAGTAGTGGACCCAACAAAGGTTCATGAAGTGTTAGATTGGGATCTGTACAAGAGAGTGATGGAGGTGTAGATCTTAATTGTGTTGTAAAGATACTATAGGATATTTGTGCTTTATTACTCTAGGATATCAATACCTTTGACTACTTTGACCTAGAAGGGGAATCCTTTCATGTATATAGAAAGGTGTCGGTAGGATTCTTTAAGAGTTATGGTAGAGGTTGAAGAGTGCCCCCATATTAAGATTTCCAGTGGAGGGTGTTGAGTATGTAGTGTTATATGATGCTTTAGGGACCGAACATGGTTGTGTTTTGATGCAAAGGTAGGTGGAGATTTCTTATGGGTCTAGGCAGTTGAGACCACACAAATAGAAATACAATACACATGATCTTGTGTTGGTAGGGGTAGTCTTTACATTGAAGGTGTTGCAATACTACCTTATGGGTGAGTGGTTTGTCATCTACTTTTACCAAAAGAGTATCATGTATATATTCTCTAGAAAATATCTTATCTTGAGACAAAGGTTATGACTAGAGTTCCTTCATGACTATGACTTAAAGATAGTATATACTCTTGGGAAGGGGAACGTAGTGGTAGATTCTCTTAGTAAGATATATTGTTCTCAATTATTGGTCAATACATCAAAGCATTTAGCCTCATTTTAGTTATCCTTATTAGATAATGATGGTGTTTCATATCTACAATCAATGGTTGTTGACCCACCACTTATACAACATGTTAGGGAGTCCCTGCTTGGAGACACCATCTGTGAGACCTTACATACTCAGATATCCACTAGATGTGCTTCTGATGGATTTTATAAAGGTGGGGAGCACATTATCCTTTTTATAGAAAAAACTATGATACCGGTGACATTGTGGTATTAGGTGATGTGGTAGTTTCATACACCCCCTTTGTAGGTACATCCATACATGGAAAATTGGTTCTAGGACCTTCGACTTTAGAAGGTGAAGGCTGAGAACCAAGTTCCAATGGGTTTAGCTTAACCCCTTAAAGTTATAGAGTGGAAGTGTGATGAGATATATATGGACTTAATGATGGGGTTACCATGTAAGTCCATGGTAAATTATTCTATCTAGGTGATTATCAATCAATTCACCAAGTAGGCCCACTTCATATCTATTTGAGATTAGAGTTCTATAGAGATCTTGAGATTCATTTATGTGTAAGAGATAATCCAACTTTATGGAGTCCCCTCAAAGGTCATTTCAGACTTTCATGATTGCCTCACATTGAGATTATAGAGAGGATTGCAGGAGGCCATTGAGACTTAGTTTCATTTGAGCATAAAATTTCATCCCCAGAATGATGACCAAATAGATAGGACCATTTAGGTCTTGGAGGACATTCTGTGGAATTTCATGTTGGACTTTGGCTATAGTTGGTAGGATCATCTACCCTTGGTGGAGTTCGAATATAATAATAGCTACCATTCCACCATCGGTATGACACCATTCGAATCCTTGTATGGGTGACCCTACAGATCACCATTTTTTTGGACTGGTCTAGGTGAGTCAGCACTCATGGGCCCATATTTGGTGCAAGATATAACAAAGAATGTTCAAATTATCTAGGAGTATATGAGGATGACATAGAGCTATTATAAGTCATATACAGACCAATGACATAGGCCCTTTGAGTTTTAGGAGGGAGGCCACATGTTCATGAAGGTCTCACCATGACATGTATTATAGATATTTAGCCAGGGAAGTAAGTTATCTCTAAGGTTCATTGGCCCTTTCCATATACTATGTAGTGTCGGTGAAGTGGAATACCACTGTAGTTATACTGGGTATATGATTTATTCCACATGTCGCAACTAAGGAGATATGTGCATGAACCATCACATGTTATCAAATAGGGTGATATGGATATTGAGGATGGATATACCTTTGTAGAGTACCTAGTGGATATTGAGGATTGACAGGAGATGATCCTTTGTGGGTGAGATATTCCTTTGGAACATGTCTGGTGGCATCATGAGAATCTTTAGGATGGAACTTGGGAGTGGTAGAATTAGATGCGAGCTCAATACCCACACATTTTGAGTAGTCCTTTTCACTTTTTCGGAAAAAAAATCCCTAAGTTGGTGAAAATTTAATGTGTTGGTATTTTCCATGTAAATATTTGAAATATATCTTGTAATATTTTTGAAGGAACTCACTGAGATGGCATGATATTCTGAGGCCTGATGAGCCCAAAATTTCTATTTAAAAAATAATAAATATATTAATATCAGGTGCAGATATTTTTCTTAAAAAAGTGTAATAACTCCCAAATAGAGTATCATATCATAAATCTGAGGACACCGTTGAGTTCAGAATGTGAGTTTTACCCTAGATGCGATATAACCTTTATTGGTGTTAGGAGTTTCTGAAAAACTATCATGGATGCTAAAAATAAATAAATAAATAAATAAATTATTTTATTTTATTTTGTTGATGTAGTGGCCTAAAGTAATCCTATATAAACACACCATTATGGTAAAGTCTTAGGGTTAGTCATATAACCTTGGAGACCTATAGAAGAGTCATTAGAGAGACATTGGTGAAAAATATTGAATCATATGATCAGATTAGAACTACACAAATCATCTATGCCAATAGAGTTTATAGATCTTACCAATAATGTCAATGCAGAACCATTATTCATTAGTGATCAATCCAAAATATAGGTAGGATGTTTGATTTATATGGCTCCATCCTATTTATTTATCCCATTTTGAATGAATATCAATTCCCTGAAAAATAATTGATTTGCATATCAATGGTTGATTTATTTATTTGTTATTGATTAATCCTATTCGTTCATCCATTATTCGACAAAAAATCAAGGCCAAAATGAACAAAGGATGAGGTTTTTTTCCTTATGTTTATGTTTTATGGGTTTCTTCCTTGTTTCTTCACACGTTCATCATGATAAATTCCTTTATCCCACAGTTCTTTGAATACTAGGTATTTAATCATTGTGTAACTGTTTTTCAACACAATAGATCAATACCATAGGTTCACTTCATGATCAAGGGTGAAATTGAGGTGCGATGATGGTGGATGACCATAGGAATATCAGATCAGACCAGTGTTCCTCATTCTTCCCGGTTTGATGTGTAGTGAAAATGTGGTATGGTGATGGCATGACTCGATGTGGAATTTTCTGAGAATATCGAGGATTGGTTTTCAATGAGTAGTGATGGTAAAGATCACCTGACCTTAGATTCAAGTTACTCGGTGAGAAATATAGTGAAAATGGTATATTTAGATTATTCATGAAGGAATTGTGGATTCTAGAAAATTCCATGGTACACGACATGTGATATGTAGATACACGCCAAGTGGGACCCCAGCTACAACGCTAGGGTTTTCGAAGAAGAGATAAGAATCACACACAATGTGGTCCCTAACACACACCATGTGACCTGTGTCTATGACTCAATGTATATCTCATAGGATACATGGGAACAACCAAGGGTTGGCACACATGCATAGGCAGAGTACACAGACATGACCTAATACTCAGACACGACTAGGTACATGGCACGACCTCAGTGCATGGGCACAACTAGATGTACACAGGAACAGATAGAGGTACATGGGAAAGGACACAAATAGATATGAGATTAAAGGTACATGTCATGTACCCTAATTTCACAATGTGTAATTCTTTGAAGATGACTTAGATACTTTGTTCCCCTCAATGTGGACTAGTTTCCTTAAGGTTGCGTTCCCTCAATCCATCTGTGTGAGGGTATAACATGGAATTACGTCCTGAGCATATGATTATGATCCTATCCAAGGGATTAGTTTTGAACAGAGTTGTAGGAATACACCTAGAGGCCCAATATGGGATACTATATCATCTTTTTCCCTAAGTGGGGTTCTCAGAATCATCATGACCAACTTTAAGAGGCTGCCGATCCCCTACATAGCAGGTTAATCCAAATTGGGTTGTTGGTATAACCCATGGACCTGTGTGTGATAACCATCTATGTATCAATATCTTTGGACTTACTAAACATACTTCATTATGGTTAGATTGGAAAATAATGACATCTCAGATAGATTCCATCAGTGCTATTAGACTCATGGAGTGAGTTCTCCCAGGCGAGTATTGCTACAGACTCTCAAGCAGAATCTTAGGATAACAATACTGTTGTGACCTTACCTTGAGACATAGTGTATACCCTGAGTTTTTTGGATTATTTATTATATGTCTCATATTATTATTGACACATACCTTTAAATATATGACTACTCTTGATACTTTATGCATAGTGGTTTTGGGGTGTCCTACTGGGTATTGTTATACTCACCCCTACATGGGATCTTCCCACAAGTATCATGTCTTATGAAGAAAACTATTCATTCGACGGGGTTCTTTGTGGACTAGGAGTAAAAGAAACTTAGATTGGTCTTGACAAACCATGGTTCATACTAAGAGTCACATTTTACTGTAGTCCCCTCTTTCTAGTAGGTTTGACTTATTTTTAGTTTTTGGTGGGCTTGTATTTGTCCCTTTATGATTACTAGTATTATTGTCATACTTTGATTATGGGATTAATATGTATTATTTCCTTAGTATCAGTTGTATTTTACATTTTAGTATTGTATGGGCTTGGATATGTGTGTGTACATACATGTACCTTAGGCTAAGGCCTCCTATGTGAGTGTTATGATTAATCGGTGCTGGTTTCTATCCCCTGGACTATTGGAGGTAGACATGGGGTAGTCACACTCGAATTATCACCGACCAGGTAGGCCATGATGGTTCAGGTTGTGACATCTTGCATCAAAGTTTCATACATAAAAGCACCAACTTATTTATGATTAATAATAATAATACCATTAAAGTCACCCAAAAAGAAAATTACATGCTATATCCTATCAAGATCTTTGAATTAATTTCAAAGTCCACCACTTATCTCTAGAACTTTTCTAACTATAAATTAAAAATAAAACCTACTTCTTATAAAGGTTATTAAGAAGTATAATCTGGTTCGATGGTTTTTCATTTAGATTGGTGGTTATTTTTTTCATCTGGTTTGGTGGATTTAAAATGGTTTGGAAAAATATTCACCTAAACTAGCACAACCCATCATATGGGTACTACTTCTATATAAAACCTTAAAGATCACTCCTTAAGTGAACATACATTAACTCATATGTTATAGGTTAATGCATGTTGTTACATCAGTTGTAACCCTCAACCATGCCAACCCTCCAAGCATCTCATCTTATGTAACATCAAATTTTATGATATCCAAAACAAGAAGATTCAAACATTAACTCTTTAACATTCCACTGTCATTCATAGATAGTGGATGTGATATCATTATATCTTAGCCAATTATATTCCAAAAACTTAACATATAAGATGTATTTGGTTTATACATGTCATACCATATGACATGAGTATATCATACCTTATGATATACACTATAACACATCATATGTGCATGAGATTTATGGAACATTTCATTAAATCACCCACTTGTATTAAAGACCCACTCTTTATTCCATTTCACCCTATATTGTAAGATAAAAAATTACTTATGAAACCAATAAAATTGGATATCTTCCAAAACACTTTGGTAAAGTTACCATTAACTTCACCTTGTATCACATGATATTAATGTCTTCTGAATAGCCATCCAAAACTCCTTTTGTATGAAATCTAAAATAACTTTAGAGAAACTATTTGATTCAAACTCAATCCATATTTAGTCAACCACAAAGTGTTACCCCATGATCCTTTATATCATTAAAAAAAATATGAATCTTTGAATCCATAAATGTAAGAAAATAATGACCTCTAGAAAATCCTCAGTACAAATCAACTTACAGAGGGATCTAGCCTGATCTCTATTAAACATGTGTATCAATATACCTATGTCCACCAACATTATTATATGCAATAATGTATTTTTATATGATCCCTTTTTCTAAGACATCGAGTAACCATAAGACATAAAGTATGTCAATCCTATATATTCAACTAAAATATTTTTTTATTCTATGAGTATAGACTGACCAGGTTGATGATTACATCACATGTCATTTTCCATTATAGAGGAGAACATCACTATCCCTCACTCTAATAAATAAGAACATCATATGTGTTATCTAGGTATGACCATACACTTCCCCAATCAATCTCAATAGAGGGTCCACATTTCCTAATCACTCTACAAGAGTACAAATCCCATATTGTTTAATCATCAGCCAACAACATGATTAGTAACATGCCCAACCACCCCTTGATTAACTAAGACTCAAGGTTTTCATTAGAAAGATATCAAAGTATAAGGGTTCTCATGATATTTATCACACCAGCCTCTAGTAGTTGGGACTCCAAATATGAACAATTCACCCCTAGTATACAAAACACATAGAGTATATCACTCCATATGGTATATACTTAGTAGGTCATCCAGTGCGCTAAATCCATTTTATGCCTCATTATCATATTATTTATCTCTATATAAGAATCCAAATAACACTAAGCTTAATATTTCTCCATAACCTATAATACTCCATAGGAAACATTGATTAGGGATAACTCAAAGTCATACTTTGAGAGATCAATTATCATTTCACTCCATGATATATATATATATATATATATATATTTATGTAGCAAATATGAAATAATTATAAAGTAGAGATTGAATTTTTTATAACATTATACATTTTATATTCTTAAAATATTTTAATAATACTTAAAAAAACCATACATAAGTAGTTGTTTAACATATAAAATATGATATACTACTGGATTTTCTTTATCCTTACTGCAATTTTAGTGGTTTTGTTAAACTCTTTAAAAATCTATGTAATTCCTATCATAACACTATGTGACCACTTAATAAAACCCTCCCACTAAACTAATTAGTGAGTAAAATCTATGAATAAATCAATTTTGAATAATGGTGATATTTTGGAATCATATTTAAAATGTTCAACTCGTTGAATGTAACAAGCCATGTATTTTTGATAATGAATCAATTTTATATTTAATTCATATAAATTCAATAGATCAATATTATTAGTTATTATTATAAACTTATAAATAATTTTATTAATTTATAGAATAAGAATATTATTTTTCATTTGGAAAAGGAAGCAATTTTAATTATAACTAAATTGTTTTAAATGTGTTATATAGTTTTGTTTAAAAATTTAATTTATAAAATTTAGAATTTTAAATTGATAAAATGGACTTCATTTTTTATATAATCATGTAAAAAATATATCAGGGTGAATTGTTTTTATTTTTTCAAAAGGGTTTATTTTTAGGTGAATAGTGGAAAAAATTGTGTTCTCAAATATTGTAACTTTTTCTTTGATTAAGTAATCACAATACAACATTCAGTTTTGGATTAGTTTGAAATTCACATAAATCTTATTTGATTATTCATAAGATAATAAATCTCAAGATAATAAATTCTAAAATTGATTTTGGTGAAAATTAATTTTTATATTTAAAAAGACATTTTCTATAAACAATTTTTCATTATGTTATGCATACTTATTTTAAAATTATTTTTAACAAATCTAGAAATTTAATCTTGAAAAATCATTTTTATATTTGTAATCATAATGTTCAAATTAATTAATAATTTGAATTTCATTTGTATTTATAAAAATCTTATTTGATTATTCATAAGATAATAAATCTCAAGTTTTAGCAGATTATCTACCTTACCCATATTATCTTCAAAATTTGGCTAATTTTGTGCCACTTTACTTGATCATGAAATTTATTATATATTAAGAAAACACATATTTACAAGATTGTTACTCCTCTCGCTTATAAAATGATCCCTTCATCACATCACTTATCAACACACTTTGAGCAACTTAGCTCAACCAAGACATGAAAAAATACTTCCCCAAATCTCTTTCTCATGTCCTAGATGTTTTGGTTTTCCCAAAAGATTGATCTAATAAGGCTTAAAGAGAGGCATAAAGGATGATATCCAAGGAAGTGGTAATTGTATTAATCGAGTTCATTAAAGTTTGTTTTTCTTCCATCTCCTAAAAATCTATTATAACCATACTAATATAGTGAAATAAGTATCATTAGTATACTGAAACATTATTATTTTTATGGAAGAACCATTATCTGCCTTCACCCCATCCATTGGAAAATTAAAACATCACCCATGTTACATGCGGAATAATGCCTCTATGAATGACATATTTCATTTTTCATCATCACCTTACATTTATAGTAATAAAAATAAATTTAATTTATGAATATTATATTTATAAAATTATTAAGGTTATAGAAAGATAAATTGTATACTCCATTAAAAATATTAACAAAAAATGGTCATCGTAAAATTTAACTGCCTAAAACGAGAATACCAAGACAACTTATAAGTAATAACTTCTAAAAATAATATTTTATTTATAATATTCATATATATCTTCTTAAATATAATTTATCACTTTAATAAAATATTTTTTAAATCATTAAGATTTTATAAAAGTTATATTATTACTATACAATAATATGTTCTTATTCATTTAGTTGTTATAAAAAGTTCTTGTTTCGGTCAGTTTTACCATCTAAATGAACGATGTTATAATGTTTATGTAACACCCTACAATTTTAATATATTATAATCTTTAAATAATTCAATTTGTTTGATAGATTTCTCCATGCGTAATACTAAACTAAAATGAAACAACACTATATTTAGTTAAATATTAAGTATGAACATTAAAACCTATCTATTGAATTAGTAGGAATGAATATGAGTAAAAAATTTATGAAACATTTATTGAAATAAAATAATTAATACTTTTAATATGAATGAAATTCAATTAGAATAGGTAAAAGACCAGGAGAATCATTTTATGCATAAAAATATATTTTTCTAAAATTAATGCTTTATTTTAAGAAAATAAGTATATTATGATTAGATAATAATAAAATATATTTATAATAAGAATAATATATTAACAATAAATTAATTATTAATTTATAGTAAATAATAATAAATAATAGTTAATATTTTTATATGTTATTTTCTAATATGAACAGTTTTCCACTATATTTTGGGATTTTATTTAAATATTGAATTATCAAATTTTAAAAATTTAATTTGAAAAAATAAACATAATTTTTTTATTAATCATAATAATATAATCTTAATATAAATTTTTGGTATTTTTCTAAAAATAATGATTTTTAGGGGAATAGTGCAAAAATGTCATTTTTACAAAAACCCGACTTTAATGATATTATTAATATGTAAGTATAAATTGTAAATTCATGAAACCTTATTATAAGATCGAATATATATTATATATATGAATTTATAAATTTTAATATGTTGTTTTTAATTTACAAACCCCTATTTTATATTTTTGAACATAAGTAATATTTTCTCAAAAATTATTTTTAATACATTGCATATTTTTATTTTAAAATTATTTTCATTAGTATTATAAATTGAAAAAATGAAGTTTAATTCAAATTTAGAATCATTGGGTCCAAATTATATAATATGGATCACTTTATTTTTTGGCATAAGGATTAAATTACCTTAGGTAAAAACAAGTTGATGCGGTAAAAGCTAAAAGGGTAAAAGTAATAATTAAAGGGGTAAAGGGCTTGAAACATGATAAATACATGTCTATATTTTAGATTATGAGGTTTGGATAGAATTTATATCTTTTAAAATCAATTATTTCCCAATTTTGGATCTAATTGACATGTTTAACATGTGATCCCATTATATAAAGTTGAAATATTTACAAAAATGTCATTATCACCACTTATTAAAGGGGCCTCACACCACCCTTTCAAGGAACTCCTAGAAATTAGGTTTAATAATAAAAACCTAAATTTTTTTCCCGCAACCATAATAATATTTCATTCTATTGATCTTATTTTCATAATAGATTAACATATTCCATCTATTTCCAAGGGATCTTCCAAGGAAATCTCAAAGTGCTCAACGTGAGTAATTTTTTTACTTAACTTATTTACTTTACATTTTTATTTTCCAATTATAATTTTTAAATAAATATGTAATTAAATTATTATTTTTATATAATTAATTTTATTATTCTATGGTAATAATCATTAATCACATTTTCCCTTTTCTGTTGAGAAAAATAAAACTGTAACTCATGTGTTGTGTGGACTACCGCCTCCACTATACAACATGTTTCAATTTACTTCACCACATTAAAAGGATGGTATAAAAGTGGAATTTAAAAAATAATTATTATATTGATATCATGTTTATAATTATGAAAAAATTAACCATATTTCTCCTTTTAAAATTTCTTTTGAGAATGAAATTGTCAACTATGTGTATGTGTAGACTACCACCTCCATAGAATGATTGGTTTTAAATTTTCTTTTCATCACTACCATACATGAGTGGTAATTAGGATGAGATTAAGGATAAATATTATTTTTCTGATATAATAAAGGTTATTTTATGAAATACCGGACAACTTGTTAATGATACAATTAAAAAATGATTATCATTAATTCACTTGTTTAAAACGATCCAATTAAGAGGAAAATGATCTATTATTTATAAGTAATAACTTTGTATAAATTATATTCTTTTTCTAATTATTTACAATTTTTATATATCACAATAATATACACTAAATAAGATCATAATTACTCTATTATAATGATATTACAACTAAACCACCCAATAATAATCCATTAATCATGGTAGGTTCATATTTGAGTCAGTTTAACCACATACTTGAAAAATATTATGAATTTATATCATGTATGAATATGAGAACTTATTTAATAGTTAAATATTATATAAATATGTAAATAATGTTTTTTTGGTTCTGGTAAGTTTATATAAATATTTAACTCATTAATTAATAAATTAACTTTCATTCATTAAGAAACACCAAAACATGATCGTTGTTGATTTCAACCTCATGGATCGTAATCAACACTACCATTAAATGAGATTATAACTTTATAAAATATCTTGGAAAATATAATACAGTACTTTATATTATATTATAGTGATATAATTTGGAAAAATAAAAGATACCAATATCTATTTTATGAAACTAGTTCAAAGTGATAAAGATTACTTACACTCAGTGTTAAAAATAGGTAAAAATTAACTAATATATATATATATATATATGTAGAAGGATTAAAAATGAGAATTATAAATGGTTATATTTATGAATAAGGTTATGAAGTAGATTATTAATTTATCTTTTTTTTTGTTTTCTAGGAGGAGAGAGTGTCATCAACTAAGCAAGGAAAAAAGGTAAAAGTTTTTATCTCAAATTCCTCTCTTTGAGACATATTTGGTATTATGCACCTAATTTTAATTATGTGGTGTATATAATATATATTTGAGATATTATATCATGAATTATATTTTAATAATTTTATTTTAAGTTCAATTATATCCCCTATCTTTCAAGGGGATTTGATTAAAGTGTTACTCAATCCACAAAGGTTTTCTTGGTCACAATTTTGATTCTTTGAGACATGTTACATGTTATGAACCATGTTTCCTTAATATGATGTTATATTAATTTACCATCCCATTAATTTTATATAAATCATTTTTTTAATTTATAGGATAATATAATCCTAATTATATTTTTTCTTTAAATTTATTTTGACTAAAGTGTTACCCCATTTGTTAGAGTTTTTGGAAACACAATTTTCATTCATTGAGTTATGATTGTTCACCTAAAATTATTTCATATATATTGGGTTAATTATGAACTTTTATTTTATCATGTGGTATTATCTCATTGTTTATGATTTTACCACATAAACCCCTTTTCAAATGTTTCTTGCTTCATGGATTATGTTTTTCGTAATGGATATTGATAACTCAAGTCTCCTTTCTGTAAGTTATATTGTTTCATCACAAACTTTTTTCTTCCATTTTTGGGTTCTCCCACCCCAAAATTTTATTATATGTTATTTTATATTCTTATTTGGGAAAATTATGTTTTAATATAAATTATTTTTTTACTCTTCTTATAATTAGAGTTTAGAACAAAAGTATTTTAAAATTAATAATTTTTTTCCTTTCACATTAAAATGTTTTCTCTTCCTCTACTAATTTATAAAAAATAAACTTTATATAATTTAAAGTCTACATTATAATATATTATTTTTAAAAATAAAAAATTTCAAAATATTTCATGAAACCTTTAAAAAGTTACCTTTGAAAGCGGTATTTAAATTTGTATTTGACGTCAATGTTAGAAATGTTTTCTAAAATCAATTTTAAGTTTTCTCTTCTATTTACCTTTTTTTTAAAAATTATTTACCATAATGGGGTTTATATTTCATGATTTATCCTTTAATATATATATGTTATGACCTGGGGGATTGAACTCATGATATCAAACAATTTTATTATTGATCCCTTTGTTTGTGATACAATTTGAAGTATCCATTTTTTTGTGATGGTGTTTTTAATTTATGTTAACACCCTTATATATTTCATTTTTTACACTAGGGATATGTTCTTTTGAAACCATACACCTTATTTCTCTGAATGTTCTATGATCATGATATCCATTTTTTTGACATGGGGAAAATTATTGGTGTATCGTATATTGTTATTCTAATATGGATGATTATTAGGAAGTGGACTATTTATTGTTTGACTATCCACATTATTTTTTCAAATTGGTTATGATAATGTTATCTATTTTATTGAAATAGGGAAAATTATTGTCATGTCATATATTTTAATTCCAATATAGATGATTATTGAAAATTTTAATTTGTATTATTTAACCATCCAACTTCTTTCTCAGTATGGGTCATGATCATGTTATACATTTTATTAAAATGGGGAAAAGTATTGACATTATTGATGATTACTGAATAGTAATGCAGGTTGATCATGTATTGATATTCATTATTCTTCATTATATGTATAACCATGTTTTTATTCCATACAAGGTTCCTTAGGGAATAGTATGAAAGGTCTTTATGAATCTTATAATGAATGCATTGGAAATAATCAGGTGACAGGTGGTTACTAGAATTATATAGCCCCTTGATTAATTGATAGGTCACATGAGACAAAATATATTTAGGTATTTGGTTTATGTTTTCTTGATTCAACAAAATGTCTTGACTGCGATCTCAATGACAAGTAAATGTCTTGGCACATGGCCTTGAAAACATGTTTTTTATTTATATCATTATGAAATTCATTAGTATGAGATCAATATTATTAATATTCACGTTTTAATTTATTATCATATATATAAAATTATCTTAGTTTGAAGTTGATTATGGATTCATGTTGTTTACCTATTCCTATCATAATATTTATGCCATGTTTATACCATGATTACTTCAGTTATATGTTTTCCTTACTGAGCATTTGAGCTCACCCCTTCTTATGTTTACATTTCCATAGGTCACAAAGAAAAGTAATACAAATGAAATTTTTATAAGGATAACACACGTGGAAGAATTTTTGGGAGATTTTTAAGACTTATTATGGATTAAATAGTTTCTTATATATTTAAAAAATATCCATTAGTTGAGAAATAAATGGGATTTATTAGTTTATAATGTGTACTAATTCTCTAATTATATAAACCTGAAATGATCCTATAGATATAAGAGTTGAAATTAATATTTATTGATTTTATAATTATTTATGGTTATATATAGGATTTTACAACTAGTATCAAAGCAAGTATGTAAAGTATGTGTCAACGTGCACCTGATTCAGGAGTATGGGTTTGGGGCATCAAAGTTTATGTCAAGAATGATTAATAAAACTTAAATATTGGTAATATTATATAATAATTATAAATTCAATATGTTTCCATGATTATATAATGGTAATGGATCTGTATATTTGTTAATAAAATCATTTCTTTTTACAAAATAAAAATTTATAAAAATAGATATTTTTAAGTGCTTCATGAGAACCATTGAAACATATTCCATAAAATGAATATTAGAATCCATAAATATATCAAAAAAATTTACATCTTTATTAACCTTATTTAATGATGAAATATCCATCATAACAATGGAATTAAAAGAGAACAATTATGGTTATTTTAAACCGTGAACAACAAGCTTATCAAGGAAGATTCATGGAAAAGTAACTATTTCGTAACCTATTGATATAATTTGTTTATTGAATGATATAAAACCTATACCTTGATAAATATAGGTCTTATGAAACCATTTTACAAGGAATTTTTATTGTTAATATTATGCCAAATCTATTTTGGAGATTATGGACCGAACGACCACAAAACGACCAATGTGAACAATACTAATTTATTAAATAAATGAAAAATGATAATAAATGAAATAATAGGAATAATAATAATGAAATGAACAAGAAAAATTTTCTTCATAAATTAAATAATTAATATTATTTTATTAACAAAGAGGTTAAATGATGTATGAAATGAGTCGCGACTCAAGGTAATGAATTATTCTTTTAAATATTATTTTAAATATTTTGATTTTTTATTTTAATTATTTGTTCCTAAATGTCCATATTTTTTCAATAATTTTCTTCTATACACTTTAATTATTACTTATAGTCATTTTTTATTATCTCTTACTTGTTTATAAATGTTTAAAAATGAATCTTTTTTACCTTTTCTGTATGGGTCATTTTTTACTTTATTCATAAAGGTGTAAAAAGAATGTTCTTTTAACATTTACCGCTTTGTATCTTTTTCCCACTATCATTTACATCCTTCAATATAAATCCTCATTTTTATGTTTTCAAAGTTTTCCAAATTAAATCCATTTCTCAATGTTCTGTGAATTTTTCATTTTAAAGAGTTACCAAAGAAAATGATATATCCACTTATTTTTACGTGATAACTATAATTGATTAATCTTATGGGTTCAAATGAAAGTTTTTATGATTTTTATGATGAAAGAGAAAGAAATTATGTGTTTTATTCATGTTATAAATCTTGTAAATTATCTATGATGATGGGTGGGTCAAATATAGTCCTCTAATGCATTAGGTAATGATTTATGCTATAGAGAAATTATGATAGAATTAACTGTTGAAGTTATTTCATTGTAAGTTGGATTATAACATCTTTAAATTGAATTTTATTTTTTACTTATTTTATTTTGGGTCCTGGAAGAATTGGTAGGAGTCTTGGTATATTTTAAGGGGTTTTAGGCATTTTGGGTGCACCATAGGTTGTACCATGCATGTGGTGCTGGGAATGTTTCTCCTGGGTTACACCTGTGCACCATGAGCAGAGTCACTATGCCTAGTGTAGGGCATGGTCCCGATCATGGTGATTTATTGGTCTCCCTATCCACTATGGCCACTAAGGCCTCACCACGGCCATGTCAGGACAAAAAGACCAAAGTCTTTAGGCCATGGTGTGCTATCCTGCCATGTCGGGCTCTAGGGAAATGCGTGATCAAGGACACCATGGGCGTGGTGAACCTCAACCACATCGTAGTGTCATTTGGTTTTTAATTTCAAATGGTAGGTTTGACAACCTATTTTTTGGGAAGGTGTTATGCTTGTTTTTGGTAATGAATAGGGTCATTATGAGGGGTTCTTTAAGGTGATATTTTTCTTGGTTTTCCATATATTAATACCCCTATTTCCTTTACATTCTAGGATCTTTTTTTTGGATAATTCTGGAGGGAGATTTGGACAATCCTTTCTGTATTCTAGACTTTTTCTTGAGTGTTTCTATTCATATCAACCTATTATTATTCTTCCTTGTTAGGATATCAGTGTAAGGGAGACAGGGGTCAGATTTCCTTGATTTTTTTATGAGAACTGTTGTAGTATGTTTCTCCCTTTTCTCCTTTGATCTTAATGATATTGTTTTTTGGTTTCATGGATCCTTGGTTTAGGATCTCCTCTTACTGCTATTAGATTCCCATTACTTGTTGGTTATGGATCTCATTTGATCGATTGGAGTGTTTTAAGTGCTTCATGTGAATTCTATTAATTATTTAGTTTCATGAGCCCCTCCCTTAAAATATACCCCTCTTGGGATATCAATAAATTAAGAGAGATAATGAACCCCTGAGTTTCACCTTCATTAAGCCCTGGGTTAAAAATAAGCATGAAGGGTATAAAAATCTCACACATGGGAGAAATTACCCTCTATAATAATATAGGATCATGAGATAGGATAAACAAACACCAAGAAACTCTAGAACATAATATAAATGTAAACCCAAAACCATCCATAATGAATGAAAAATTTCAATAAATACAAACAAATGTCTCTAAGTAGATGCCAAAAGACAGTCCTATGGTATAAAATTAATAACTGCTCCAAAACCCAAGCTAGTAATGTCCAGACCAGTTCCAAAAGTCCTCCTAGAAACCAGAAAAATAGTTTATATACATAAGGTGATCATAACATGTATACTCAGTTAAATCATACCCAAAGTCTCAAGTGCACATGTGAAAAGAGAATACTAATGCGCTAGTGAACAAACCCCAAAACCAACATGCACCTAAAAGTCCAACTAACCAATCCTAGACTCACCATGAAAGAATCACCAAATAAAACATCTAATATAGTAACATTGTATCAAAAGAATACAAATAAAAATAATTATGCAACTAATTACCCACTAATTTTCCACTCTCACACCCCAATATCAAAAATTATATACTCCCATCCCTTCCATACACATCACATCACATATCTATCCATCTCAAATGTGGGTCAGAACACATACTTACCTATCCCAACCTTACAAGGTCTAACATCAAGTACTAGGATCAGTCATAATCACATCACATCCTCACCACATCACATCACAACCACATAATATAACCAGGGCAATAGGGTTCATGAATGTGGAGGACATCAACCTCGTTCCCTCCTCCCACCATGCATGACCCCCACCACATATCACATTCTCATCACCTCTGAGAAATATCCAACACCAATCCATATCATCACTGGTAATCTCTAGCACCAACCCACATTATCACTAATAATGAAGGAAGAGTGGGGAAGAGGGGGTAGCCATCCATATTTATCATCACTAACCTATATTTTATGGAAAATGATCAGAACCCAAAATATTTAGGCATTGGTAAGATTATCTAAATAGAGTGGGGTGTGTATAGAAATAACATAAAATAAATGATATATATATAGAACACAATAACCAGGTTAAGGGTTTACATCAACTATATTAGCATACTCTACAACACTACCACTTCACCATACGATATCCATTACAAATAATTATACCACTAAATTAATCACATCACATAACCACCACACATATCCACAAAATTCTACTTTTTTTTTCACCGCAAGAAACCATTGATGGGATGGGTAAAGAACCCTATCCAAGACAAACCAACCCAAAACAAACCACAAAACAACCCCAAAAAACAGCATCCAAAACCAAAAAATCAAAAAACAGGACGGCCAAAAAACGCTTCCAGGACCAACCTGCCCAAACCATCACCCTGCAACACGAACCGACGGATCTCCTCGAATCCAGCCACATCGAGCAGCACCTTGTTTCCTCCAACGCCATCACTGAGGCTGCACGGGACACCGGAACCAGCCATTCCACACACCAGAACCACCGAGGCTGATTCTCCCTTACCACCGGAACCATAACGAGTGACGAAAACTGCCACAACAAACCAAAAACCATCAGATCCCCCAAACGCGCCGCCATAACAGAAGCCACCAGCACCACCCAAATCGTCAAGGAAGCCATCAAACCAGACCAAAATGGAGTCTTGCACAATGGATCTGGGCGAAATGGTAGAGGATACTAGAGAATGGAGGACCCTCACCGGAGGAATAAACAAGGAACCAGAGAAAAGTCAGCAATGAGACCCAAAAGGGGAAGCAAGACCTGAAAATGAGCTGTCGGAGGAGGGAAGAACATGCAAAGGGATATCGCTGGGCCCGAGCATTTCCGAGGACACCCTCTGCAACCTCATACTAACTTGGGAAGAAGAGGAAAAACTTGCCTCATTCCAGCCCCCGAAGGCCAACCACCAATCAGAGGCGCCAATATAGCCGGACCAGAAACGAATGAGGCTGTAGTGGGGGAAAGCAGAGAGAACAACATGCCGGTTTCGTCAGAGGAGGGTGAACGACATCGATTGTCATTAGATCTCTGAAAATCCACGATACCACGAGGCAGTCAAAGAACACCACATCGCGCCATCAGCACCGCTCAGACTGACCGTGCAAGGAGGCGAGAAGGGAGAAAGTGTGAAGAGATAAAGGAAGGGAGGGAGAGGCGGCGGCTGGGAAACCCTAGACCATAGAGACAATTATACTTTCAATTATTGATTCCACCATTTTATAGATTTAATGATTTCCCACTAACTCCAATTTACTAAACCATTTAATTTCACAATAACATAGCCCATTTATTTATCATTTGATTAATTTAATCCATTTACCACATATAAATTATAGACCATTATTATTTATTTACCAACCCATGATTTTTTTTTACAACATTACAATTTATTCCATGGATAACCTAAAAACTAACACAACCACGCCACTGAACAACTCACCCTTATTACATCAACCATCTCCACAAAACCACATCATCCAAGCCATTTCATCACAAAAACCACCCCTATCAATCATCACACATCACAAAAACCATACAACATAACCATCACACATCACTACTGTCACACAACTACCCACATCACATCCCATGATAACCAACCATCACATCACCACCCACAAATTTCAAAACCCATCCATTCACCACTATCATTGCACAATATCCTACATCTCACAAGTCCACACAACAAGTACAACCACACATAGAATAACATCTTGTATTCTAAAATTTAGGTTTAAGGGATTACATTACTTTTATTCATTATTTAGAAAGGGTATTATCACACAAATTCCATATTTTCATTAGAAACAAATTCATTATCCATATATACATTCTTAGCCTTTTATTTAGGGTGTGATAAAATAATCAACACAATAAGGGTCACACATACACACTAACTAAATCAAAATAAAGGCTCCCAATAGTTGTGATTTTAAATAATGTAAAAAATTACTACAAAAAAAATCACTTATACCAATAGAAATCTATTGATAGATGATATATTTGTTAGTAAAAATGAGTAATTCCAACAGATACTAAATTTTATTGGTATGGATTTTATGTACCAACAATTATTTTCACCAATAGCTATATCTGTTGATATTGATTATTTAACACCAACAAATATTTTACCAACAAATGAATCTATTGCTATTAATTGTTATTATCAACAATTTTTTTACCATTATAAAAATATGTTGCAATAAATTATCCAATAACATAAAAAAATTTACCAAAAAAAGAATATATGTGTGTTTATATATATATATATATATTATTTTAAATAAATGTTATAAATTATAAATATTTTAATAAAATCATATAATCATATGTTTTCATTGACACAATATATGTTTATTATAATATATATATATATATATATATATATCTAATATAAAATTGATGATAAATAATTATAATATTGGGAGACTTGAATAAGATCAAATGTAGTAAAAACTAAAAAAATAAAGTCATGTATATATAATTTCATTATATGTATATAATTTATTTTTTTATTCAAAAATATATATAAATTTAAAACTTTTTATTATATATAAATTATATATAAATTTATTATACATCATTATTTTTTTTGTAAAATTATACCAATAATATGACACTCTTTCCTAAATTAAAATTCTCCACCACATTGTTATATGTTAATTTCATTTTCTTATAAAAAAAATGTTTATTATTATTATTTTATTTTATTTTTACGCTCTACATTTTCTTCTCCCTCCCCCCTATGTCGCTCCTTCCTGTTTGTGTCGCATGCCCAACCAGAAGAACCCTATTGGCATGCCTCCGTCCTCCTTCGACCATGGAATGTTCCATCTCTGCTTCCAATTTCAGACGCGGTATCCTCCGGTTGGCATTCCTTCTCCAATAATGTCTTATTATTATATTTTCATTGTGATTTTACTTATCTTATTTGTGGTGAACACGAGCCATCCGAAACCTGTGGGAGAGGGGTCCCCAGCTCCCCTTCTGCCTCCTCCTCAGGGTGTTGTCCCTCCCACTAACCCATGCCGACTTCCTTGCTTTCTTGAAATTTCTATATTTCCCAAGTTTTTATGTTTAAAACACAGAGATTCGTCCCTGTCGATTTCTCCATCGGAGTTCACAGCGTCTTCTTTCCTTCTCGACTTATTATTGGTGGCTCATTTTGAATGGCGACATCCCCCGGCTGGCGCCTTCAACTGCTCCATTATTGGAACATGGTATCTTTAGAATAAACCTATAGTGAGTATCCTTGATCCATGACACTTTATAATTTTTTCAAAAATTAATATGATCTGGATTGTGCTTGGAACAACGCGCATAGGTCCTTCGATTATTTTAGATTCAATCTTTTTAGCAGGTTGTTTGAGTTTTATATGAATCGAGATTCGGCTTCCTCATCCATATGGGTACGTCTCCCTAATTTACCTCTCCCTTTTCAAAATCCATATATTATTAGGATGATTGATCATTTCCTCTCGTATCTATGTGGAGTTAGATGATTCAATGGCCCATGTAGAGTACATTTAGATTGAAATAGATGGGTAGTATTGTTATAGGAAATAGGTTGTCTAAGAATCATGGACAGATTTCTGTGTGTCTTACCCTCTCTTGGGTTATCTTATCGAGGACTATCGCCACCCGAGGATTGAAGATATTCTTGGAGACATAGCTTTAATTTCTTAACCATACCTTGTGGCTCCTACAAATAGTTATTGGCGTGGTTCTGACAATTCATCCTCAAATTATAACCTGGTGTCAAAGAATGACTTGTAGCTTGCAAACTTTATTGATGTCAGTGTAAAAGTCAGGAAATATTCTAGCTCTATAAAGTGTTTTAGGGTAGTGGATAAGATGTTCATGGGTTTGGATTTATATATGTGGATATCCTTATAGTTTGAGAAAAGATTCATTCCATACATTCTAATACTTAGGAGAACAATTTAATTTCATCACTATTGAATTGTTATTTCATGATTTTATATCATCACCAAATTCTTTTTTCTTTAAAAGGGCATGTGATGTTAAACACCTAAGTTGAACATGTGAACCTTCATCTAACGGATGGGGCCTATTTAGAGCATTCAATTTGATTCAAGATGTCCACAATAGGGGATTAAGAGAGACTCATACTAGATTAAAATGAGGGAATTTAGGGTTATTGGGGTTAGAATTGTGCTGCACTCATGCAGTATCCCATATATAAACACTTTATGTATTTCTTTCATTATTGGGTGTTTCAGTTGGATTGCATGATGCATCGAGATTTTATGTAAGTACAAGTTTCATTGTTATTGTCACTTGATTCCATTAATCTAAGTGAATTTTTGTATTGGTTGTTTGGTGTAATGAATTATTATACACTATAGAAATGTTTGTGGGCTTTCTCCTGGTGCTGCTAATATTATTTGGTGGTGCCTATTCACAAACACTTAAAACACATGCATGAGAAAACGTGCATAAATTGATAAAGTCTTGAAGGATTTTATATAAAAATTTCTGAGAAGGATTTAGTTATATTATTAAAATATAAAGTTATTTAGTCGATACCTATGATCTATGCAATTGAAGGTACATCCCTTGTCGGTTCCCTTAACATTCAACCTGGCTAGGTGAACACATTTTCCTTCATAAAAACAGAATGCAAATATTTGTGTTCAACCAATTTTACTAGTTGATGCCTATATAAATCTATTTTAGTAAAACTGTCATTACTTGCCTTTTGAGTCATCATTACTTACATCCTTTTGTGTAAAGTTAGAACATGAGCAGCCTCTATGTTATCAGCTTCTGGATCCATAGTCTACTTGTCCCCAACATTGAGGCTTCCAAGAACATCCTTATCTTTAGGAGTGATATTAAGAGGATCAACTACCCTCCCTTATCAATAACCATCTCATCCTAATGAGTGGTATTCACCATAGCCTATGAATTCTTCCCAATATAAGTGGACAAGACAGCTTCATTTTGAGGTAGATTCAAATAGGCCAAGATATGATTTATTATCTCTAAGAACAAGATGTATAAAAATAGAATGTAAATAAATAACATGTTTTCTCAAATACAATTATCTAGGGTGGAATATTTTCTGCCTAATATTCGGACCAATATTTTCTTCTTGTTCTTTCTCCTGCTTGATGTTGGCTTCCTTGGAGTTTTTTTTAATGTTCTAGGAAGTTTGAAACAGTTCTAGATTTATTTGATTTGGGTGTGATGATCTCTATTCGTGCAGTTTTTGAGTTTTTCATTGAGGATACTTAAAGGTTCAGGTTTTGCGATTGAGGAAGTCACATAAAGACTCACTGTGGTGTGGGGATGGCTTGATATTTTTTCATATTGGATGTGGGTTTTGTGGGAAAAATCACATGAGTTCAAACTTTTATGGGCTCATCCTCCCTACCCTGCAGATCCTGTTTCACACCTCTATCATGGGATGCTCTAAGATAAAACTTGGGAGTGGGTGGCTAAGATGTATATGCTATGGCTAAACTGGTTCCCACAGGAAGTTGGTTAAATATTCTTAGGGTGGTTGTATATTCCTCACCTTTATAGGTGATATTTAGCATTAATTTTTGAACATTTTATTTCATTTTTTGTATATCATGAGTTGGGTAGTGAATTAAAGGGTTTCAGGATGGGAATAATAGAGAATTAAGGGGAATAAGGTGAGATGAAAAAGAGCGCCACGTTCCTTGTGGTGAGATGAACAAGGGCACCACGTTCGTTGTGGTCCTGTACTATGAACCTAGTGGGATGTAGGTGGTGCAGGTGGTTCTGTTTGAACCACTGGGTACCTAAGGGTATTTGTAATTTAACCTATTAGACACCAGTGAAAATACCTATTAAAAATGGTTCATTGTTCATTTCAAACAGGTGTATATCTCCAATTTCAAATTTCTTGGCTTGTAAATCCCTTCAATTTCTTCGTGTACCTTCCATTCTAGCTACTGCTAGTGTTTTTCTTAGGTGAATCAATGTTAAAAATGTAGTTTCTTTTTCCATATTTACTTCCCTCTAATGGTTGTGATTATGGCCTAATTGTAACTTTCTCACATGTGGTCTATTGAGTCAGCTTTTTCTGGAGAATGGATGAGATGCTTGGTGACCTTTCTTTCTACCTGTTATGTGTTAATGTCATGTATACTTGAAATCTCTTTCAATTCCTTGATGGTAAAATTTCACCACTGTAACTTTCATTTTCTTTAATAAATTTTTTATAGGCATGAGGTGGAAAACCAACACATGTATGGTTTGGATTAGTTTATAGAATTTTGAGTTATGTGTCACTCTTAATTGAAGTTAGTGTCATTTTAAATGGTTTTTGGTCACATGTTATCCAACTCATGTCTTATGTATTTTCTTAATTTTTTTTCAACCATCGGTTATTCTAGACATTTTTCTATTGTTGTGGTCACTAGTAATTTTTATATCACACGTTATGGAATTTTTTTGGTATTTTCTATATAGTCTTATTGTGGTCATCCTGGATACTTTTATGGTTGTTTTGGTATTAGTTATATTATCTTATGGTTGTTTCCACTGGTTATATTATCCTCTTGTTATGGTCACTGGATGATAGTTTTATATCATGTATTATTATTTTTATATCTTGCATTTAAATGAAAACTATTTTCTAATTGTTTTTTTTGTGTGATCACAACAAGATGATGCATGTCTAAAGTGGAGAGTGGAGACAAGTGCTACTTCAAGCATAGAAGGGTGGTCCATTGCAGTTAAAGGGATGATGGTGAAGTTGTGAATGTCCTGATCCACTACAATAGATAATAGCTCATGTAAAGTTATGGGGAATCCAAGATAGTGACGTTCGATGTTTGTGAGAAATATATTGTAGACAAAGTTTCATTGAGTTCCATGTAAAGTCTCTCAGTAGGACATGTTTAAACATGTTTGTAATATGTTTTTTTGGAGCTTCTTATCTTTTCATTATGTTTGAACATGTATTTAAATTATATTGGAATACAATTTTTCAAATAAATCTTTGTATTTTTTGGTGTTTTATATAAGATAATTTTATAATTATTATATAATAAATATAATAATATATTATATAGAATTATATTAATAAATATAATATAAAATTTTAACAATAAATATTCGAATACCAATATTTAGAGTATAATTTAAAAATAAATATTAATTTTTAATATTGTTTATAATTGTTAATAATATTACCAACAAATATATTAGTCATATTAATTTGTTGTTAAACATTTTTACCAAAATATATATTATATGTTGGTATTATTATAATTTAAACAGAATCATTTTATCTGTCGTAATAACATTTAGTGACAGAGTTTTTACCAACAGTTTAGTGACAAGACAATTTTTGTTGGTAAAATATTTTACCAATAGAAAATGCACTTTTACCAATAGATATACCCTAGTTGAAAAAATATAATTATTTTGTAGTGAATTATTCATAAAATCATCAATAATAACATCAAAGTGATAAAACATGTGATTTCTCTCCATTCCCATCAATTCCGGATTAATCCAATTCATTTTCTATTTTAAGTCAACCCTTAATATCCACCCAATGGAAGTAAAATGCAAGAAATCCCTATACATGAACATAAATAGGGAGAGAACAAGTATCCCTTACCTCAAAGGAGATTTCTGATTCACCATGCAAAACAAGACAAAGGATAGATAACTTGAAAACTAAAACCACACTTGGAAACCTTGGATCAAACTAAACCACACAAAAGGATCATCAAAATCACATCCCAAAATCACCCCAATAAAAACATCATCACTATTATGAATCCTTGAAATAAGAATGAAAGGGAATATAGGGATAAATAGGATAACCCACCTTGGATTTCCGACGATCAACCTTCACATGACAAGGATCAAAGTAGAAGGAAAGGGTTTGGAATATCCTCTAAAAATGAATATGGTTTAACCATGGTTTAAGGGAAATGAGAGAAGAATAATAAAATCTTAGAGATCCCTTATATTTATAAAAAAATTGGAACTCACCGCATTCACATCATGAATCACATATCCATGTCATGAATTTTCACGAGGCCCTCTATTTAAATCCGTGAATCTAATTCAAGATATAAAATCCTAAAACTCAAAACCCAATGAACATCTACCAATTTTCACAGTGACCCAGCCTAAATTTAATTCATGTCATGAGTTTATTTGGCATAAAAACCCATATGAAACTTAATCCATTAATCACCAGTATTCTAGCTGTGAATCACCCTCTAATGATGTGAATACATATTTGTTGGAACCAAGGCCTTTCACATCTAGAAATGGAGTATAGTTTTTTTTTGACAATCCACACTAGTTTGATCAGGGAGTTTGAAAGTTAAGTGATCTTATAGTATAATATGGTTACAGTGTATATTATGGTGTCATTTCTAAGTGTTTTCCAAAATTGTAAGCTTAAAATTAAGAGGAAGGATCAAAATTCAATAAAGGTGTTTTTAGGATTGACTCTTCTAAAATATGGTAAAGGAATGAGATTCATGAACAATGGGTTTCAAAAAGGTTAATCTTCATGAATAAGTGAAACATCATAAACAAGAATCATGGATGCATGATGGGATGGTGGTAAATATCTGTGACTACAATAAGCTTCAAAAATGGGTTAAAAATCCCAAGAGATTCACAAATAAATAAGCTTTGAAAAAATTGATGAGGAGTTTTGCAAAATAGCTTCTAGGATCTTGGGATATTTGTGAAAGGTGGAGCCTATAAATAGGCAGCCACCCCTAATTCATTTGACATGAAGATAATTGAAGAAATGGATGAATTTCTCTGATTTCGAGAAGGTATTTGTGCATCCAACATTAAATTTTTTATTCATATAAAGAGGAGGCCCCGAAGGACTATACAAGGGAAGGGAAACCCATATTATGGGGGACTGAAATAATGCAGTCCAAGAGCATCACCCTGGATAAGATTCACCCCCTCTGGCTTAAGCTGAGACACATCAGTAAACCACAACATCTGAGAGACAGGTACCGCGATTGAGGCCATATAGTCTGCCACTTTGTTCCCCTCACACCACGTATGCGATATTCTAACGTTTTCCTTGATGAGAGCCTTTCATTGTCTAATTGTGTAGATGATAGACCATGGAATGATGCCTTTATTCTGGAGAGCATCATGGATAGACTTTGAGTCTGTTTCAATGTGGTCAATGGAAATGCCCCTGCTATTGCTTAAGGAGAGTCCAGACAGGACTGCCATTGCTTCTGCTCGAATCGAGGAATCGCTGCCATAATGTGCTGTGAAGGCAAGTACCAAGCTTCCTTTGGAGTCCCGAATGACTCCTCCTCCACGCATGTCACCCAACACACAGGATCCATTAGAATTGAGTTTAAGACCAGCTTGCGAGGGAGACCACTGAACCCACCTACCTTGCACCTCTTCACTATTCCGAATACCCCTCCTGTATTTAATAAATCTTCATGAATCAAGAATACTTCACAAACTTAAGCTTAAAAAAGTAAATGGTTATGAACTTACTGATGTTAAGGAATATCAAAAAAGGATGTTTTTTAAAGAATGAAAGTTTCCCTAAGATTGGTTGTTCTGTGAATGAAACAAGCTTCATGAAGGTTGATTGTTCTACGAATGTAGGGATCTTCACAAAGGTATATTTATTCGCAAATGTAGGGAGATTCATGAAAGTGTATGTGTTTGAGAATGATGGGATTTTTTTGAAACATAAAGTGTGTTTTGTGAAGTCTAGGATCTTTGATAATAGTAGTGTTGGACATTTGGTTTTAGTAAATAGTGATTTCAAGTGCATTAACTCAAGAATAAAATACAAGAAGAGTCTCATGATAGTAAGGGATAAAGACTTAAATTTACATATACTAAAATGACCTTAAAGTTGTTAAAATAATTAAGACTTCACCCAAAGTAGTGATTTAAGGGGAGTCGAAGGAAGTGTTTTGAGGGAGGCAGTGTGATGTCCCTAAAATCTTGTAAAGGTAGTGTGCCTATCAAAAAGTGACTATGTATGAAATTTTTTATTCCTCAATAAATAGTAAAGATTAGTGGATTTTGGTATGACTGATTCACTATCGGAATATTATCCTTGGAAAATCCCTTAGTTATGAAACAAGTAAAATCTTTGTGTTGTCTCCCTACATGTAAATATTTAATAACTCCATAATTCTATCAGACTTGTTTTAAAAGTTACTACCAACATGGGAACTAGATCCATCACTTTAAAAGAAAAAATCAACACCCTGATTCAACCCTCACCTATTAGGGTGTTTTGGGGTCCTACAAGTTGTGTCAGAGCATACAAGTTATTTGTGTTCAATCTTTTCTATGGGTTTTCATGGAGAATTCAGTGAATGTCAGGGGTGTTCCCATATTTTATATATTAAATTCAAGATTTGTAATAATATGATGAGATATCTTCTATGATCCCTTGGGATGGAAGTTCTTTTTCCATAGCTCAGGGGTTTTAGGTCATTGATGAAACAAGTCTTTCTATGACTGAAATATAAAAGAAAATTCTTCATGCAGATGAAAATTCTCAAACTAATCTCATTGCAGCACTATCTGATCATATATATTTTAAGGTGATGAGTTTCACCTCATCCAAGTCCATGTGGAAAAAACTAGAATATATATATATATATATAAGTGATAATAAAGTAAAAGAGTCCAAACTTCAATTCTTTCACATCTAGTTTGATGATCTGAAAATGCATTCATATGAAAATGAAGATAGTTTCTTTAATAGAATAATTGAAGTTTTTTGAGATATTAGAGTATTTGGGGAAGAAATTAAGGACATTTATATTTTGAAGAAAATTTTTAGAAGTCTCCCACCTCTGTACAATCCAAAAGTGTCGGCCCTTGAGGAAATATATTTTCATAAGCTTTCTATTGATGATATTTTAATCAGTCAGGTGGCGTATGAAATGAGAGTCAAACCATAAGATGCATCAACACGAGTAAGAAAGTAAATTACATTCAAATATATAGAAAAAATGATATTTCTAGAGTAATAAATGATGTATATGATTAGTAAGATGAAATTATTTCTCTTTTTTCCAAGAAATTCAAGAGAAAAAAGGATATTTTAAGGAAAGATTTCATTGGCTTGTTTTTAGTGTGGTAGAGTAGGGAACATTGCCTCTTGGTGGTCAAGGAAATTTTATGATGTTAAAAGTGAAGAATAAATCATGAAGAATCCTTATAATAGGTTTCATAATAAGTGATACTTCATGTTAATAAATAAATTATAGATAAGTATCTTTTTTTTGTAAATAAGAACAATATGATAGTGAATTGTAGAGTATATTGATACTAAGTTTAAATATGAACCCAAAGTGTCCATGATGGATACATTTTAATTTTTTTAATCTAAAATAGATTAAGATAATCAGATGATTGGCGTTATTGATATCAAGGTGAAACTTAATTTCACTATTGATAATCTTGACAATAAAATAAAGAGAAACAAAAATATGAGAAATGTTTTGAAATAATCATCAGAATATATTGATTGACATGAAATAAAAATTGAATTGCTGTAAGGATAGGAAGAATAACATTTAACAACTCGTAAAATATAATAAGATGTTTTGAAACTTAAACTCATGATTGAAGAGTAGAAAAAATTCATCAATGAACTTACATTGAGACTAGAGGAAAATGAAAAGATAGTTTTGGGACTTGAAGAATAAGTTGTTACTTTAAAGAGTAAAATGGAAACTAAATCAAAATAAAAAGAAACAAAGAAGAAATTATAGTTAGAAATTTTTCAGATACAGAGATATTACAAAGAGGTACATGTGATTATAAAGGAGTAGAGAAGGCATTGAGTGATTACATATCCACATTTATGGTAAATCTGGAATTGTATGTGATTTAGAAACATTAAAGGATGGAAAAACAATGATCCAAAGTAAAGAGAAGTAGAAGGTTTCACATATAAAAAAGGTGCCTATTGTTCCAAAAAGAAATATTCAAACCCAATAGAAAATAGAGTTAAAAATAATCCTCAAGTTTATAGAGAAAATCACCGCTCAAATATTTTTGTCAAAAAAGGGGAAATGTGGAGGAATTGAAGTGAGAAGATATTTTCCCTTATGAAATGTCAATTTTATGGATTTCTGGGTTACACCATGTCTTAATGTGAATAGGAAAAGAGTTATCTAAATAGAAAAGTTCCTGGGAGTAAAAAAATAAGAATTATACCATATCCTCCATCATATGAAAGAAATATTTTCTCTAGATATTGTTTTCATTGTTCTAAATATGGCCATAAATCTATTCATTGTAGGTAGAGGAAAGGCGGGAACAATTCGTATAAAACCTAGAGAAAAGTCAATACCTATCAACTAAATAGGGTTACTCTTGAAAATAGGTACTCTTCCCTAGAAGAAAAATATGAGTATGATGAAACCATTCATACTTAAAATATATTAGATAGGACATATTTTTCCTTCACTTAGTAAAGAATCTCATGGAAGGAAAATAAGAAGATCGAGAAAGCTAATCTTGCTGAAATAACTCTCAAAGATACAAATAATAGTAGAATATATATTCTTGGAATAATATAATCATTCCAAATGATAGGAAATATAGATTTGTTGAATAATGTTAAGAAAAGGGTTTATGGAACAGTGATATTCGACAATGATAGCACTTTAAAGATCAAAGGTAGTGGAAATATAGAACTCAAAAATGTTGAGTTGAGGAAAACCCAAGTTCTCTACATTGATGGTTTGAATCACAATCTCTTGAGTGTGATTCAAATATACAACTCATAATTGATAGTGACATTTAATCAGAATGGGTTCACTATCAAAGTAAAGACAAGTAATTCTATCATAAAAGGAAGCAGAAAAGATGACAATTTATATCAGGTTGATAATAAATAGAACATTTGTTACTTATCAGTTGAAGAATAGAAAAACTTGTGGAACTAGAGTTTGGGTCATATAAATCAATATATCATGGAATATATATCTAAGATTAATATAATTTTTTAAATTCCCAATTTTAAGTGTGATTGAGAAAAGACATGTGATGCACACATGCAAGGAAATACGGTTGAGAGTTCATATCAACTGATGAATAAAAGGGATTTGACTCTGATTTCTAATATACACACATACTTATGTGTCCCAATGAATGTGGATGGCACAAATAGAGAGAGTTAATTTATTATTTTTATTGATGACTATAGTAGAATGTATTTTGTAATGTCTATGCAGAGGAAATGAAAAGTTCTTGATTGCATGAAGAGTTATCATTGAAGAGTTGAGAATGAAACTAGTCACACAATCAAGATTCTATGATTAGAAAATGGAGGAGAATGCACATCCATTTAATTTCAAAATTACCATGAAAAAACATGGGATAAATAATTAGGTTTATAAAGTGATAATTACTCAATAAAATGAGGTTGTTGAACGTATAAATCGATAGGTGAACAATATGGCCAAAACCATGATGATTGAGAGTTATGTCTCTTATCGTTACTATAAAGAGGTTGTTCAAGTAGCAGTGTATACTCAATATCATATAAGGATTTTTATAGGAGAAACCAAGACACCATATGTGACATGGTATAGAAATAACTCCTCTATGAAGTTTTTGTTTTTGTTTTTTGGAGTAAATGTTTCCTCCTAAACAAATAAGGTAATCAAGAAAAGTATGGAAATGCTACCGATGATGGAATATTCCTCAGATAAATCCTATAAATGTTACAATAATAATATTAAAAAGATTTTTTAAAGTAGTGGTGTCAAGGTCATTGAGGATAAAACCATAAATTCCTTTGGGATCTCATATGTTTATATGATTGAAGATGAAGAAGAAAGTGGACAAGGGATAGATTCAAATTAAAAAATAGTGGAAGGATCGCAAAAAAATCAGTGCTACCAAAATGATGATGATTGAGAAGAAGAATCAGAAGAGGGAACCATTGATGAAGAAAATTCATAAAACCTCTTAGGATAAATAAAAGAGTATAAATTGATCAATCCAATATCATTGGGGATTGGACCACACCTACACAGACAAGGAGAATGAGGAATGAAGTGAATTATTCCTTCCTATCAATTGTTGAACTGACCTCGTTTGAAGAAGAAGTAAAGGATGAATCATGGTTTAAGGTCATGAATGAAGAACTAGATCAGATTTACAAGAATTATACATGGGATCTTGTTAAGAGACCCGAAAATCACAATTTGATTGGAACAAAGTGTATTTTTAAAAACAAATTCAATGAGCATGGAAATTTTATCAAAAATAAGGCATGCTTGGTGTATAAAAGATATACATAGATTGAATGGATTTATGTTGAAGAAACATTTTCTCCAGTATATATATTGGAGTCAATGTGTCTTTTACTTTAATAAATAGAAATTCAAGTATAGTACAAAGTTTATTAGATGGATGTCAAAACAGAATTCTTAAATGGAGTTCTTGAATAATAGGTCTACATTGAAAAACCAATGGGATTTATAATTGGAAATTATGAGACTATGGTTTTTAGACTAAATAAGGCTTTCTATGATGTAAAATAGGCACCACGAGTGTGGTATTCTTGACTAGATACTTATATGAAGAATACTGAATTTAAAATAGGTGGTGTCGACCATAATCTCTACATAAAGAGTTCCCAGAAAGATAAATTTATGGTGGTTATATATGTGGATGATATTATCTTTGGTGTAAGTAGTAGGGGATTAGTGGAATAATTTTCTTATAATGTGAAATATGAATTTGAAATTTATATTATTGGTGAACTCATATACATTTTCGAGCTACAGGTGGTTCAAAATAAGAATTATACCTTAATTTATCAGGAAACATATGCAAGATATCTACTAAAAAAATCCAATATCCATGACTCCAAACCAAAGTCGAATTCGATTGTGGTTGGGGAAAAACATAGAAAGCATGAGGATGATACATCTTTGGATCCCACCTTGTATAAGAGAATCATTGTAAGCATTTTATACTTGAATTCAACATGGCTATATATCATGTTTGCAACATTCTTAACATCTCACTTTCAAAGTAATCCGAAGGAAGAGTACTTGATAGAAGTTAAAAATATCATGAGATATATTCAAGGTACTATCAATTTTGGCTTGTTCATTATAGTAGGAAGAGATAATGAATTATCAACATTTTATAACGATGAATGGGATGGAGATGTAGTAGATAGAAATTACACAAGTGGAGTAACATTATTTATTGGAAACAAATGTGTAGGATGATTGAGAAAGAAACAAGAAATCAATTCTATTAGAATGGAAGAAGCAGAGTATATATCTGTTATGAAGGAATCCACTCAGAAATTGTGGATGATTAAAAAATTGAATGATTTTAGTGATAATGTGAAATAGACGATGGTGATTCACTATGACAAAAGAGTGAAATCGATCTTATGAATAATCCAGTTCAGCAATCTCACTCCGAACATATTGAGATCAAATATCACTTTATTAAAGAAAAAGTTTAACAAGGTGTGATTAAAATGGATCATGTTGGAACTAATGACCAAGTAGCTGACATTATGACTAATCTATTAGTAGCACATATATTTGAGAAACATCGATTGAACCTCGATGTTCAGCCACCTCCCAATGCATGAGGAGGTTACTGAAGGTCCCCTATATCCATTAGTGTTAACTATTTTAATCTATTTATGGAAGTGATGTAGGTTTATAGGGGAGTTATGATCTATGGGGTTTTTTTTCGAGTGATACAAGTATAAATACCAGTACATTGGGTTTATTGACAAAGGGGGAGATTAGTAGAAAATTCAATGATTGATCTATTGGTTTACAATATTGGTTTTTAGTATTGGTTATTGGTCTATGGTGGCATGAAATTCATGTTTTCCATTATTTTTTTCTACACCACAATTCATTCATGCAAACATAGAGTTATAGATGAGTTATTTCATGTTAATTAGGTTCTTGTTTGAGGCTGGTGATTTATTAAATTTTTCTACAGATTGCTAATAAACCCAAAGGGGGAGATTTTTAGATCCAAGGTCTTCCACATGTGGAAATTGAGTCTAGTTTGTGTTTGTTTTCAAACCACACTAGTTTAATCAGGGAGTTTTCAAAGAAATTGTTCTTACAGTACCAGATGAATACAGTATAGAAGGTGGCATCATTTCATAGTTTTTAACAATTTTTTGAGCTAAAAATCAGGATGAAGGAGAAAGATTCATGAAAGGTGGTTTTTTGGGATTGAATCTTCTCAAATATGATAAAGGTATGAGTTTTGTGAAGATTGGGTTTTGAAAAGGTTTAGAATCATGAAGATATGGAGCATTGCGGACAAGAATCATGAATGAGCAATGGGATGATGGTAAATATACATGATTATGAGAAGCTTCACGAATGGGTTAAATATCACAAGAGTTCAATGAATAAAGAAGTTTCATGAATGTGGATGAAGAGGTTCACAAAACAGTTGTTGGGAGTTTGGGATCTTCATGAAAGGCTACTTCTATAAATAGGTGGCCACCCCCACTTCATTTGGTATGAAGAGAATTAGAGAAAAGGATGAATTGATCTAATTTCGTAAAGGTCTACCTATTCATAAAATATTCATGAATCAATAATCCTTCATGATATTAATCTTCATGAAGTGAATGGTTATGAACTGATTGATTCTATGGAATATTAGAAAAGAAAGTTTCATGAATTCTGGGAGTTTCTCAAAGACTGATTGTTCTGAGAAGGCTACAAGCTTCATGAGGGTTGATTATTCCATAAAGGCAGGGAGATTTATGAAGGTAGGTTACTTCATGAAGGCAGGGATATTCGAAAAAGTATGTGGGTTTGAAAATACTGGAATTTATTTAAAACATAAAGGGGGTTTTGTGAAGGATATGATATTCACGAATAATAGTTTTGAACATCGAGTTTTAGTAAACAGTTCTTTCAAGTGCATCAACTTAGGACTATGATGTAAGAAGTGCCTCATACTAGTCAGGGACAAAGACTTAAATCCCATCTACTGAAGCAACCTCCAAGTTGTTAAACTGAGTAAGACTTCACCCAAAGTAGTGAGATAAGGGGAGTTGATGGAATTGTTCCGAGAGAGGTAATTTTTTGTCCCTAAAATCTTGTAATGGTAGTGTGATTGGAACAAAGTTACTATATCTGAACTTCTCTATTCAAATAAAAATGAGTGAATATTATTGGGTTTTGGTATGACTGACACACTGTCGGCATATGCTCCTGAGACTAGCCCTTAGCGGTGAACCAAGTAAATTTTTTGTGTTGTCTCTTTATGTGTGAATTTTTAATAACTACATGATTCCATCAGATAGGTTTTATAAGTTTCTACCAACATGGAAACAAGATCCATCACTTTAAAAGAAAAAGTTGACACCCTAATCCCCCCTCCCTTCTCAGGGTTTTCTAGGGTCCTGCAATATTCATGTTGTGAACTACCTTTTATAGAAAAATCATAGCTCAAAACTCCACTGAACCCTCCATGATCCTCCTTTGAACACCTCTAACTCACAAACCAGTAAATTAATGGGAGAAAAAGGAATGAACTATTACATTAGATACCTCTAAAATGATTCTCATCTTTGAGAATGGAATCCAAAACCAAGAAGAAAGGGGAGGGTCCAAACAACCACCCCTTGAGATACATATTTAGGATATCATTACTCTCCAAAAACTACCACCAGAAAAATACATCGATCCAAGCCAAAGAGTCCAAAAAACAACCCACACAACCACTTCACCATCTCACTAGTGGGAACAACACCACATAATCTCATACCAACCAAAATCCTCCTATATTCCACATAACCATCTGCACTACCATTTTAACCTCTACACAACCCAATCCAACAAGAACCTTAACCATCACACAACACTTCCAAAAGCACAAAAATCAAGGAAACTTGCCCTCTATATCAAGATATTGTTTTCTTTGGGTGATACTAACTTACCAACATGATTTTAAAACGTTTTTTAAACCTAACACCGCTTGATTAGGAATGGGTTTCCCCCTATTTATATACTTGAATACATGATAAAAAAAATCAATAGGGAAAAAATAAAACACATCTCATAAATTATAAAGGATCAAACATCAAATCATTAAATAAAAATAGAGAATGTTAAAACTCAAAACAACTCTAAGCATTGGGAATGCATCAATGCCTCATATTACCAAGTAATCTCTTCCAAGCCACCATGACTCCATGAAAGACAAACCAAGGGGATTTTTCATCTATAAAACACCTTCTCTAGATGATCATGCATCTCTATTCATCATACCATGAAAATCACATCATCATCAATATCCAATTATCCCTAGTCAATGATGTGGGAGTCATCATGAAGATACCAATTAAGTTGGGACACATGGAAGACATCATGGTCCCTGTCCAATCGCAGTGGTAGTGCCAACTGATATTCCACCTCACCAACATTACCTAACACCTAAAAAGTACTAATGAATTGGGGATAAATCTTAATTACTGTGCCAAAAATCAGTTTCCTTTGATGAGGGGAACCCCTCAAGAGCACATGGTCACTAACCTAAAACTCTAGGGACTCCAATAATGATCAACATAGGACTTCTAGTGGTTTTGTTCAACCAAAATACACTCTTGGACCAATTGGATCTTCTAGGACATGTTTTATTCCACATAAGGACCAAGAACCGCTGACTCCCCAACCTTTATCTAGAACAATAGAGAATGAAATGACTGACCATACATTTCCTAAAACATAGCCACGCCAATGGATGAGTGATAGCTAGTTTTATAGTAAAACTCAACTAGAGGTAGATACCTTACCCATGATCCTCCAAAGTCCAAGACACAACATCTTAATATATCCTCTAGTAACTAGATGGTCCACTACATCTTCCCATCTCTATGAGGGTGGAAAGCAGCACTAAGGCACAACTGGGAGCCAAATGCATACTATAATCCTCTCCAGACTTGTGAGTTAAAACAAGGATCCCAGTTAGAGATGATGGTCCTTGATACCCCATGAAGCCTATCCATGTCATCCATATAATTCCTTCCCAAGACATCCACAACACTCAATTCATGAATCATCAGAATATGAGCCAAATTCATTAGTTGATCCACTATCACCCAAACCATATCACATCCTCTCTGAGCTCGGGGTAACCCAATGGAAAAAATCCATCAATATTTCCTCCTATTTCCATTGAGGAACATACAAGGGATACAAAAAACCTATAGTAACACAATGTTAAGATTTCATATACTAAAAAACTATACACCTCGCCACACACTATGCCACTGACCATTTCATCCCTGACCACCAAAGTTGTCTCCTCAAGCCATTATACATCTTGGTCATAGAAGGATGTAATGCTAAAGGTGAGCTATAAAACTCATAGATAACTCCCTCTCACATTAAAAATTGAAAAATCCACCTCCCATAGAATAATATCAACTTTTGACCATCCTATGACCATCCCTTTGGAGCATCACCATGGCCAACATGGTCACACATCACCTCTACCTTTGAATCTCCCCACTGATCCTCCTCCACCTACTATATTAAGGATAAATCAATATTCATTTGATAAAGAGAACATCAACCAATTATCTCCCCTATTTCAAGATGTATCACTGCAAGCTCCTCCATCCCTTTAAAAATGCTAGAATAATCTCTAAAAACATCTCATTAGGACCTATGACTCAGTGCATCAGCAAAAAAAAATTCCCTTTTCTTATGGTTTAAGATATTTTAAAATCATAATCCTAGATAAAATCCATACATCTCTACTAGAATAGATTCAAATCAAATTGAGAGAATACATATTTTAGGCTCTTATAGTTCATGAAAACCACAAACTTCTCACTGATGAGGTAATTCCACCCCAACTTCAGCGCAAACACAACTGCTACCAACTCTAGATCATGGGTGTCATAGTTAAACTCATGGGTGTACAACTAACTAGACCCATAAGATACCACCACCATCTACTACATCAGGATCCATCCCAATCGTAGATGATATGCATCATATAAAACCTCAAACATAACACCCTCTTCAGGAAATAGAAGCACTAATCAAATAATTCTTAAAGTAACTGAAAATTGCCTGAAATTGATCAGTACACATGAAGTATTGGTCATACCTATGAACATAACTGGTGAGTTTATGACACTGAATGATATAACTATGAAATAGAAGTGCCTATATCTGCACCTAAATCCAAACTTTGAGATATCATTATCTTTTACCCACATCTGGTGATATACAAACTATAAATTGATATTTAAAAAGAAACTGAATCCCTTAAACTGGTTGAATAGTTCATCAATCATTATAAGAGGATAATGGTTATTGTCTATCACATGATTCAACCTCTGGTAGTCCACACACAACCTTAGACTACTATCTGAATTCTTATAGAACAAAACTAAAGCACCCCAATGAGACACATTTGGTCGGATTAAACCCCTCTGCATCATATCATCACCCTATAGGGTCAGATCATTCAACTATATAAGTGCTATTTGATATAGATTCATCAAAATAAAAGACACGCCTACTTGAAACTCTATCCCAAAATTGATTTCGTTTCAAAGGGATAATTACATAACCTCATCCAAGAAATCATCTAGGAACTCCTCCATAACCCTAGGAACATCCTCGACCTAATATTAAACTGAAAGATTATCTAAATAATACAAAAGTGGCTCTACTTTCCCCCCCATTCGATAACTCTACTCTAATGAATTATACTCACCAAACCTCCACATTGAAAAATGAAACTATCCCCTATAAAAATTAGATGATTTTACACATGAAATACATCCAATAAATGCCAAATATAATATTGTATGGATGTATTTGATGTAAAAATAAATCTACCACTGACTGATACTACCTCATCACCAGTCCATATCCTTGGCATGCATCAAAAAAGCATCTTAAAATCTAATCAATTTAGATAACACCAGGGGTGATAAAAGTATATCCACATCTATCCCTAAGGCATGGACCAAAGTATGAGAAAAAAAGGAGTGAGATTCTATTGAATAAAAATTTAACAAACAAGGTCAGATGATAAAATGATCATACCTTAGACAACCTATGTTCCTGTTGGTGTTTTCACCTCCATCACATAAATATGACCACACCCATCTCCTTTGCCTCTCTACTATCAGTATCCATGAATTTTCTCAAGAATAGGTCTCTAAGGATAAGGACCATCATGAGGATTACCTATGATAACTCCACACTACCTTAGTTATTGAACCAATGTTGATTGTCCCAGGTGCCAAAACTACCTTGGAGGAAACTACTGCTGCTGCGAAAATGGGTACTGAAACCCAATATAAAATGGGCCTTCCTAAGTGGTTAGAAACAACCTAGTGATGTACATGTCCCCCATAGACATAGAATAAAAAAGGAAGTCCCTAATAGGTTATCATAAATCACCTTCCTTGAAGGACATGAAGGGATATACTGAGGATAGTTCCCAATAGTCTAAACCCTAACTACCTATACACTAGTGACCTATTTCTTGAAGTTATACTATTAAAGACACCATTATATCCACTTTATTGAGGATCACCTCCCATAGAAAGTATCTAATCAATAACATATGCCTTCTTTTGTGCCTCCTGGTACATAGAAAGTGTAAACAGGGTGACTGCATACCTTATCGCTGGGCTTAATGATTCTTCCAGATGTTTCTCCCTAGACTCCACTTTTATAATTACATTAGAGGAAAAGTGTAGGTGGTTATTGAACCTGATCCCAATCCCCCTCACACTCAGACTCCCCTACTGAAGGGAGATAAACTCCTACCTATTTACTTCCTTCATTAATGACTGTAATAATTCCAATTGTAAATCCTTTTGAAATTCTAGCTACAACACATATGACTTCTTATGGTCATCAAGATTGAGTATCCACCACTAACTTGTAGCTCCCCACATCTCATTAATTACAAATGGAACCCATAACTCAACCTGATATTGAATCAAACTGAAGTTGATCTCTATCTCCTCTAACCAGTGTTTTATCTTCATATTAGAGATGCCCCTTATAATTACCCATGATCTTCTAATGAAAGGCATGAAAATACATCTACCATAGGTCATCCTCCTCTGCCGGGTTGATCCTACGATGATCAACCAGATCAACCAACAAAACCTATACTACCTGATCTACTCATAGACAATGACCAAGATAAATTAATAAAAATAAAGGAGGATTCCTAATCCAAGTATCATGAAATTTTATCAAATTTTATTTAATTAATTCATTTTAATATTCTTAAGATCACCCAATTCTAACATGAGCATAATAAATCATGATACAAGTACCTATATTAGGTATCTACCCTATAAATAGTTCTACCTCACTTATTTTATCAATAATATTAGATTCCTTTCATCAAATTATGGGGGTACCTAAAATCTTGTGTCTTAGTTGATATCTTTGGCCTATGTCACACACTAAGATCAACTAGAACCATTTTCATACCAATACATGCAATCCTCAGAGTTCCTAACCCCAAATTCCATCCTTTCACTCAACTAAAACCCATGATAGCACTTTTTCACGACCCCTACCTCCAAAGGTACCCCTTGAGGGCTGATAATGAAAGAGTAGATATTTTAAACCCCGAGACCCACCTCCAGTAGGCCTTAAGATGAAAATAAACAATAAGGGTATACAAGTCTCACACATGGGAGGAATTACCCTATATAATAATATAGGATCATGATATATGATAAAAAACACTAAGAAAATCTAGTAAATAATATAAATGTAAACCCAAAACCATCCCATAATGAATGAAAAATTTCAATAAATACAAATAAAAGTCTCCAAGTAAGTAATAAAAGGTAGGATTATGTAATTGAATCAACAGAAGATCAGAAACCCGAGATATAAATGTCTAGTTTAGTCCCCAAATTTGTCATGTAATACTAAAAAATATTTTATGTACATAGATTGATCATAACATTTATATTCAATAGGATCATACCCAAGGTCTCAAGTGGACATGTGAAAATAGAAAACTAATGCACTTGTGAACAAACTATAGAACTGAAACACACCTAAACAAGTAAACTAACCAATCCCAACCTCACCATGAAACTATCACTAAACCACACATCAAATATAGTAACATAATATCAAAATAATACAAATAAAAGGCACCTCATAGAAACTTACCTATTGATTTTCCACTCTTAAACCCCAACGTCAAATGTATTGTGATCCCATCCCTTATTTACATATCAAATCACATATCTAGCCATATGTGATCTGGGTCAAGACACATCCCAACCTATCCCGCCCATGTAAGGTCTATTATCTGGTGCAAGCATCAGTCATCATCACATCACATCCTCATTGAATCACATTGCCAACACTTTACATAAGTAGGGTAGTAGGGTATCATGAACATGAATGATATCAACCTCATGCTATCCTCCAACCATGCATGCCCCCACAACATATCACATCCTCATCACCACTAGGTAATCTCCAAAACCAACCCATATCATCATTGGGTAATCTACAACACCAACCCACATCATCATCTCTATTAAAGGATGAGCGAGGAAGGGGGGGGGGGGGTGGCCAACCATCTATATCATCACTAACCTAGATGTTGGGTAAAACACTCAGAACCCAAAAAATATGGGTGTTGGTAAGGTTATATAACTTAGGTGGGGTGTGTATAAAAATAAAATAAAACTCATAATAGATATATATCACAAAATACCTGTAACAATCCAATCATTTATGAATAAAATTCTATTTCTTTCAATGAAATGTATCATGGATATAGAAAACACATGTACTTTTTTTAATTAATTGTTATATCCAATTGTATTTAAATGAATGTTTATTAATTTACTATTGATAATATATCTATTGAATAGTTATCACACAAATAATATAAATATAAGGTTTTAACAAATCCTTTCGACATAAAAAAAGGAGGTGATGTCCTCATCTAGTAGACTCGAGTAGTATAGAGATCATTTTTCAAAGCTTGAGAAGGAGGTAGCATCACTAGGATTCACTCTAGACCAAGCCCAATCATATCTTTAATACAATAATCTTGAACATAATCGTCTATGGTAGAAGTTCAAGTTAATAGAGATTACCACCTGAGCGATGTTATCCAAGCCACCCTAAGAGTCTGTCACCATCTCAGACCTTACCCTTAGATCTTATCTAGGTGTTATAAGAGATTATGTAACAAGGTATTAGTTAATTATTGTGTAATAACTTTCTATAAATAAAATTCTTATTCCATAAATTCCTTTATGGGAATAGTCTTTCTTAAAAAATGATGAATTTAATAAATTGTTTTTTTGAGTAAAAATGGTACTTTTGATAAATATACACATTATTATATTAAACTATGTTTTTATTAATAATATTATAAAAACAATTCTTAAAAATTATTATTATATCAGTTCCTTATCTATAAATGATTAGGTAATCAGTTTGATAAGAGTTATATTTTTATATAATAAAACAGAAAGTGTATTTTTAAAGAATTTATTTTAAGGAATTAACGATTTTTTGAAATTATTAATATTTTAATAAAATATTTTTATCAAATTAATTTTATTAATAATAAATGAGTATATAATTTTTATGAAGTCAAATGTAATTTTTATTAAGGTTTAAAAACTGTTTTTTTCAAAACCCATCAATTTTCAATAAATATCAGTTCTAATTTTAAAAGTGAAAATTCACATATTTAGAAAATTATTTAGATGAAATGAATATTATTTTTGGAATTAGTATGTCAATATTATCCAATGGTGAATTTTTCATAATTTTCTAAGACAATCGAATTTTTGGGTAAAAATTAAATAATATATAAATAAATAGTGTGTTTTATGACATCATAATGACCCAATAGTGTTGTAATAAACACCATAAAAGGAATATTTGACCAAATATATGTTTTAAATTTAAAATAATATGATTTTATATTTATTTTACTTATTTTATAATTCTTTAGTGAATCCTCAAAAATGTATAATATATTTTATGATTTTAAATTCATTTCCTTGAGAGTGTGACTTACCTCCACATAATCAAGGGAAATATTTTAATATATTTATCCCTTTACATAATAAAATAATATTTTACACTCCCCTTGGTTAGAAACCATGGGAAATACCATGGTATGATTTGTGGTTTTGAATATTTTAGTGTGTAGTGTCCAAAACCTAACTAATAAAGAATTCTCTCTCCTTTACTATATAATCCCACCCAATATACCATTACACTTCACTAAAACCATTTTTAACTCAACAAACCTGTTACCCATACTCCCTAGAGTCCTCCCAATAATCCTATCCTAAGCTTTTGAGATCACACATCTAAGTAAGTGATCCTCACTTTCCTTCCCTTCTCATTTTTATCCAAGTTTCCTTATATTGTTACACCATTTAATTTTAAATTAAAAATGATGGGGTATGATTTAAAATCTCCTCCATAATTACCTTATTATGTTTATATTATTATATACCCCTTTCACTCTCATTAATCCTTCCCATGCACACCCGTCACCATGCCAAAATTCCATAAGAGATTTCTCTCTCCTCATTTTTATCCAAGAATTTCTTTTATATTATGAATCTAAAATTCCATTTAATATGTTGGGATATTATGAACCATGACCCCCTTACTTACCATTTCATGTATAAATTATTAGATACCCCTTTATATCTCATCAACCCATTTTATGAATCCTCATGTGATGCTGTTATGCTGCCAAAATTGCACCATGATTTTCCAAGTCAAAATCATTGTGTAGTGAATACCATGCCCATTTCTCTATCAAGGGTATTAAACTTTATGAAAATATAATTATTGATTATATAATTATATAATTATATATATATTACAAATTTCTTTATCATGGAATAAATGATGATGTTGAATGAATCCATGTTATATGATATATGTGTCACACTTAAGCACGTGATTGAAATGTTTATGAAGGGTTTGCCCTGATAGTGCTCCAATGCATTGGGTAATGTTTAGTATCATGATAAATCTTGTTGGGATAGGGTTTTACCTGATTAATTTATATGAATTTTTTTCATCTTGTTGGGACAGGGGTTTACCTGATTTCTTTATGTTAATGATGAAGTGTTTTAGGTTGTTGCCACATTTCCATGTTATGACGATCATGATATATCGTGCCTTTATGTTCATGTTTCTCTTATTCTCCATTGATATGTCTATTTCCTAACATGTATTTTATTCTTCATGTTATGCCTTATTTTCTCCCTTACTGGTCTTTATAGCTCACTCTTTTCTTATGTATGTCCTTAGGTTATCCCATACAATATTAAGTACGAAGGAATGTTGTGGTCATGTAAAAGAAGTTTTTAATAAAGATGTTGTATTTTATTTATTAAGTTGTAATGTAATGTTATTAATCCCCAAATATAGTAGACCTCTTGATCTTTTGGGTTGTATTAAGTGCAAGTTTATGTAATAAATCATGTCTAAATATGAAATGAAGAGCAAAGTTTTTATAGTTGGTATCAAAGGTAGGTTTAGTTGTTTTTGGGATTAGGATTAAAAAACCATAGTTAAAACCTTAGGGATAAGGCTAAGTATAAGAAATACATCCCTAAATTTTGGTGATTATTGAGTTAGTGGTTTATCAGCCAAATACATCCCTATCTGGATATGAAAAAGTAGAGTTGGCTTTGGCACATATTTATCTAGGGGTAAAACCCGAAACCACTACTTTGAACTAGACTCAAAAGAGAATTGGTACACAAAAACGGGTCTTGATGCACTCTTGGTTTGATACTCTCAGAGGACATGGTTTGGTAAATTCATAATCTTAGTATGAACCATTATTAAGGGATAAAAAATCCCATAAGAAAATACATTAGGAGATATATCATGGATAACATCGATTGAATCCTAAAAATTTATAAGTTAATAAAATAAATGTAATTTATAAGTTATCCCTTTTGTCATTGGATTCCCCTTTATGTGTTTAATAGTTTAAAAAAACTACCCCTAATTTTCCTTTTATCCTAGCCAATGACTGGTAATAGGAGGACTCGGGCTAACAACTGATGTGAAGATCAACATGATGTATAGTCTAATGAGATGCCCAATCTGATGGGAGCGGGAATTGCAAACTTTGTCATGATACTCTCTTATTTAACTCAAGTTTTGAATAGAAACGTGGGTCAGGAGGAATGTCCAACCCCCTATAATAAAGAACAAGTCTCAATCGAGAGCTTCATGAGACAAATGCCTCTTACTTTAACTGAATCATATGATCCCTCAATTGCCGAACAATGGATTAATTCTATTGAGAAGATATTATCCACCCTTCAATGTTACAAACAAGAGAATGTTCTTCTGTATGATTATCGTATGGAGGGTAAAACTAATCAATGGTGGTCATTGATAAAAAATATAAAGCCTAAGGAAGATATTGAGGCGATGGGATGGAAGTATTTCTGGAATTTTTTTTTGATAAATATTTTCCCCACAACCTTCATATTAAAATAGAAATAGATTTCCTTGGAATCAAGCAAAAGGATGATGAATCTATTGGGGATTACAAGGAAAACATCACTAGACTTGAATGATACACCTTTGGTTTTGTCATTACCCCTGAATTCAAGGTTGACCGCTTCTTTGGTGCTTGAAAACCTAGCCTATGAAAAGCTCTAGAGATCCGCGACTTTGAAATCTATGGGGAGATTGTCCGATGTGCCCTCGAATTTGAGATGGAGATCGGAGAATCTCAGGTGTATCATGGGGATAAGAAGTGGAAAGTGGTCTTTAATACTAGTGGTTCGATGAATAAATACAATGGTGCTAAGAAATTACATCATCCCACTTTCCAAAGGTGTGGAAAGAAGCACCCTAGAAATTTCTTGAAGGGTACAAGGAAATGTTTTAGGTGCAGGAAGGAAGGGCACCAAGCCAGCGATTTCTAGCAAGAAAAACCCGCTAATAAGATAGAGGAAAGTAACACTCTGTTCGATCCTCAATGCATTGTTAATTTATAAAAATGAAAATAAATAGGGAACTTTTCGAACTAGTGCCCTAATCCAAGGGTTTTTAGAAGCAACCAAAAACCTCCAAGGCAGAAAGGGTAGAATTTTTCCATCACTACTGCCGAAGTGAAACCTGAAAATGAAGTGGTGATAGGTACGATGGTTATTCATTCAAGAATAGAAAACGTAATTTTTGATTCTAGTTCTATGAATTATTTTATATCCTAAAAGTTTAGTAGAACATTCCAAACATCACCATAAATAATGTAAGTAGATATGTTGGTGAAAATTACAAATGAGGCAATTATTGCATCCCATGCATATAACTCCTCCCCTATCACAATTTGTGGATTGAACTTCCCAGGGAACCTCATCATACTTCCCTTAGTGGAATTTTATGCAATTATTGGCATGTATTGTCTTTACCTATATAGAGCCAACATAAATTTTCGGGGAGGGAAATCACTCTCTTTATGGTGAATCAAACCCTAATTCTATACAAGTGCAAGTAGGAGGATGAATCTTCTTTATCACCATTATATCAAGCTTGAATATTACTTCCCTATGATCACTTTTACCTTTCTTAGATGATTGAGTCTAAGGAAGGAACCATCCTAAAATACATGCCTATTGTAAGGGAATTCACTGATGTGTTTCCTGAGGAATTTCCTGGTCTTCCTCATAGAAGAGATGTTAAATTGTTAATTGATATTATACCTTGGGAATTTCCAATATCCAAGGATCCATATAGAATGATTGTTTTGGAGATTAAGGTGATAAAGAAACAACTATAGGAGAATCTGGATAAAGTGTTTATATGCCCAAGTGCTTCAACATAGGGTGTACCAGTCCTCTTCGTCAAGAATAAGGATGGGTCAATGCGCCTTTGCATTGATTATCGTGATCTCAACAAAATCACGATAAATAACAAGTATCCTTTTCCACTAATTGACGACTTTTTCAATCAGCTATGTGGAGAAAAATACTTCTCTAAGATGGATTTATGGTCAGGATATTACCAAGTAAGGGAGAAGAAGAATGATATTCCCAAGACTACTTTTCATACGAGGTACATGCACTATGAATTCATAATAATGCCTTTTGGACTCACTAATGCTCCATCAATCTTCATGGACTTAATGAATAGAGTCTTTAGATATCACCTCAACAAATTTTTGGTTGTCATTATAGATTATATTATAATATACTCCAAAACCAAGGAGGAGCATGAGTAGAACTTAAGCACTATACTAGAGACCTTGAAAAAGGAGAATCTCTATGAAAAGTACGTCAAGTGTGAGTTCTGGTGGAAGGAAGTGTCTTTCTTGGGGCATATAAACACAAGAAATAGAATATCTATGGATCCTTGCAAAACAAAATCAATTGAGGGATGGTTGAGGACAACATCTATAATGGATATCTATAGCTTTCTTGGGTTACCTAGATATTATCACTGATTTGTGAGAAACTTCTCATGATTTTAAAACCCTCTTACCAAGATAACTCAGAAGGGAGTTAAGTTTTCTTGGAATGATGAATGTAAATAAAGCTTCATGGAGTTGAAGAAGTGGATTATCACTACCCCTATGATCACACTACCCACAAGTGGGGATCTTTTCGTAATCTTCAATGATGCTTTAAAGAAGGTCTTGGGCTGTGTGTTGATGCAGAATGACATTCATCGCATATGCCTCAAGGTAGTTGAAAACTCAAGAGAAAAACTATCCCACGCATGATCCATAGTTGGTATCCATGATATTTGTGTTGAAAATATGGCGGCATTATCTCTTTGGAAAAAATTGTGAAATATATATAGATCACAAAAGTCTCAAATATATATTCACAGATAAATAGATGAACATGTGCAAACGAAGGTGGTTCGAGCTCATCAAGGATTATGACTACTCAATCCGTTAACACCCTGGGAAAGAGAACAATGTGGAGGATGATCTAATTAAAAATCCCCCAGTGATTCTATCATTGACGAGAATTGAAAAGGATCCAATCTTATTAAATTTAGTGAAGATAGACCTGAGAATCATAAAGAAGGGAACATTATCAATTATTTCACAAATGATTACTCAATCATCTCTTTTGGAAAGGTTAAAGGATGCTCAAAAAGATGATGTGTAAATTTAGAAGAAAGTAGAAACTATCATAAAAGGAAAATCCTTTTAGTTAAATGTTAATGAAGAAGGAATTGTGAGATTTGGGTCAAGACTATGTGTTCCATAAAATCTAGAGTTAAAGAAAGAAATTTTGAATGATGCACATAGTTTGAATTTCTCCATTCACCTAGGAAACACAAAGATGTATCAGGATATCAGAGATCATTATTGGTAGGATAACATGAAGAAGGAGATCCCCTAATATACATCAAAGTGACTGGTATGTTAGCAGGTGAAGGATAAGAGGCAGAAGTCTAAGGGGATGATGCAACCATTACCCATACCAACATGGAAATGGGAGAACATAACAATGTACTTTGTCATAGGACTTCTGAAGACATCCAAATGAAACAATGTTATCTGGGTTCTGGTGGATCGTCTTACAAATACTATACACTTTATTGCGATTTGAGAGGGTTTTTCATTGGATCAACTGGCATAGATATGCATCAGAAAAGTGGTAAGGTTGTATGGTGTACCACTATCGATTATATCTGATCGAGATCCAAGATTCACCTCTAAGTTCTGGAAGAGTATCCAACATGCTCTGAATACCGAGATGAACTTCAGTACGGCTTATCATCCTTAAACTTATGAACAATATGAGTGGGATATCCAAACACTTTAGGAAATGTTGAGAGAATGATTAATGGACTACAAAAGAGGATGGAATCAACATATTCCTCTGGTTGATTTCTCTTACAATAACAGTTTCCACTCAAGTATCCAAATGGATCCTTATTTAGCTCGTTATGGTAAGAGGTGCAGAACACTGGAATGTTGGGATGAAGTTGGGGAACAGAAACTTATAGGTCTTAAAATGGTTAAAGAAATGGAGGATAAGGTTAAGACCATCCAATAGCACATCAAAGGTGCTTAGAGTCGACAAAAGAGCTATGTTGACAATCGTCGACGAGACCTAGAGTTTGATATTGGATACATGGTATTCCTACGCATATCTCCAAGGAAGAGAGTTATGAGATATGGGAATAAGGGAAATATTATTCCAAGGTACATCCACCCTTTTGAGATCTTTGATCACATCAGAGCAATGGAATATTGACTATCACTCACACCGAACCTGTCTCAAGTAAATGATGTATTCCATGTATCACTCTTGAGGAAGTACATACCTGAACCATCTCATGTACTCAATACAGAGGTAGTACCATTGGATAATGAACTATTCTATGAAGATAATCCAATTAAGATCTTAGATAGTAGAGAAAAATTTCTATGAAATAAGACAACACCCCTCGTTAAAGTGTTATGGAGAAACCAAAAGTTTGAAGAAGCAGTGTGTGAACTAGAGGAAGTGATGTGGCAGAGTTACCCTCATCTATTTTTGTTTAGGAAAATGAAATTTTGAGGGAAAATTTTTTTAAGGGGGGAAGGTTGTAATGACATGATCATTTATGAATAAAATTCCTTTTATTTCAATTAAATGTCTCATGGATATAGAAAAAACATTCACCCTTTTTTAATTAATTTTTATATCCAATTGGATTTAAATGAACGTTAAGTATATTTACCATTGATAATATATCCATTGAATAGTGATCACACAATTAATATAAATATAAGGTTTTAACAAATCCGTTCGACATAGAAAAAGGAGGTGATGTCCTCATCTAGTAGACACGGGCCGTACAAAGCTCATTTTTTTAGAGCTCGAGAAGGAGGTAGCATCATTGAGCTTCACTCTTGACCAAGGCTAAGCTGAGTTTCAACACGCTAATCTTGAACAGAATCGATTATGGGAGAAGTTAAAGTTAATAGCAATTACCACCCGGGCGATGTTATCCGAGCCACCCCAAGAGTATGTTTCCATCATACAGAATACCCTTAGGTATTATGCGGGTGTTATAAGGGGTTATGTAATAAGATATTAGTTACTTGTTGTGCAATCCATTTCTATAAATAAAAGTCTTATTCCATAAATTCCTTTATGGGAATAGTCTTTCTTAAAAAAATGATGAATTTGATAAATTGATTTTTTAGGTAAAAATGTCACTTTTTAGAAATATATACATTATTATATTAAACTATGTTTTTATTAATAATATTATAAAAACAATTCTTATAAATGAAGATTATAACAGTTCTTTATCCGTAAATGATTAGGTAATGGGTTTGATAAGAGTTATATCTTTATATTATAAAACAGAAAATATATTTTTAATGAATTTATTTTAAGGAATTAATGAATTTTTGAAATAATTATATTTTAATAAAATATTATTATCAAATTAATTTTATTAATAATAAATGAGTATTTAATTTTTATGAAGTCAAATGTAATTTTTATTAAGTTTTAAAAATTGTTTTTGTCAAAACCCGACAATTTTCTATAAATGTCGGTTCTCATTTTAAAAGTGAAAATTTACATATTTAGAAAATTATTTAGATAAAATGAATATTATTTTTGTAATCATGATGTTGAAATTATCCAACGGTGATTTTTTCATAATTTTCTATGGCAGTAGAATGTTTGGGTAAAAATTAAATAATATATAAATATACCGTGTTTTATGAAATGATAATGACCTAATAATGATTTAATAAATACCATAAAAAGGATATTATACCAAATATATGTTTTAAATTTAAAATAATATGATTTTATATTTATTTTAATCATTTTATAATGCCTTAGTGAATCCTCCAAAATGTATAATATATTTTATGATTTTAAATTCATTTCATTGAGAGTGTGACTCACCTGCCCATAATCAAGGGAAATATTTTAATATCGTTGACCCTTTTAAAAATAAAATAATATTTTCCACTCCCTTTGGCTATAAACCATGGGAAAATACCATGGTCTGATTTTTGGTTTTGAATATTTTAGTGTGTAGTGTCCAAAACCTAAATAATAAATAATTCCCCCTCATTTCCTATATAAACCCACCCAATATCCCATTACTATTCACTCAAACCATTTTTAGCTTGAAAAAAATCTTCCCCATGCTCCCTAGAGTCCTAAAAATGCACCCCAAGCTCCCAATAATCCTTTCCCAATCCTTTGGTATCACAAATCCAAGTAAGGGATCCTCACTTTCTTTCCTTTCTCATTTTATCCATGTTTTCTTATATTGTTACACCATTTAATTTTCAATTAAAAATGACAGGGTATGATTTTTTTACCTCCCCCATACTTTAATTATTATTTTTGAGTGATTAGAGACCCCTTTCACTTACATTAATCCCTCCCATCTACACTCATTACCATGCCGAAATTCCGTAAGGGGTTTCTCTCTCCTCATATCCATTCAAACATTTCTTTTATATTATTCATATAAAATTCCATTTCATATGTTGGTATATTATAAAACATGATACCCTTACCTACCATATCATTTATAAATGATGATATACCCCTTTGTCTCTCATCAACCCATTTTATGAATCCCCATGTGATGTCGTTATGCTGTCGAAATTTCACCACGATTTTCCAAAACAAAATCATCATGTAGTGAATACCATGACCATTTCTCTATCAAAGGTATTCAACTTTATTAACATATAATTTTTTATTATATACTTTAATATATTTATTACACATTAATTTATCTTAGAATAAATGATGATGTGGAATGAATATATGTTATATGATCTATGTGGCACACTTAAGAATGATATTGAAATGTTTATGAAGGGTGCACCCTAATAGCACTCCAATGCATTGGGTAATGATTAGTATCAAGATATGTTATGTTAGGACAGTGGTTTAACTTATTCCTTTATAGGACTTTTTCCCATCATTTTGGGACATGAGTTTACCTGATTCCTTTATCTTAATGATGCAATGTTTTCAGTTGTTTCCACATTTCCATGTTATGATGATCATGATATATCATACCTTTATGTTCATTTTTCTCTTATGATCAATTGATATGTATATTGCATAACATGTATTGTATTCTTTATGTTATTCCTTGTTTACCATCTTAATAGGCTTTATAGCTCACCCTTTTCTTATGTATGTCCCCAGGTTATCCCATGCAATACGAAGTATGAAGGAATGTTGTGGTCATGTAAAATAATTTTTCAATAAAGATTTGTATTTTATGTCTTAAGTTGTCATGTAATGTTCCTAAACCCCAATTAAACTAGACCTCTCAATCTTCTGGGTTGTATTAAGTGCAAGTTTATGTAATAAATCATGTCTAAATATGAAATAAAGAGCATGGTTGTTATAATACCCAACATAAGGGTTCACATCAACTATGTAGGCATACTCCACAACACTAACACTGCAACACAAAACATACATCATAATTGCTACCACCACTAAATGAATCACATCACCTAACCACCACACATAGCCACACAATTCAAATTTTTTTGACTGAAAATGAAAATTTTATTTCAAAAATCAGTTTTTTGAAAAAAGTAGGAAACCTCATAGTTTCAATGTAAAATTTAGTTAAACACAGAATGAAATCACAAAATCATTAGACGAGACTAATATTAGTGGAATAGATCACTCTATATACCCCCATTTAAGTCCAATTACCTTTATATCTAGATCATCCTTGATTATATCTTCAAAATTATTATCCAGCTTATCTCAAGTTTGGATATATTCCTCCAAATTGATCTTCCTTTCATTGAATCCTCATGATAAAATGTGGTATTGTTTGTTAATACATTCCCTTTGATCCCCATTAAGATCAAATAAAATCATTATCTAATAAATTATGTTAACATCCTCCTATGTAGAATTTATCTAGAAATATTATTCTAGTATTTATTCCTTAGAGTGGAGAATGAGCTCCAAACATTTTTATTTTTCTTCTTCTACCCTTACCACCTTTCTCTTACTAGTAGGCCCAAATTACTTAAAAGGAACTTATATATTATCACCAACCTGCTCTTGCTCCTTAGGAATGACACACCCTCCCATTTAAATTTCAACTTGAATCTTAGTACTCTTTTTATGAAGCTAGTCCTACATAGTTTCTTTGCATTCAGGGACCTTGTTAGTCCCACGCTTTTTGAAAAACCTTGTTTCCATAAGTTTAAGAAGGTGGTAATAGTCCTTAGTCCCTTTAGACATATTCCCCTTATTCACATTTCATTTACCCATGTCTTGGGTTCCCTTATTTCTCTTCCTCCTCCTTGGGATATGAAGTCCCCTACCATGCATTCCCTCTACATTTTCCACTGAGAGTTGACTGAAGCTATCATCACCAGACTCTTCCTCATATAGGCCTTGAACTTTAGTGTTATCCCCCTCTAGAGGAGGGTCTTGGATGCCAATATTTACCCGATTTGAGCCTCTTGATGCTACCATATTCCATTCCACTTGATCATAAACTCGATTCTTATCTTCCAGACTTGAAAATTGATTACTTAGATTTAGAGCAGGAGTTATCCTTCTAGGACTTGGTCTGTTTAATGCATTCACCCAACCTTTATTTGGACCTAGGGTGTCCTAAATTGTTATTACATGAGGTATGCATATAGTATAAACTTCCTCACTTACTACCTTTATCAGCACCTCCTACTTAGAATCAACTCTAATGCAGAAAACCTATTAATAAGATGAATTCTTTGGGATAATAATGTTTATGTCTGAAAAACCATATGCATGCACCCCCTAAATCCCCCTTGGCATTGCAAAACTATCACATCAACATATAACATTTATTTATCATTAAATTCATTTAATCCATTTACCACATATCAATTCCATACCATTATTATTCATTTACCAACCCCTATCATTTCATTATTATATTACAATTTATTCCATGGCTAACTAGGAAATTAACACAACCACACAACATAACATCTCACCCATATCACATTAATCATCGCCAAAACACTACACTAGACAAGATATATCTTCACAAAAACCACCCATATCAACCAATTCACATTACAACCACCACAAAAAAACCACCACACATCAATATTGTCACAAAAGTACCCACATCACATTGCATGCCAACCAACCACCTCATCACTACCCACACATTGAATAACCCATATAGTCACCAAAATCTCCACAAAAAACTCCACATCACACAATCCGACACAATAAGAGCAACCAGAAATAACATAACATCCTTAATTCCACAATTTAGGTTCAAGGGATTATATTACTTTAATTTATTATTTTTCTTTGGTATTATCACAAAAATTCTAGATTTCCATAGGTAGGCAATTCAGTATCCATATACAATTTCTTATCCTTTTATTTAGGATTTGATCAAAAAATTAATATATCAAGGGTATAACATACATATCAACTATAGTATAAAAAATCCCCCCAATATAAGTGATTTTTAAGAATGGTAATAAGCGTGCATAAATCCTTCAGTAGTATCATCGAAGTAGTAAAACATGGAATATATCCCTATTTCCATCAATTTAAAATTAATCTAATTCATTATCCATAGTAATTCATCCCTTACTATCCACCCAATGGAAGGTAAGGGCATGAAATACTCACACATGTACATAAATAGGGATGGAATAAGGATCTGTTACCCCAAAGGATCTTTTCAAATCACCACAAACAAAAAGGTTAAGGAGAAATAACTTGAAAACAACAAACATACTTGGAAGCCTCATATCAACATAAAACACACCAAGGGATCATAAAAATCATTTCCTAAACTCACCACAATAAAAAAATCATCATTTTTGTGAATCCAAAAAAGAATAATGAAATTAAACAAGGGGATAAATAGGATAAACTACCTTAGATTTCCAATGATCAACCTCTAGAACCCAAGGATTAAATCAAGAGGAAAGGGTTGGAATATTATTTAAAAATTATAAGGGTTTACTCAACATTAAAAATAAATGATGTAAGAAAAAAATAATCTAGGTGGGCCCTAATATTTATAAAAAATATACAACTCTCTAATTTCCCATTGTGAATCGCATATTCACATCATGAGTTTTGTGTGGACCTCATTTCAATCCATGAATCTATTTCGTCTTACAAACTTCTCAAACTCAAAACCTAATGAATATCTACATATTTTCATAGAATCTCAGCCTTGATTTAATTCATCTTGTGAGTTTATCAGACACAAAAAACCCATCCTAAACTCAATCTGTGAATCACCAACCTCATATACATAAATCAACCTCTCATTATTTGAATACATATTCATGTCATGAACTACCTAATACATCAAAACTATAACTTAAACTTCGATGAACCCTCTTTGATCCTCCTCCTAACACCTCCAACTCACAAACCAAAAAAGTAACAGGATAAGAAGGCACATACTGTTCAATTTTTATACCTCTCCCTATTTTTATTATGCATTCCATTTGATTAAAGGGAATTATAGGTGGTTGAAGTAGGTGTCCCAGTCACCTCCCTTAAAATTGAATCTATGATTGATTATGATTTAACCTTAGGATTATGATGTATTTTAATGTTTTCCTATTATATCAAGTATCTATATCAAATAATAATGTTTTATTGAGATTTTAATAAAAATAGGAAATGCAGTTTTTAATATGATTTGATATGAAAACTATTTTGGAATACTATTACCTTATTTTGGAAATTGAAATTCCTAGTTGGATATTGATAAATTTCCTTGAAGAGATTATGATCTTAGCTTACAAAATTATGGTGAAAGTATTTTTTTATAAGATTGGGTGAATTTGACCCTTTTTTAGATTTTTTTGAAAATTTTTATATAATAAAGTGATATGATTTAGAAATTGTTCTATAAATAGCCTTGAATTATTCTGAAAGACTCAGTGTTCTAATTAGAATGTGGAAAGGCCCAATTGGAACTTTCAATGATTTATAGGAAAATGAAAATATATAGGACATACTACTTTGTGTGTAATGTAAATGATGGAAGTTTGAATTCCTGTAATGATATTTCCCTTTTTAGGTATATTTAATTGAATTGAATTGATATTCTTGACAAAGGTGAAATTTCTATGTGGGTGTTCAGATGCATGAGCGAGACTTGTGGATATTTAAAAACACGATGATTTAATATGATTTATGGTATGATATTACTTTAAAATGATCACCTCCATTTGAATATCATGGGATGACCCGAGTGGACAAGTGGGAAGTCTAGGTCCACATGTTCAATATTTTATAATTATGACATGGATATTGGTCCTAGTTGGGACTAAGGTCAACCTATGGGATTTCCCCCTCAGTTAGTCTAGGAATGGTAAGGCTAGGTATTTAGACTTGGTTTGATTGATGTGTAGTTATTTTACGATTTGCGTACTTTTTTTCATTGATGAACCTGTTATCCATCTTCTAGACCATTTCCCTTTAGCACCTTTGGATTCCATGATGATGATATATGCATATTTTTCCAAATTATGATTATTTATAAATTTTTGAAATGGTAACCTGTATTCCATTAACTTGTTACTTTAAAACTATTTTAATTAATGTTTATGACTTTTTTGATATGATAATATAAATTATGGTTTTATTTGGAAAAGTCAAGGATTTTTTAAAATGGTCGTTTTCATGGAAAATTGTTTGATACATTTTTTTATTAAATAAAAACCAAGAAAACCTATCTTGTATTATTATTTTCAAAATTTCATTAAATGGAAGTGTTATGTTTTGGTTTAGTGGGTGAGGACCAACTGATATTTTATATCATGCCTATATATCATCCATGTTTAGTAGTTTACTCAGTGTATATGATATTTCTATATATCTAGGTTCTAGTTATGATGGAGGTGATTGTGGAATTGGATTATTTACATATAGAGGTGTTGTGGTTTGTTTATCATTTTCTTATCATCAGTTGTATATACCACCCACATTTTATTTCTGTCCTGTTGTAATTTTGGTGTCTCTTTTACATTTATATATATCATTTTTTGTATCGTTTGACTTTTCTTTAGGTTGTTTATCTTTATATGTTTTTTGATGGGTTAAATCATTCCCATTTTTTTATTTCTAATTCCTGGGATGTTTTCACCAGCCCGTGGGGATTAGGAATCCCCTTAGGGTCTTTCTATGTCTGGATTGGGTGTTCTATTTGGGGATGACCCAAGTTGGTTCATGAAAAATTAGTATCAAAGGGAAAGGTTTTGTGTTCTAATTAAAGAATGTATGGAATTTGGAGGTAGAACTGTTGAAATTCAAGTAATTGGGCATAGAAGGGTACTTTATCACCACCCATTCAAGATGACACTTGAGTTACCAGGGTTATCTAGGAGGTTTATCTCTCTAATTCAATATTGATTCTTAGATGTTTTGAGTTTTTTGTTTTTTATTTCTGTGTATTTTATGGTTATTGAGATTTATGGAGAAATATTGTGTTTATCCATGTTTTTTAGGGAATACATAGAGTGAACTCTTACTATTAATGATATGAAAAACCATCAGCAGTCCATACAAATGAACCTAGACGACTTCTAGTGAACTTTACATGATTTGTGAATTGTTTGCCAAACCGTATGGACAAATTGTGTGTTGTTGTTATTTATTGCATGTTTTTCCTTTAGAAACTAGAATCTCAAGTTGTTTGAAAATATGTTTGAAATTTCAAAGAGTTTTTATATTTTTTCTAAATGTTTTGGAATTGATTTTTAATTTTATTTCAAAAAGTTTTGAATTAAAAATGTTGTTTAGTTTCCATGGTGTTTTATTTTGGATTAAAAAAATGACTGATTTTTGGAATTTTTTTTAATTTTTTGGGAAGATAGTTATAGTTTTAATTATTTTCAATATTTTAATGTAATATCAATATATTTTCATGTGAATCTATGAAATATTTCAAGGATTAAATGTTTTAAAATCAGATTTTTTAATTTTTTTTGGTGTTAAGGATATTTTTCGTTAAGAGTTTCCAAGAAAGATTAAATGTTGGTTTAACAAATGATTTTTTTGGAAATAATTTTTGATAAAACCATATTATATTGAAGAGGTTAATTTATTTTATTTATTCAAAGAGAAATGATATTATTGTATGAGTATTTGTTAAGTTTTCAATTTTATTAAGTGGTGTTTTTGAGATTTCTTATTAATTTCTTCCTTTCCTCATGGTGTCTGAATTTTGGGGTTTATATTGATGTTTTTTTTCTTTTTTTAGATTATTCCCCTATTTATGTTTAAATGGGGACTTTGGTTGATTAATATTTTCTTAGGATAGTTGTTCTATCAGATCTAGTCTCTGAGATCAATGTTCTTCCTTCTTTACCCAGTATAAGGTTTTTGTTTGAGAGTTAAAAAACTTGAATACTCTTTATTTATTTAGAAAAAAAGGTTATTAAGAAGTATAAATGTGGTTTAATGGGATCAAGGATATATTTATCTAGTTTGAGATTCCAAAATCACTCAAGTTTATGTTTTCAAACTTTATGATCGAGGGTTTTAGTTGGAAGTAGATGAAGTTGGTACCATAAACTAAGCCACATAAGGACCATTCCTAGGAATTTTT